>OZ018390.1:36077028-36677028 GCA_963969525.1 Ontholestes murinus
CAGTTAACACTACCTACGATACACCAGCACAAATCCTAGCCCATAATATCAATCATATTTTTAAACACCACATCAATTTCAAACCTACATACACAATACATAACAGACAAGAACTTATTAAAACATTACAAGACATCAAACTACCCTCAACATACACTATCTTATCTTTTGACATAACCAACATGTATTCAAACATCCCTATCAGAGAAACACTTAATATCATCAAAACCATATTACCTAACAACATTAACGACATAGAAGACCAGAACAATATCATTAAAATTATACAACATATCACAGAACAGAATTTTTGCTTATTCGATAACAAATTCTATAAAATGCAAGATGGACTACCCATGGGCTCCAACATAAGTGGACTCCTCGCAGATTTCTTTATTGATCATATAGAACAAATTATTCACAACCTCAATAATGCCCATAATATTATACTCTGGAAAAGATACGTTGATGACATTATATGCATCTGGAAAGGAGACAATAATGACGATATCAACAAATTCCATTCAGACATTAATAAAATACATCCAAATATCCAATTCACTATAGACAAGGAAAAAGACAACTCACTTAACTTTCTCGATATCACCATCACTAAGAATAATCAAAACTTACTTTTTTCCATATATCGTAAGCCATCACAAACAGATTCTATTATACCATTTCACTCAACCCATCACCACACGCATAAATTAGCAGCTTTCCATGCTTATATCAATAGACTACTTAACACCCCCATGACAGAAGTTCAAAAACAAAATGAAATAAATATTATCAAACAAATTGCAGTCAATAACCATTACAATCCAAATATAATAGACAAACTTATATATAAAAAACAACAAAAAATGCTCCATCCACCTCTAGATACATTAAAAACACAAACTCAAAACAATACATTCATATACAGAAAATTTACCATACATGGACCAATCACACATAAAATACAAAAATTATTATATCAATATAACATTAAACCAGCCTATAAAAACAATAATACAATAAAACAAATATTCTGCAACCCTAAAGATAAAATAGATATAATGGACAAGAATGGCGTCTACTCTTTAACCTGCGATGACTGCGGGGCTACTTATATTGGAGAAACCGGAAGAGCCATAAAAACTAGAATTAAAGAACACTTCTCACAAACTTCCAATTCAAACTTTGGCAGACATTTGTATATACACAACCATACATGCAAAAACCCTGACAACATTAAACTATTACACCAAATTAATAAAGGACGTCAACTAAACATACTCGAACAATACGAAATTGATAAATTAATTAACACCAATACTTCAATCCTCTGCTTAAATGACCAAATACAATCATTTAATACACCACTATTCAAAACATTAAATCACCCATACAAATTATAAATATTTTTACATACTATAACTCACATATCATTCATATTCATACACTCTATACATTAAACACTCATGCCAATAAAATAATACCATCTCCACTAACACAATTACTAACATACAAAAAAAAAAAAAAAAAAAACACACGACAAAATAATACGACCACGCGGACAGTACTGTTTCACGACTCTAATTCATGATTTCCACAATAAAATAAATAATTCACACACACATAACAATAATACAATACACACGTAAGTTACACACTTATTAACAATACTTAGTCCATATAATATACATAATAAATAATTTATTTTAGTAACAGATTAAGAATCCACAAAATAATAAATAACATCAAAAATATCATCAATTGTCAGCTACCAAATCTACCCGTTATCAAACACAATATGAAACCAATCAAAAACCTAAACCTACCCTATGTTTATTAGACGTGTAAGTAAATTAAAAACTAATATTAATATAGATAATAACCTAGGATAATAAAAATACTTTAATTGATAATAACTACCTATTTTTTAACAATATTTTATACAAAATATTTTATGTAATTATAAACGACACTGTATTTACCCACATGTTTTTATATATATTTTGTATTGTTGTAGTTTTTCTGCTGAAGATGGATTAAAAAATCCGAAACTAGTTCAGAAAAATAAAATTTAACTAAATACTGGGACGTACGTCAATTCATTACATTACCAATAAGTTATTTGTTTTGTAATCTTAGTAAAACTCAGTGTTGTAGATTCACGAAATGTTTTTGTATATTTAAATTATTAGTTAATTTTCTACAACGAACTAAAGGATTTTAATGCATTTTATTACTCTAGAAACTTTTAGCATTAAGGCGCTATTTATTTATTTTATTATTTATACAAATATAGATTTTATTTTAGCATTAATATTTTTTTTATAAATTATATTTAATCTACATAACATATTTACGTTACTTTAGATTGATTTTATAAATTAATACCTTTATTTGTATCCTGTTTACTTTTATATTCCGTTTTATTTGTACATTGTTTTTATTTATTGGTTGAATATTTTTGTTTATACATTGCATGTATTTGTACACTGCTTTTATTTATATACTGTTTCTATTTTTTGGCTGCTTTATTTATTACCTGATTTTAGTTATACTCATTATTTATTATTTACAATTGACTTAATGTCTAAATGTTTTATACAGTTCTGTTCTTATATTAATATTAATCATACTATTCTTTTCTATCATTTAATATCTACTCGAATATGACATGTGTAAAACTGTTGTTATAGTACAAATTAAAATTGAAATGATATTAAATAATTATAATTATTACCTTAATATCATCCTGAAAAAAGATAAGCATATAGTAATAAAACTGGACTTTTCTTATACAAATAAAATTTCAACAATTAGATAGAGTTGTAAAAAATAGATATGATCCTTTTTGTAAGAATGTCCTGAGGCATTGCTTGGTAATTATTTTACATAGTAAAAAGAACTATATAATATCAGTCCTTAATTATGACGCAATGATATTTTATTTAGTTTCAACGTATCAGGTGTTGGAATTAATTCGTAGCGTTTTTTTTAGAGAAAAATAACAATTTATTTAAAGAAAAAAATACATTATTGAAAATACTGCCCATCGCTTACCACTACTTTTTCCCATCTTTCGGGTAGTAGACGGATACTGCGTCGAAAGAACGCCTCGCCCTTGGAGGTAATCCATGAATCAATCCAATTTTTATAATTTTCACGAGAAGTGAAATTTTCTCCTGACAAACCATAAGCCATCGACTACAGGTGGTAGTCCGAAAGGGCAATATCTGGAGAATAAGGTGGGTGAGTTAGGACTTCCCATTTCAAAGTTTCTATATAATTTTTTACTGGTTTTGCGACGTGTGGTCGAGCATTGTGGTGCAGTAAAATGACTTTATTATGCCTTTCGCTCGATTCCGGCCGTTTTTCCTTCAATACACGACTCAAACGCATCAATTGTAATCGATAACGATCCCCAGTGATGGTTTCGTTGGGTTGTAAGAGCTCATAATAAATCACACCCTGTTGATCCCACCAAATACAAAGAAGGAGCTTAGACCCATGAATATTAGATTTTGCCACTGATGATGATGTTTGTCCGGGCTTAACCCATGACTTTCTATGCTTAGGCATAGTCATAGTGTATCTTTTTCTCTTGTGCCGTTGAAGCAGTAACTCAAATGTCAAAAAACGCCTTTCAACTTCCCTCGGTTTTAATACATATGGGACCCAATTTCGTTCCTTTTGGATTATTCCAAAAGTTTTAAGGCGTTTTCCTCCAGTTTGAGATGAGTTTTCTTCTAGCAACTCATGCAATTTAGTATCTTCAAACTTTGTTGGCTGTCCAGATCGTTCCCTGTCTTGCAAATCAAAAACACCACTCTTAAAACGTAGAAACCATTTTCGACACATTTGCTAAGCTATAGCATGTTTCCCATAAACTTCTTCCAAAATCCGATGATTTTTCGCTGCACTCTTATTCATATGAAAGTAATGGAGTAAAACTCCCCGCAAAAACACTTTATTTGGCACAAATTGTGACATATTCGAATAGTCGTAACTTATTATTATTAAAAAGTAGAAATTGAGATGTGTCGTAAAAATAACACTTAATAATAGCTGGTTTACGATAAATTTGTTTCTGAAGGTAAAAACAGAATACTACCCGCACCATCTCTCGTAAAACGCTACGAATTAATTTCAATACCTGATAGTATAAATAGAGTGATTAATATAGTAAACCTGAGTGTTGCAACATAAAAAGTATTTAAATATACATTAAAAGTAAATAGAGAATTAAAAAAACAATAATTTAAATAATATATTTTTCTTAAAGAACTTTACTATATAAATATATGTATATATTAATGACACTTTTAATGACTTCAGAAAATTGACTAATTAATAATAATGTAAGAAGTAAAGTAAAACGAAAGTTAAATAATCCGAAATAAGAAAACAAAGATAATACCCATTAAATTTCAGCAAGACGCTGCAAGATTCATCAGGGCCTTAATTATCTACTTAAAAATTACCCGAAGCCACCCTAACTTACTGCGGGGAAGGAAAATAAATAGCGCCACCAAAGTCCGGGGCTATAAATATTAAGATGCGCGCGTTAAAACAAAAACCGGAAGTCGCTCTTCCATTGTTCCGGATGTGTGGCCGTAGCTAACCGCAATTGTGCCAACCTTACGAAGTTACATGTACCTAAACAAGTGAATAAAGAGCGACTGAGACTGGGGAGATTATATTTCCACACATACACATACACTATATGTGCATATATACGTGTATACACGTGTGGGGAGGGTGGAGTGGCTTTAACAAAACCCAAAATGGGGATGAACAGGACGCGTCTTACGGGATGTAAATGGGAATAATGGCCGGGACGTTGTTTATTGTCCTCTAGTTGAATCGAAAATTTGTTACTTCCAGTAGGACATACATTTATTTTTGTTTTTTATATTAATTATTGCTATTTTTTTCAAAATATGGATCGTATATGAATTATGAACTATATTGATATAAACTAATAAAACATTGGTTTCGATTTTAAATGACTATATAATAAAATTGATAATTTTAATTAGTAGCTAATATCTGGCTAATATCTCGACAGACATTGAAGTAGTTGTTTCAACAAGTAATTTGTTTTGTAGTCTTAGTAAGACTTATTGTTGTAGATTCACGAAATGTTTTCTTATTTTTAAATTATTATATATTTGAAATTATTCATAGAAAATCCAAACATTTTATTCATTTTTGTAAAATCATTCACATTATCTCAATATTAAAACACATTAAACCGAAATGTAAATATATATTTATCTGAAACAAAATTATCCTTCAAAATCTATAATTTGATTTTGAAGGATAATTTTATTTTTATTTATACAGTTAACTTCACATAGGAAATTTAAAAATTTGCTCCATGCCAGAAAAGAAACGAGAGTTAACAACGTACTTATATCATTGGTCTCCTGAATCTCCCAACTTTTAAAAATATAACACTTCTTTTGCTAAATCAAAAATTTTCTAGATATACCACAGTGTTATTGATGTTATCGCAAACGAATTTTAGAGTTAGTTAGACCAGTTTCAACATTTATGAAGTCATTTTCCGACTAGAATTAATAGAAAGAAATATAGTTAGTCGTCGTAGTTTTAATTGTGGTTTGAAAATAATCATCTAACGGTTAGCAGTAAAAATCGTGAATGATAACAACAAATATTTATTAATACCTGATTCATATCATAAAGTAATGGCCTCAAGCATCAATTCAAATATATTCTCGTATTTATACTATAATTTGCTACCCGTTCTTATTACATTTAATTTTTAAATTGTTTTATTCATTTTTTGTTTTATAACTGGTTTATATTATTTAAAAGTAACGCAACTTAAATTATGACGAGTTTTGTAAATGTCGACAGAAAACCATTATTCCGCATGAATGTTTGATTGTGGCGCGTGAATAGCATTACTCATTTATAATACTTTTGACAGTTTTTATGTTAAATAATTCACAAACAATACGGCGGGCCCACTTTTAAATTATACCGCATTAACATTTTTGATGTTTTCTAAAAGTATGCATTATTAATCGAGTTCAGTAAATATCCGCCGCTTTAATATTTGATCATAAAATTCGTTCCCATATTTATTATTTGTTCCCTTTTATTTGTCCAAAACGCTGAACTCCTTTTATGTTTGCTTTTTGAGAATGCTGTTATTAAATATTTTAAATACTTTCCCTCACGTTATTATTCAGATATATTTTAGAGAACAGTAGTAATATAATGTAGATAATTAAATTCAACCTTTCACAACAGCACATTAATTATTTTAAATAACACAATATATAATTGAAATTCACCAGTTATAATTAGAAAAATAACGTAAATATGTTAATTAATTTATTATTGTATATACATAATAAATAACGTAATAAAATATAATGTGTTATATTTATCATCCGTATATTAATATGAAACATTAATATATAAAAATTATAATATTTTTTTAAAATATATAAATTATTAACATTGAAATTCTTTTATGAAAATAAGTTGACATCTACTTCAAAAGTAGCTATAAATTAAATAAATAAATTCATTTTAGTCGTGTATATATATTTTTTTGATTATTATTATTAATACATATTATATGTTGAAATCTTATGAGGTATTTAAGAAAGGTAGTGGTTTCACTCTCATCACAATACCACCCCAGATGGTATCAATTTAAACGAGGTATATTTTCGACGGCGGCGGTATGAGAGGAGCGCCGTCCGTGCATTTAGAAAACTTTCTGAAACGTCGATGTTAACTAAGTTATTATAAAGCTGTAAAACATTCGAAACGTAATATCGGCTCAATTTAGATAAGTAAAGTAATATAAAGTTGAGCCGGCAATTTAAAATTCGCCCGGAGCGGCGAACTTATCCAATTGGCCCTATCTCTGATAAAACACACAGAAGTAGAAATTATTTCGAGTAATATTTGAGCTGGAGGATCGAAGTTTCGATTTCTGAGAAGGGAACGGAATCACCGATGCTCCCGTAGATATTCCGTCTATTTTAAGATGATAAAAATTACTCAGAGTTATAATTGATTAATTATTTATTTTAATTATTAATGTCATTAAACCTGCTCCTCAAACTAGCACACTTGAAAATAAAATAATTGCTTTAATACCAGTAACAGCCACGAACCGAATTCATTTTCTTTTGGATCTTATCTACGCATTTGAATGTAAAATGTAAACAACAATCAGCCGTCGCCTAACATGGGACAGGGCCAAAACGAAGAAGATTTGTTCCAGGTAGTTAAAAACGATCACACAAGAGGTTCAACAAGGATACAATAGTAGGTACAGCGAAATCCTTACATACAAAAGTTATAGAGGAACCAAAAAAGGTATGGCTCTGCATTAGAAGAGTAAATCTAAAAGTTACACAAATGGATATTCAAAATCATATTAAAATGATTATAAAACGTAATAACTTTGACTGTGAGCAATTCCTAATTCAATATATGTAAGTATCCAGCATACAAATTAGGTATTAATTTCGAAGTAAAAACTGTGTTACGGATCCCGTCAATTGGCCCGGATGTAGCGACTAATTTCTACATTTTTTGAAGAAATGCCAATCCACAAGGACTGCCATAGTAAAATCAATGATAAGATGAATTATTACAATCCCCACCTGTATTTATATTTTATAAACGTACAAAGTATTAAAAACAAAATTCTCGAATGTTGAAGAGCTGTACCAAACAGACAATTGTATTAACACCAAATTTAATTCCTTCATTAACTTTCTACAGAATGCAGTGGAAAAATCTTATTCAGTCAGAATAATTAAAAAAATAAGAATAATGATGGAATACTTTGGCTTAACAATAGTCTACAGCAACTAAGAGAAATGATAGTTTTCCTAAAACATGTTAGCAGACGGATCCCGGACACGAAACCCTATTATATCAAAAAAGCTAGCAACTGAAAATTATATTAGAAACTACAAAAATAGCATCAAAACAATGTGGTCATTAACTAAACTTAATTCGACTAATAAACAATGCAATGGCATTAATATTAATACACTCTAAATGAATACATGAAGAACATTAGTAGACCAATTACCTAAATTGAATGCTGATTCAATATTATTAATGAAAAAATTATCCCCTTCCACAGAGTATATTAAATTTAATGAAATTTGCTGTAATGAAGTGAGAGAAATCGTAAAAAGCTCATAAATAAAATGTTGACGGGAGCTATCCTTTAAAGTTACAAGCTCATTTACACACACACAAATACACAAATAACACATGGCGGAAGGTGGTACCCTTTTTACTAAAGGCAGCCTTAATAAAAAAATGTTAATGTTACCCAACAAACGAAATAAATAATTTTCTGGGTAAATTGCCAATAGCAGTGCTGAATACAATCGGTTTGCATCAGGACGGTGCTACACCACATATATTTAGATTTTTTAATATTTGTTTTAGTTTCTTCTTACCTTTTGAAATACATTTTTTGTTGTTCTTTATGATTACGTAATCGAAAGAAAATTCTCTATTATAAATACTAAAAAATACTTCGTTATTCATTTTAATGGTGCAATTATTAAAAATCATTGCAGTATTGTTCAAATAACTGACACTGTCACTTTTGAAATTTGGAATAAGCTCTGTATATTGTTTAGTATAGGCACTTGATTTTTAATCCCTAATTTCTCGATATGGTTTGATGAATGGATAAAATCATTTACAATTTTATATTCAGAAAAAATCTACTTGCGGATCAATATAAAATATAGATACAGTGCAAAAATAAAAGTTGATCGTCTTTTGTCAAAAAGTGGATACAAGAAAAAATTTCAGTTTATATTAAAGTCTTTTAAAAATGATTTAATTTGATGTTTTATTTATTCAAATCGGATAAAAAATAAGCGACATTCAGCATCAAAGGTTTTTCGTCAGTCACCTTGTATATTACCAATATCAAAACATGGTGATAACACATTACCAAATAATTACTGACCAATAGCAATTAAAAATATTGGAAAAAGTGCTATCCAGACAGATTATTCAATTTTTTGATATTAATAAATTGTTCATAAATAGTCAGTATGGTTTTCATAGGGGAAGATCAATCAGAAATGCAGTAACTGCTTTTGTGGAAAAATACTAGCAAATTTTGAAAACCGTAAGGTCTCTGTGGCTATTTTCCTTGATTTAAGCATAGCTTTTGACTGCGTTGCCTATGATCTTCTTCTACGAAAATATAATGGATTTTCCAATAAGAGGTTTCATTTTGATAATTAAAAAAAACGGATATATTTTAAGAGAAATCAATGGATATTTATTTCATTGTAAAGAGAAAGGTATGCCATTAACGATGGAAAACGATATTAGCCATATCGTCGCCACGACTACGGTTGCAGCACCATATCCTTTCCATGAAACTTTCCATGACCAATTCGCACATTTGCGTCTGTATGTCCTTGATAACTTCACGAATTCCATCTTTAAGGTCTTGAATCGATTGTGGAGTATTGGCATAAAGCTTATCTTTCACGTGGCCCGAAAGAAAAAAGTCTAAAAAAGTCTCGGGGGCCAATTGTTATCACCTCTTTGTGAAATAACACGGCCAGGAAACTTATCTTACACAATTGCGATTGTTTCGTTGCTTGTGTGGCTCGTAGGGCCGTCTTGCTGAAAATAAACTAGTCCTATCACACTGCTAGTCTAAAAACTGCACCAAACAATGAGACGTTGAGGTTGGAGAGGCTTTTCAATACGCATTCTTGGATTTTCCGAACTCCAAATGTGGAAATTCTGCTTATTCATGTAGCCTCCGAGGTGAAAATGGGCATCATCACTGAATATGATTTTTCGATGAAAATTCGGATCATTCTAATGCATTTCAAAGACCCAATTAGCAAAGATACGACGTTGCTGGTGATCTATCGGCTTGAGTTCTTGTGTTAACTGAACTTTAAAAGCCTTAAAACCTAAGTTTTTATGCAAAATACGGTGTATTGTCGTTTTTGGAATGTCTAATTCCAAAGATCGACGAAGAATTGACAAACCACAGTTTTCGTTGATACTATTGGCACAGTTTCGATTCTTTACTTCACTAAGTTGTCCCAACAGCTCAAATTTTTTAACCAGTTTTACTATTACTGGCCGAGAAGGTGCTTCACGACGACCCAAAAGTGCTTTAGTTTGGCGTACTGTGACTGTAAAATTTTCACCATTTCTGTACTGAATTTTAACAATTTCAATACGTTGTTGAAACGTATATCGTAGCATATTTACTAATGGCGTAGTTTTTACTTGTCAAATATCAAAAGATGACAGCTGCAAAAGTGACAGATGCCTAGATAGCGAGCTATTCCAAATGAAACCTCTTATTGGAAAACCTTTTACTATATAACTTCCACCCAACGAGCTGTCGACTTATTATACTACTATCTTATTTATCGCATCGATATCAAAAAGTAAAATATAACAGTGTGTTATCGGATAGTATGCCTATTAATTGCGGGATCCCTCAAGGGTTAATATTGGGATCGCTGGTTTTCCTAATATTTATACATGACCTCCCCCATCAACTGGAAGAAGAATCAATTTTGTTGTTTGTGGACGATACCAGTTTCAAAACCTCTGACCGAGATATAACATCAGCATAAAGAATAAAGTGGTTTATATCCAACTTTAAATGATGATGATGATGCTAACTTGATATTTTCACTGTCTTCAACAATACCTCCTGATGTAATAAAATTCTTGGGAGTATACCTCGACTACAAATTAAACAAATCACGGTGATGCAATGTGCAATAAGCTGTGCAGAAATATCTACCTCCTCAGACTTTTGTCGTATTCCTTGTCCAGCAATGCACTTACGTGAATTTATTTTGCATTGTGTCAGTGCCACCTACCATATAGTTTATTAAATTAGGGGCACTCGCATATAATACATCATCTCTTTCGACTACAAAGAAGGGCCATAAGAGTTATCTCAGGGTCTGATTACAGGGATGACTGCAAGGAAGCGAGTATAGTAGCCACGGAAAAATACATAATCACGTAACAAGAACTTCAGCCAATATCTATCCAAAACGTCCAAGGTTGCGTAAGACATATAATGGTATTAATTACTTTAGCATCAAACTTCTTAATCTATTAAATAGGTGATTGTGGAGGCCATCACTTTGTGATACATTATTATATGTATGTTTATGATTGTTAATATATAATAATAAAACTCCGATAAATTAATCAGGCATTTATAAATTAACTTGCAACACTTGTAAAGGAGTATATTTGGTCAGTCAGGTCGTAATTTTTAAACTAAACATATAAGTTTATACAATGTCAGAAATGAAAAAAAACTTTTGCTAATCATTTGCTAAATAATAATCCTAATTTTAACGACACAGATGTATTTGATATAATTCATTACGCTGAGAAAGGCTTTAAAACGGATTTACTCGAGTCTCTTGAAATCTTTAAAATTAAACATAATCCTGAATTCTACGCCTAAACGACCAAACTGACCTAATATATACTTCTTTGTTCAAAACCATCTAAAATTGTTTGTAAAATTGTTTGTAAAAATACTGAAGTATAGTTTGATAATAACAGGCTCAAGCCGTTGAAACTATAGTCACTAATAAAGTTTTAAAAAAGTGTGTCATATTAAACAAAGGTGTTTACAATCATATATATTAATCTATTGCCAAATCATGACAAAACCTCTAAGATATTATACGATATCAATTAAAACATACCTTATAACAAAAGCCTACTACAGTGTACAGGAATGTTTGTCAGACTGTTTTTATGAAATTTAAATTGTTTTATTATTGTATGTATTTACTAATACGTGTCCTAGCTTTTAGTATTTTTAAAGTTCATTTTTTTTTTCATGTGATTATTACTTCGTAACCCTAAGATATAAAACTAACGCTGTTATTTGTATTATATTATTATAAATCGGGATTACATATATATTTAAATGTCATATTTATTCTAACCAATATATTTATTTTGTAGAAGAATGTAAGGCTTATGCTGATAGCATGAATAACGTATTATTGTTATCATAAGGATGGTAGCATCCGTTACTACGTGGTAATTCATGATAAATACTAAACTAACGCACTTACTATGTTTTTTACCACTAAAAATATGTAAGAATTATATACAAATATTACAAAAACATATGACTTAAGTAAGTGCGTTTGTTTAGTATTTATCATGAATTACCACGTAGTAACGGTCGCCATCATCATTATCATTAAATCAGCTAATAAACAGCACAACAGACCAAACTCACTTGATAATGACATTAAACCGTCGAAACTTAAGTCGTTTGTTGTGGTAATTACATATTTTTAGTGGTAAAAACATAGTAAGTGCGTTAGTTTAGTATTTATTATTATTATAATAAAATTTTATTATGTTTAATAACTTCAGATATTCGTAAAAATTTAAATTTTAAAATATTTACAAAAACAAACACAATTGTAAATTTAACGATAAATAAAGTTACATATATTTGTAATTGCTTTAAAATTTATTTTGTAAACACATTGTATTAATATTTTTATTTTAAATATTAATATTTTATCCTCTTTTTATATGTATTTCGAACATACATATTTTAAGAATTTATTTAATATTGACTCACTTTGCTCAAACCAAGATATGTGTGGGTAACAGGACGGGATTAAATATAAGTAGGGAATAATGTCTTCATAGTAACGATGACATAAGGTTGTCTTCAGATAGGAGTACTATCTGCTTTCCTGTAGAACATGGTGATAGATGTTTTATTAGGGAAACTAAATAAACCTGATTTTTCAGTAATCGATTGCGCAATTCTGTTTGAAGGTCAGTTTCGAATAATTTAAAGGCAGTGGAAAAGTAACTTATACATGACATTTACTCCATCTAAGACTAAGCTGGTACTATCCACCAACAAAACAACCTAAAACTAGCCAGCTTATTAAACACGACTGAGTTTGACTTGACAAGTTAAATATCCAGGTACAATTTTGGATTCTAATTTCAACTCCAAGAATCGCTTACAGATAAAGGTACAAAAGATAGTAAAAATCAGCGTTGGGAGCTTATATGTGAGATTACCATGTGGCTCTACATTGCCATTATTTATGACTATGCTATTCCTATTTACCTTTTCGTACGACACTACATTTTAAAAGATTACACAGCTTTTACAGCAAATTTATATATTTTTCTAAAAGAAACAAAAACTATACAAGTAAAAGAGCAGGTACCTACAGTGCACGTAGAAATAAAAATACATACTTGCAGAAATGAAAGAGTGAAATGATAATGACGATAAGACGTCGAAACTTGAGTCGTGTTGTATTGTTTAGATTTACCCAGGGTTATGAGAAATATTCATAACGGACAATTATTTCAAAAGATACAGGAAAAAAGATGTCTTATTAAAAAGTTGTATGGCTTTAAGAAATCTACTTATCTGTAATAAATTGGAATATACAGAGTGACCCACAAAATTGTGGTGTATTAAGGTTAAATTTTTTAATGGAACACCCCGTATATTACTATTTATTTTGAAATTATTGTCAATTTTGATTTTTTTTATTAACAATACATTATACCTAAATTCAGTCCTAGATAACAGAGATCATATCAGGAGGTTTATAATATTTACAACAATTTGCACCTAGACAGGCAAATTAAAAAAAAATTGTAGGTTTTTGAACTGTAGAGCGTTACAGAATGACTAAGAGTAAAAAGCCGACGAAGATCTGGAAAACCTAGAAGTGCCACTGCTGATGATAAAAAATTGGTCATTCTGCTTTCAATAAAAGAAAATCTCACACAATAAACCAATCTCCTTGCTTCGGATCATGAAATTGATCAAAAATCTGTAAAATAAATTCTTCATACCGAGAAAATAGCTCCATATAAAGTTAATGTTGTACAAAAACTTTGTGACGGTAACTATAATCGAAGACTACAATTTTGTGAATTAATTAAGAAAGATTGAAGAGAACCCTAATTTTCCAAACCATATTGTTTTTTCGGATAAAGGGTCTCTCATTATAAAATACAATACTAGGAGTATCAAACCATTGATAATGGTCACTTTGTGTCCGAAATATATATTTGATATTTCAAATAAACTGTGTGAAGAAAGGTTTTTAGTGTTTCATTTTATAATCAATTTTATCTTCATAAAACTCATTCAATTAATTTACTAAGGGACTTTCATATTACACGCAATGGTCAATAATCAAAATAATTGTTACTGGGAGCGAAATAACCCAAACTGGTATGAAGAACTGCATACACAGTTCCCAGAAAAAGTTAATCACTGGACTGGATTGTTTGTAGGACATGTAATTGGACCCTTTCTTATCGAGGGAAATTTGATCGGTATATGATATCCCCAACTTTTTCAGCAAGAAATAGGTTCAACTATAAACAATTTAACCTTTGATATTAACTTAACCTGGTATCAGCAAGATGGAGCTTCTCCGCATTTTTTTCGGAAAGTTAGAAAATTTTTGGATGTCACGTTCCCAATTAGATAGATAGGAAGAAAAGGGTCTATCGACTGGCCTTCAAGTATCTCGATCTCTTGCTCTTAGATTTCTTTTATTGGGTTACTTTAAAAATAATGTTTATCGGAACAAATCTAATTATTTGGAAGAACTAAGAATTGAAGTTTTAAATGAAAGTGGGAAATAATTTTACCCAACAACATTTTTGTGATAATTTGTATCATTGTCTGTTAGTAAATGGAAGAGTATTCAATATTTATTAAGAAAATAAGCCGTTTTTTCATGACTTGTTGTTTTGTGTTAACTGATTAAATTGTTTATTGGAATTTATTTTTAGTTTTGTAGTGATCAAAATGTAATGACATTTAATAATAATATAATATAATAATATACTTTATTTTGTGCCATTACAATATAGTTAACACATAGAATTTATAACAAATCAAATTTATAAAACTTAAATTGATATTATAAGTACAAAAATGTATGCGTAAAATTAAACATAACATAACAAGAAAAAGTTATGAATTAAAAATACATAATGAATTAAAAAACAATATATAAGTAAGTAAAATGAAACATTAAACAAAAAGTTTACATATCTCTATGATAGTGTGAACAAGATAAAATGCAAAATACATGTATTAAAAAAATAGACAGATTAAAATTTGTTACAGTCTTGTAGGTTACTTGACAATATATCTTGTATACTATAAAAGGCCATTTCAATAAAATAACGTTTTAAGGTGACTTTAAATTTCATAAGCGATGGGCTCTTAATATTTTCCGGAAGTATGTTGAATAATTTTGGCCCATAAAAGTTTACGCCATTTTGGGCTTTACTTAATCTTGAACAGCCTGGATAAATTTCCATAGCTTGCATTGTACTGTGCTCGTGAATTTGATCATGGGTTTGATAACTATAAAAATTGGACTTACACTAAGCATTCGATAGCAAAGATACATGGCAGTATAGGAAGTTTTAGTGCTACAAACCTAGATTTGCAATCCTGTATGACAAATTGCAAATAAACCTACATGTAGTATATAACATGTGACTGTAATAGTGCTAAGAATGCTGATCGAAGAGCAATTTGAGGCAAGGAATTGTTAAGTCTCCTCAGTACATAAATAATTTGGCTGCGAGTTTCTTCCAGGTTAATTTTGAATCAACATGCATACTTAAGAACTTGGCGAAATAGATTGGAAATGAATGTGACCTTTTCATCGAATAGAAGACATTAATAGTTTAATTCATATTTAGTGTTAAAATATTAGATGTTACATAGCAGATGGAAAATTTTGGGACGAAGATAGAACGGCAGTATCATCTGCATATAGGATAGCCAATGACTCCTTGTAAATATTGGGGAGGTCATTTACATATATTAAAAGTAATAAACTACCAAGAATAGATCCTTGTGGTATGACCCAGTTAATAGGTATACATTAAGAAAATTGATCTTCAAATCTTACCATTTGATTTCGAGATATGACGCTACAAGTCTACAACTTGAAGGCAGGAAGTTGTAAAAGTAAAGTTTTCGTACGAGAACACCATGCGATACACAGTCAAAGGCCTTACTGAGGTCTTGAAAGGTATAAATAGAGTACATTCTACTCTCAAAAGCTTTTAAAACTTCCGCAAAAAACAACAGTAACGCGCCGCACGTTGATCTTCCCTTGCGAAAACCATGCTAAATTTTAGAAAATAGTTTGTTTATTTCAACACTTTAATTTCTCCTAACTATATAACTGTGTATACCACATAGTAACCATTGTCTTAATTAAAATTTAGCCAGTTTTGATGTGAGCTAGAATCTTAAAGTTTTTATTGAGCTGTCATAGTTTCGATATGTAATTATTACAACGTATAGATAAGATTTTATGAGTGAGTAATTATTTTAGTATTGCTAAAAATAACTTCCGTAATATCTGAATAAAGAACAAATATTATTATTATATGAATAAACTACGTCATCTGCACAAGATGATATTAGAGAGCCCTCGAGCTTTGTTGATATTGCATTTAGGAAACGGCTGCACCATTTTTCCCCATCCATTTTTCATTTCCGCCGAGAGACGGTAATAAAATTCCCCGCTCGAAAATTAGAAGTATAAAACGTATAAAAGGGGTTGCGAGAACGATCCTTTTCCCGGTAAGTCGAGTAACTCAAGTCGGGGCGGTTTGGACGACGGGGGTGCGCGCCCCCGCCTCTCCGCGCCCGCCGCTCTGCCCCGCTCCAGGGGTGGAATGGAGAAAACGAAACGAAACTGCGTTCACCGTGAGGGTTGAAATAAGAGGGGAAAAACTCAGCGGCGGCCATGGAATTAAAACAGAAATTAAAGACAAAGGGAACGAAATTAATGTCGGAAAAAGGGGGTGAGCTAAGATGGCCGCCTGTCAACTGTTTTACGCAACTTCTTGCTTAGGTATTTTCCCGGGACAGGAGCGAGCATCTAACATAGAGGGAATTTAAATTAGATGTTTTATTTAAATCGCGGATTTCGACCCACCGCTACAGGGCCACCACCCACCGCCCGCACAGTCGGATACCGCTCCAGTCCAAGGATTTTATTGTGGATGCCGGATAAAAAATATTGTCATCAATTCACTGGGAAGATTAGTTCCTTGTACACTGGCGTTGTACTAACAAAAAGAACACAACCATTTGTAATCCCGTTTGATTAATGATACCCATTTAATATATCAACCCCTAAGTTTGTTTTCTTCTTTCTATTATTATCTAGACACTGTATAATGGTTCTATTTTATGCTCGTCAGGGGGGATATAATTGATAACTTTATTTCTACTTAAATAACATTAGCGTTCTCTACACTATACCCAGAAGCACTATTTGCAATGTATTCCAACCCAATGTAACATTATTATATATCTATGCTAAATTAGAAATGATGGAATAATAAAAAACAGTGGAATTGTAACACTCACCTAATGAATTTTAATTTTTCTAATTAATTTACTATATTTATTAGTAAATTTTTGTAACTGGTGTAAAGACCAACGTATTTTTTGTCGATATTGTTTATTGAAATTTATTGATTTATGCTTTTTAAATGCATAGAAAATGCATTTTAAAATTAAATTCTCATTTTCTTTTAGGAAAAAAATAAACGATAATTATTTACGCTGATGAGATCTAAAATAGATCGAAACCGTTTGTGGGTATTGTTGACCGGGAACAATTAACGTTTTAAGATTTTATTGATATTATAGATATTGATATTGACATGCTTTGCTAGAAGTATTTAATTAGATGTAATAACAATTATGTATGTTTAAGATAGAGAGCTATAAATTATTTTTATTTTATAATAAAACTGTCTTCAATAAACACACTGAAGTTTTTTTGATATTTGAATCAAACGAAAAAGTTAAATTAAAGCTTAAGGACATTCGGATAATATTGGATCTAATGATAAATAGTACAGTTATAATGATGGTTGCGACCGTTAATACGTGGAAATTTATAATGAACACTAAATAAAACATAGTAAGTGTTTTATTCAGTGTTTGTTTAAATAGTACAGCTCGAATGTAGAATAGGAATAGAATTTAAAAAATGGTGATGTGGCCATCATAGTACTTTCCCTACATTTTACTCGAAAACTATGAGGTTTACGCAAAAAGGCTATTCTTACTGATTTGTTCACTTTTGAATTTTCTATAATTATTTGTAATACATATTTCATGCAACTCTAATAGTTTATTAGCAATTGGCAAAAAATGTCAAAATTTTCAATTTTTACTATTTTTCTCAAAAGTTAAGAAATTTATGAAAACTATGTTTTAATAAAACTTGTTCAGTTTTTTATTCCCTATAACTTTTGTTTGAATTGTTTTTTAAAATTTCTCACATTTAGAAAAATATCACGAAAAAACAAAAAAACGCCTGGAGTAAACATCCACTTCCGGTCTATGAATATTCACCAAAAGCTTTTCAGTTCCAGTTTTGAACGATAAAACCTTAAGTTTATAGTTTCATCTCCATCGGATCATTCGTTTTTGAGATACAGCACCCACGGACAGACAGACAGACACACACACAGACACAATTTTTTTTTTCCAGAAATTAGTGCAGGGGACCTCAAAACGGATATTTCCGCAAAAAAAAATTTTCAAAAAAAAATCACGATCTTCGTATATAGGGAAAGTAAAAAGTTAGTGTCATCATTTTATTTGCCTGCCAATTTCAGCTTATTAAATATCGATCTTATTATTAATTATTGGGCGTAATTATTAAAATTTACATATTATGGTATGACTTAAGGTAAATGTACTGCTTTTAAACAAAAGGTAAAAGTGACATTTAAACAAACAAATATGATTCCTTATTAGTAATGGAATATTCACTGGGCACTTTTGGCGATATGATGGCAACAATTAAGAAATGTTATGTAATAATAATAAAACAGCTGAACTAGCATTAAATAAAAACCATGACTCAGATTCATTGAAGTAAAGATGATAACAAAAAATACAAACTTAAGTAAATTCACTTAGAGAGTGCAGCCATTAGAAATAAACTATGGTTTAGAGAAAAGAGAACTACACATTAAATTTTATTAACAGTAAAATTAATCTATCAATAAATAACTTAATCAATAATGTATATATTTAGTAATAATTGTGTAAATTTGGTTAAATGATTTATATTTAATTTAAAGTTCTGTAATTATATTTTTATACGGAATATTTCTTCAGCAAACAGAATATTGTATTGAAGTAATATTCCGAGCGCCGTTTCAGTTTTAATTTTATTCCCACCCCAGACTAAATTTTACTTGGGGAAATTCGTCGCTGGCGCAGCGGAGTTCTCGCCGCCCCTCCGAACAGAAGAAGAAGAAAACTGAGAAGTATTTCCATAAAACCCCTCGAGATCTGAATAAATAGAAGTCGGTCTTTGTTCGCCTTTAAGGTCATATTCGACCCTCCACCCCTACAAAAGTAGACCTTACGATTACTCGCAAAGAAAATTCTGAAATCCTGCATTTGAGCGTGTACATCTATATATCTATATATATATAGTCGAGAGAAAGCGAGAGATTGCGAGTTGAAAATTAATGGGTACACTCGCGCGGAAATTTTATTTGAATTTATTTTAATTATGAAGAGGGAAATTTCCACATTAAGCCCGATGAAGTAACGAATCAGATGCATCTCGGAGGGAGTTTAAAATATACTTTGGGATATTATCTCTGTTCCCTTGGAGAAAAATATTTTTACTCCATCTAGTGAAGCTACGGAGAATTTTAAGTATAACCTTGAATAAATATAATTGATTAATTAATTCTTACCATAATTAATATTAATATTGGACATCAATATTTAATAAAATTTACAACTAATACAATAAAATTTCTAAATATGTTGAATTATTTTATCTTAAATATCTCATTGTTGATTCCAGAGACATCTTTAATTAACTATATACTCTACCTGATTACGAATTTACAGGTCCTGATAGTGTAATTCCTGAACTACGAGATGACTTTTTTATAGTACTACTTGGTTAAAATAATAATTAACTGATAGTTAGCAAATAGTAAAATTAAATAAGATGTAGTCAGGTATATATTGAAAAACGGTTTCTCACAAGAAAGTATACTTATCCATTACTATTTAATTTTTGTATTGATCATATTTTGTAATTACAAGTTAAATTCTAAAAATTGTTAATTATTGTGTAGGTGCACATATCAGGGATAATAACATTAGAAAATGGAAAAACAAAACACCGCAGCCAAAATTAACATTTGGTGATAATAATTACGAACTATCAGTATCTTCTTCCTTGAGATTCGCATGAATATTTACTCGCTAATTTAAGTAGGACTTTTTATTTATTTTGGACGTTTAAATATACTGGCCCGTTCGATATAATATTTTTTTTATTATACTAATTTTGAATCACAGGTTAAGTTTGGTGATGCAGAATTATGGGTTTGAGTGGAAGATCCTTCGAAGAAGTGAACTCCGCCCGTCCTCCTTTCAGCCAAAATTTTGAGTATATTTTCTTATTTTGTAATTTTTTGGGATATTTTGTTTGTTAGAAAGGAGTGCAAAGATGTAATAAATAAATAAATAAATAAATATATACATAATCAATAGTTATTTAAGGTACAGCTGTGAAAAGTGATACTTTATTGCACGAACTGGCGTTTAAAAACTAGAGCGAGGAACGAGCGAGTTTTTTTAAAGTCAGGAGTACAATAAAGAAACTTTTTACACGTGGGCCGTACAAAATTTTATCTTCGATCGTAAAACAATTCTCCAAGAAGTTGTTCATATGTGTAATATTTTGCAAATGTCAATTGGTGCTAATTGTTCCATGAATCAAATTAAAACATTTGATCTAGGGATCATTGACGAAAACGTTACTTAGCAACCAGTAAATAATTTGCGCAAATGCCAGTTGCCATTATAATTTGTGTAAAAAGTTATTTGTGAGTGTTATACTATTATAAACTGCAGAAAAAAATGTGTGATAGTGATAGTAGTGATATTCAAAACATTCCATCCGATATCGAAGAGGCCGCGGCAATGGCAGTGAAAACTTTGATTCCAGCAAAATTTCGGAAGCACTAAGAATTAGTTTACAATAAGTTCAATCAATGGCGTACGTCAAAAAATGTCCCTAACTTAACGGAGAACATCTTCTTAGTCTACTTCTCTGAAAGAGGTAAACAGATAAAACCATCGAGCTTATGGTCGGTTCTATGGTCAAGTCTTCAACATTAGTTAACAAAAATATACGAAGAACCAATCAAATGGCTACCACTGTAGGAAATCCCGCGTATTTATTAAGGAACAGTTATACAAATTTTTAAACGAAGCGCCCGACGACATGTTTTCGATGATGAAGGTTGGCTATTTTAATATAAATTATTTGAATATTTAATTATATTTTCAAAATTATAGGTCGTGGCAATTTTTTAATTGCGGGGGCTGATAGGAGAGAAATTATATAAGATATTATAATATATTATTATATAAAAATGATATAAGATGAGTATCAACGTTGTCGAAGATATTGGTTCGATGCTGATTGTAAAAATACCCACTTCAAAAACGAATAAATCTCGGGCGCTCCTTGTTGACGGCGACAAGAATGATACCAAAACTTGATTGACATTGGTTGATAGATAAGGCGTTGAGATGTTGAAAATCCATATTCATTTGTATATTAAAGTTGTAAATAACTAAGATTTTCAAAATGTGTGTTTATTTTCACTACAATTGTTTCGCAAATTTATTGCTTCTTCAGGTGAATGAAAGTTTACAATAAAATTAGAAAAACTTAGAACTATATATATACATTAACACTATTGGCACTATGGAGGGGTAAATATTTTAAGTAGTGGGGAGTTTGACAGTTCAATTTGTTCGTTTAGCAGGAGAAGAAATCGCACAATTATATTCCAGAAGAAACACACTATCAGGATTTCTCAAGGTATGTCATTCAGAATTGCATCTCAGACTTCACAACATCGAGTTTGATTCATTTGATTTAAAAACAAGACAAAAAGCTCATAGCATAACTCGTAAAAAGAAATTAATTAAACTGAATAAACTAAAACGACTAATCAATAAAAAACCAAAACCACAGCCACCAAACCATTCAACATGTGAACATAAATTCTTTAATAGATTCATAAATTTAACCTCAACAGATTTTAATAATGAGGAAACACAATTACTTCAAAAAGGATTTAAATACAATATAAAACCAACATTTCATCCAAAACAATTAGAACAAACATCAATTGAAACCGAACTTGCTTTATCGAAATATAACAATAGCCTATATAGTAAATTTAAATTTTCAGAACTGATTAAAAATGCAAAAATAAATAAGAAATCAAACAATAAAGAATTAAAAACCGCTATCAATATAAAAAAGAAATCTAGCACCAATAAAATTATATTTACAAAAGCCGACAAGGGCAATACAATTGTAGCAATTAATGAAAATGATTACATAAATAAAGTACAAGAATTTATGTCCACAAATAATTTCAAGAATCTAAAAAACAATCCAACTAAAAAATTTCAAAAAATTATCAGAACAACACTTAACGAAATTCATTACTTACTTTCCGAAAAAGAAAAATATTTTCTAACAAATATGAATCCTCAGCCACCCAAATTATACGGTTTATTAAAACTTCACAAACCGAACAATCCTATAAGACCCGTAGTCTCTTACATAAATGCACCATGTGAATTCATTGCCAAAAAACTTAACTCCATATTAATACAACACCTGAATTTTAATCCAAAACATTCAATTAAAAATAGCATTGAACTAGTGAATAACATTAAAAACACGGATATTCCACACAACGCAAAATTTATTTCATTCGACGTTACAAACTTATTTACAAACGTGCCACCTTTAGAAGTCAAACAGATTATAATGAATAAATTAAAAGACAAACATATTAATCCCGTAATAATAAATGAAATTGAAAAACTTTTAGATATTTGCATTTCACAAAACTATTTACAATTTAACAACACAATATTTTTACAACCAAATGGCCTAGCTATGGGAAACCCCCTAAGCCCTTTATTGGCTGAAATATTCATGGACCACCTCGAAGGAAAAATATGCAAACTAAGCCAATTTCATAATTGCATTTACTGGTGGAGGTATGTAGATGACGTACTGGTGTTATTCAAAGGGACTGACCGATTGTTAGATACATTTTTAAACGACCTTAATAAAATCCATAAAAACATAAAATTTACAGTCGAAATAGAAGTGGATAAATCAATAAACTTTCTCGATCTAACAATCCGAAACGAGATGAATAAACACAGCTTTTCTATTTACCATAAACCGACACACACTGACTGTACAATAAACAATAAATCATTTCACCCCTTACAACATAAATTAGCAGCATACAGATCAATGATTCATAGACTATTTTCAATACCGATGGACAGCACTAATTTTAATAAAGAGTTAAACATTATTTATACAATAGCTGAAAATAATGGATTCCAAAAACTAACTATTGAAAAACTAGTTAAAAATAAAGAAAACCAGATTATAAAAAACCTAATTAGTCCCTCAAACAATTGTCCAAAAAATAACAATAATTATACTTCCTTAACTTTTAATGGACATTTAACTAATAAAATAAGTAATGAAATGAAAAAACTAGATATTAAAATAGCATTCAAAACAAACAATAGCCTTGGCAAAATTATTAAAAATAACAAAGACAAAATGAACAAACTCAATAGTTGTGGAGTGTACATGCTAACATGCAATGACTGCCCTAAAAAATATATTGGACAAACAGGACGAGCCTTTGACGAAAGGATTGCAGAACACAAAAGTGCATGGGAAAAGAAAAAGAACACCTCAACATATGCAAATCATCTACTTTCCGAAAACCACACCTTCAACCAGGATTTCCAGATTCTCCACACAGAGAAGAAAGGGAGAAAATTAAATCTACTCGAAAACCTGGAAATCAACAGATTCGAAAAAACGGGCCTCCTGCTAAACGAACAAATTGAACTGTCAAACTCCCCACTACTTAAAATATTTACCCCTCCATAGTGCCAATAGTGTTAATGTATATATATAGTTCTAAGTTTTTCTAATTTTATTGTAAACTTTCATTCACCTGAAGAAGCAATAAATTTGCGAAACAATTGTAGTGAAAATAAACACACATTTTGAAAATCTTCTTAGTTATTTACAACTTTAATATACAAATTGATTGACATTTACAGAAGATACGTTTTACTTCGTCCTCCATAAACACCACACCAACGATTGTTTGTCTACTACCGTAATGAAAAGTGTTCAGTCCAAACAATTGGAATTAACACCTACCGCAATGCTTTACCAGTTGATATAAATTTTTTATCTTGGTTTATAAATAATAATATTGATATGAATATTAATAATTGTGAATATATTTAATTTATATATTTTATTAATACCTTTCTGTTGAAATCTGCAATAGAAATTAAAGAAAATTGATGGAAACGATCGTGGCAACAATTACAATGTGGTCGTTTATTTTAGGGAGTAAACAATAATACCTTCGTCGTCGCAAGATTTAAATTACATTAAGTATAAAGTAACGTATTTTGTGATGTTATCGTTTGCTAAACATGTTCGAAATTATTACGTAAGGCAAGCTCCAGACACGTGTTTCGCTGTATCACCGCTCGTCAGTGGAGCTATGCCCTTATTACGTGGATCCTTCCAAGACCCTCAATAGGATGAATCTCAGCATTAGATTTTTATTTTTCTCTGATAAGAAATACAAGTCTTACTTTTCTTTAGGTATTTTTCTCCATACTAATAACGACCGAAGATTTTTTTACTTTCTCTATATAAAATATATAAGGAACGTATTGTTTAAGTAAATGATAATGTCTGTCAAAAACGAATGATCCGTTTGCGATGAAACTTTAAACTTAAGGTTTTATCATTAAAAACTAGAACTGAAAGGCTTTTGGCAAACATTCATAAACCGGAAGTGGGAGCCCTTTCTTATTCTTTCTCGATATTTTTCTTAATTTAAAAAATATTACATAACTTTTCAAACAAAGTTAAAGGGAATGAGACACTGAACAAGTTTTATTAAAACATATTTTTCATAAAGTTCTTAACTTGCGGGAAAACGTTTTCATATATTTACATGTATGTAATTTTTATTAATTTACACACTCAAAAAATTACTTTGTCAATTTCTTTTATATAAAATTTGTAATGAAAGTTATTGCAAACCACGACGCGATCCGTAATTAAAGCTAATTTGTATATGTAGGATGGGTGGGTGGCCTCAATCCCACCCTCCAATTATTAAAACATCATCAAAATTATTTGAAAAGTTTTTTTTTTAATTTACAATAATGTTACGTTTATTTACGTCTTACAACCTTTAACTAAAAGCCTCGCTTATGTTTTACTGATTGGAGGGTGTATAAAGGACACCCACCCACCCTACATATACATGATAACTGTAATTGTTAATCTTTGCTGATTTTGCTACTAAAAACAATAAATCCCTTTATGTAATAAAAAATAAAACAAAATCAAAATTTAAGTTTAAATACAAATGACATTCTAAACCTAACTTAGATTAAAAGTCTGCCCACACACCATGCATCAAACTTTTTCTGATTTACTTATTATTCAAAAAATTTACCTTTTAAATTTCTTTTTTATTCAAAATTTTTTGTAATTAATTTTATTGGAAACCGCGAGATGATAAGGAATTAGAATTTATATTTATTTATTTATTTATTTAGAAAAACCCAACAGACTCAAAGCCCATTAATAGGGTTACAAAAATAATATACAAATATAAAAACAAATTAAAATTATTTCTTATAAAGTATTAAGTTAGACGGAGACAATTTAACAGATCACCTTTAAATTTAGTAAATGATGGTGTAAAAATATCAAGATCGCCAGAAAATGCATTGTACAATTGTGACAATCGTACAATTGGAGAATTTAAATAAGAGTCGTAACATCATATACAAAGACGTCACAATGCCTTGACGAAATTGGTGGAATTTTGAATTTAAATAAACTCAATAGCTGCTGGTCATCAATGTGGCTATGAATCACTTTGTACAGGAAGCATAAGTTGTGTGTTGAAATGAAATTAAATTCACATAGCAATTTATTATAGGGTACATCAAATCTATATTCAAGATATCTTATGAAATATAAGTAACGAAGAAACATTTTCTGTATATTTTCTAAAATAATGATATATTTCAAATACATAGGTATATATAGTCCATCCGTTATATCGCTTCGAGAAACGACACAAAAACATTCAGTCTGATAAAGTAAACCCAATGCGTTAGAAAAAGAACGCACTGTAAAACTTTCGTCGTTTTTTGAAGCGATAGTTTGTGACGTACGACGGAAGATCCAACGGACAGACTATATACCATAGCACAATATTACATTTTTCTCACAATAAATGATTTTAAAAGCAGACTCATTTCATTGGCATCAGTAAATGCTTTGCAATTACGTAAAATAAATCCAATTGAACGATAACATTTGCCAGACACTTAGGTTACATGATTGTTAAAAGTCATTTTGCTGTCAAAAGTAACATCGAGGTCTTTGATTTCTGATAATATCTTTAATAGAGTAACATTTAATTTATATGGATATAATATTAAGTTAGGCTTCCTGCCATAGCTGACTACAGAACATTTCTTTTGGTTTAACGAAAGCGAATAATCTTCTATGCTATCAATTGTAGTATATATTTTAATGTTATCAGCATATAGAAGAACATTACACTTAAATATCTTGCAGTCGTCATCCATGTAGAGCAGGAAAAGAAGTGGGCCTAAATTAGAACCTTGAGAGATACAACTGGAAGCGACGTAGCGTCTAGATTTATTATAAATTTCCACGAATTACCCACAATCATGCAAGTAAGATGTTAGTATAGTTGTCCCAGAGATATAAGGCGTTTATGACCTTTTATGGTATTTAACTTTCACTAATTTTTATGAGGGATCGACCGCAAACTCTCATCACCAGTCCCCAATAGGTGGTCCTCAGCGGATTCTCCTAACGCTGTCCCAGGCCCGGTTTTGGTATTTTTAAGTTTAAATTCGCGTTCCTGTGTAATGAAAATATTTTCGTTTTCAGTATCTCTAGTAACTGCTTCTTTGTATAGGATTCTTCTAAAAAGAGATCATTTGCATGCAGAAATAAGCCTTTGCAACACACACATTTGTTTAGAGAAAATTATACAATGCGGTCCTGACCAGCACGAGAATATTTATAGGTTCAGTTTTACGATATGATGGCCCTAAACTCATTAAGGCAGTCAAACGGTGAAAGGCCATAAACGCCTTATATCTTTGGGACAACTATACCTTTGTAAAATTATGATGTAACCCAAATTCCTTCAGTTTAGTAATAAGTAAGTAATGGTCTAGTCTGTCAAATACTTTGTTTAAGTCGCCATAAATAACATTTACCTGCTTGTTATTTTCCATTGCTTCAGTTATCTTGGGTTACGTTGAATAAGTTTGTAGCTGTTGACCTATTCTTCATAAAACCATGTTGATGGATAGAAAGATGAGGACTCACTCGGTGATATATATGCTTGCATAGTATTAATTCAAGTAATTTGGAAATATTGCTAATAATTGCAATTGGTAGATAGTTTTCGATTTCTTTACGAGGTCCAGATTTTAAGACTGGGCATATCTTCACATCTTTCCACTGAGTGGTAAATATTCCAATTTGTAGTGTATGTGTGAAGATATAAATTAGTGGTTCACAAATAACGGGTGCTGCATCACGTAATATAACAGCGGATACTAAGTCCAATCCCATAGTAAACTTCGCTTTAAGGTTTTACAGTTCTTTGAGAACATCAACGGAAGTTATAGTAAAATCACCAACAATATTCTTAATTGACTTAGCAGAATTAGTATTATAATTAGGACTGGATATAAATGATTTTATAAAGTGATCAGCAAAGACATTCGCAATATCTTTGAGGGTGTTATATGTATTGTGTTCACTTGTCATAGTATTTGGTATACGAGCATTGTTTTTCTTATTGTTTATATAATTCCAAACTAGGCTTGGCTCCTTAGAAAGACGTTGTTGGGTGTAATCAATATATTTTACGTGAGTAACGACAATGTCTTTTTTACATGATTTGCGCACTTCCTGATATTGAGCACGATCATCTGGATTTCGCGTTTTTAAAAATTGTTTATGTGCTTTATATTTAAATTTTAATTTAGTATTAATTGAATAAGTTATCCATGGGGCAGATGTGCAATAGGTTTTTCGTTTGTAACACGGAACGAATTTATCAAATATATCATACATAATTTTGTAAAATATATTACAAGCAATATCAATATCACGACAAACACTAACCTGTTAAAACAATTGCTTATATAAGGCTGGGAAATTTGCTTTCCTGAAGTTGTATGTATATGATAATTTGTCAAGATTATTCGATGTTTTATTTCCTTCGACTGTAGCGGTAAATATTGAGCCGGAATGATGATTATCCTCAGTAACCAAGGGTAAAAGACATCTATCAACGTCATGTATAATGTTTGAAGTTCCAATAATCATATCAAGGATTCGATTAGATGTATTGGTAATATTATTAAATTGGTTGAAGTACATAAACGTATTGAGTAAGTCTAACGGAGAAGAGCTGGTTCCATCTACGAAGTTCGGAATATTAAAATCGCCAATAATAATGATTTTATTCTGCAAGAAAACGTTGTTATAATCGTTCAAATAACATTAAATATTGTTTGGATGGAGTAGAAGGTTTAATGTCTATGCATAAAAGAATTACAATTATGTATTTAAAGCTTCATCACATCACCATTTTTAATTGTTTTCAATACTGTAATAAATTATAATATAAATTGTATTAAAGGTGTTAGTAGTATAAAATATTATAAATGCATCATATTTAAGAAAATATATAAAACAAAATATCTTATTAAAACAAAAAATTCTCAAATTTTACATGATCTTACTAATTCTTTCTTTTTCATTTCATTTTATTCCAAAAATTCAACTTCTGTGAGTCTTCGGTTTGTTGCCTTAATCATTTTTATATTTCACAAGGTTTTAAATATTATTAGCAAACTTATTTGAAACAGTCTTCTGTAATGAAGAATATATATTATATTTTCAGTCTCTAATCATTATATTATTTATATAAATAATTTGTATTATTAGTTACTAAATACAAAACTGGCAATACATATTTAATTTTATGATATATATCATACTATATTTTTAAAAATAAGTAATGTACAACACTTCTCATCGAAAGTGTCATAAATCCAAGTTGCGCCGTGTAAACGTTGTTTTATTGACTTGTTTATTGTTGCTGTTTAGTTTGCGCGAGGGTAAGGTAATGTCTTCTTAATTCGACACATATTTACGTGAGATTTGTGTATGTCGGAAGATGTGGATGAGGAAGAAGAACGCTTGAGTGGTAGGAACTTAGGAAGCGGTATCTTGCGGTCTAGGTTAAATAGAAGGCGCCGCAGACGCAACCAAAGCGTCGCGGCGCCTTCCGTCGCCCCCGTGCAGCTCTCCTGCGCCCTTTACCTAGTTATACATATCACATATAAGGTCGTACAAATAAAGGGTGAAGTGGATTGCGATAACGTATTTAGTAACGCCGTGTAATGATGACAGATACTTTTATAAGTACGCATAAACATATTTGAATTGGCTAAAAATACGAAATATTATATTGGCTTCGTTTAAATATAAATTGTTACTAAAATTTTGCCTACTTTTACCTGTTTTAGTAAGTAGGAAATCAAGAAATCATTCATGACATTTACAATATCTAGATATACAAATACATGGCAAATAATTTAATTTTATTTAAAGCAAGTGCACTAATAATTACGAATTAATTAGATTCCATAGTATTTAACTATTAGGGTATATTCTATATGAAAATCTTGCTTTGATAAGTAGGGCTTAAAAAGTGAGCATAATAATAATTGAGAGATGTTATGATTGGTTGAATATAAGAGTGGGTAAAGAGTTGTGGGAAAATCATAAAAATCCTAAATCTTTTATGATGTCAAGACTAGCTTTAATTTTAAAAATATTTTAAAAATAATCTTATTTTTAATTAAAGTAATTATATATTTTAATATGGCGTTCTTAAATTAAATTAAAAATGTTTGGCGCAAAATTTCTCTTAAAATTGAAATAAAAAATATGTTTTTTAAATAGTCCGTGTTTATAATTATTTTAAACTTAAAAAGTGTATTTGAAGCTAATTAACAGTTATATGGAACAATAGAGAAATGATATTCGTGGGTTTAAATGAAATAACATTTTATAAAATGAACTCCCGCCAACTTGCTGTCCGTTTTTTAAAATATTTTAGCAATTTTTTAAATTTTGTAATAATTACGCCCTTGTTTAAAAATGTTGCAATCACAATACTTCTCTTTGAGTCACATAGGGAAAATAAATTTTTCATCTCAGCACCAGCCACAGACCAGTTTTTCTTTTTATTTAATATTAAATATTTATACTTGTCAAACAAAAAATTAGACGTAAATGTGGCTAATATGATTAATAAACTCATTTATTGTAAATGGCCAGCTTAATATAAGCACACATAATTTGACATACTGAGCATTCGACTTTCTGATTTTTATACTTTTAGATAAGTTTTCAAGCAATAATTCAGAAAATTATGGATTACAAAGCAATTAAGAGATTAATTGTTTACAAACAATTGAAATTATTAATTTAAACATTATACTGATTTCATATAAATATTTCAGATTTATCTAAACACAAAGCGAAAATTACTTACGAAAGTTTTATTGAAAATATGTAGAACCTTCCAATTATATTGCGAATTAAACCATTTCTTTCAGCAAAAATATTTTATGTGTAACAATTTATTTATTGGTTAGTATAACTTTTTTTATTATGACTCGTTTACATAAAAAAAGTTATACAAACAAAGTTATCGTGTTTTATTCATTTTACAAAAATTTATAACGAAGTAGAAGCCTCTAACATATATAACATGATTAGTTAGATTTAAGCCTAATATTTTTAAGATATTAGGATTAAAAATTTAAAAAATTGTCGTAAATGTAGTATAAACAACAATATTGAATTGTACAAAATTAATTTGTATGTATGTTTCAAATCATATTTTACAATGATTATTTAATTTATGCACTACTATATAAAAAAAACCTAAAATTTTATTACAATGACTATAATTTCAAAAAGAATTCTCCACAACGATAATGCGAAATGAATGTCTGTACATAAACATATAAAACCATCAAGTTATCTATGAATTACCATTTCCCCATACGTACAACGCGGAAGCCATACATACCCTCGCGTGCTGTAAAGTACGCCGACGAGCGCACCCTCCTCGACCTACCCCTATGTATATGTGCATGGTCCCCTCTTGTAATTGATATTTAAAAATGGCGACGGGGATGCTTTTTTCAATTCGGGGGACTCGCGAGGGTAATTAAAATGGCGTCTACCTCGTCCTTTATGCACCGTCGATTTTAAACTTGCACTCTAATGCTATTAAAGTTTTTATCATCTCCCATTCTCCAGCAGCTACTGCTGCTACCATCTTTCACTAATTACACGCCAACTCCTACGAACAGCGGAACTTTATAATCGATTTCGACTGACTAAGGTCTGCCGGACACTTTCCCGTTTTCCCATTCGCACATCAGAAAAAAATATTATTATATGTCGTTTTTAAATCTCATATATGCATAGTATCCAGCTGTAAATTTCATGTATTACAATTATATATTATTTTCAGATAATAAAAATCGCCAATACAAAAGTCTAAATAATTTAATTATTTTTAACTATTCTTATTTTATTAATACCCTGATGATAAATTCTATACGAATGATGAATATATCACATAATGCGACACAAAAATAAATGTGTAAATTAAATATTGATTTATAGGTGCAGTATTATGACAATAAAAGTAATACTTAGAATTAATTATTTTGGGCGTTTCTGCGCCACAGTTACAAAAATAAATATTTCTATTAAAAAGACAAAAAATATATTGACTAAATTAATATTTTTATGATAAATATATGTAGTCTATTTAGTAATACACATAATTAATATATTCCCACAAAAATAAAATTACAATTAAATTTTGCATTTTCCAAGTTATTATAAAACTAAACGATAATTTTTAATTACATTTTTTTGTGGCAGTTTTTAACTTAAAATCAAGTGCACTTACCATATAGTTATTATAATTATTAAACTTATTTTATATTACTCTGTAGTTTCAATTTGCGGTGTTCTATTATCAGTTTACTAAAGTATAAATCGGATTCTCTTAAGGTAACGTTTAGCATTAATTAAATAAAATATTCATTAATAAATATGCCATTTCATGTAAGTTAAAAATAGATTTATTTAATCTAAACGCTTTATATTGAAAACACATATATTTATTATTATTATTATTAATATTCTCTGAATTGAGATAATAATTTTCATATACAAGAAAACATTCTTCGTTTCAAGCAGAAGAATCACAAGCTTGTGGTATCTTTCTTCAGAATGTTCTTCGAGTTAAACTCTTTTATAAAAAGAAACCTGCCTATTTTAGAGTTTCTTCATTTTGAAAATCTAGATATTTGAGTAACTTGATTATGTTTTGCTTATATTAATATATGTACCTTATATTATTGATATTTATTTTTTAACAAAATTAGTGGAGACTGTCTAGAAATATAGTACATATATAGTAATAGGAAAGTTTTATTCTGCAAATATAACTTCTCATTTGAGATGCATGCAAGTAAAATTTTTATCTTACAGAAAAATATGTGTTAAAGACACTTTACTAATTGAAAATGAATTAAAGCTGCCGGGGTATTTTTTAACCAGCAAATATTCTTATAAATAATTGTAATAATAATTATCTTTATTTACAGAAAAAAATGAAAATAATATACATGTAGCTAATAAAATGAAAATAATGTTTGACAATTGTTTTAAAATTTATTTTTGTGTTCAAAGGCTATCGACCAAACGTCATGATCCCTTCTGTCATTGTATAATGAAGAGATGAACTATGATTTCTGGGTATTTGTATCGAATAGTTATTAGAGGATTGCGAGGGATACACATAAAGTTAAGGGTGTCAAGATTTTGAATGTTGGTGGCGAATTTTTGTGCGAGGAATGTAAGACGTTCTTAAATAAAAGTTAGTTAATTGATATAAAAGGGTGTTGGATGGTTTAAGATAGGATTAAAGAGATGCCTAATTTTTGTTAGTGTACGAAGGACTGATCGTTTAGATAACTGGATATTTTTAAGAACGGTGAAGGATGAGGTTTATAGAAAAGGATAGCGGCGTTGCCAAGAAGAGGTCAGCAGATCATTTTATAAATGTGTACAGCTGTTTTGGTTCAAATGCCTTGATTTTTATAGGCGAGGCTTCTGAAATTCCGAGCTCTCTTTTTAACAGTCGCTTTGAGGTTTTGAGCGTGTGATTTAAATGTTAATTTGGGGTCAAATATTATTCCAAAGTATTTGCAACTAGCAGATGGTGCAATAGAATAGTTATTAATGATTATATATTCTGACGTATTATTGAAATTTTCATAAAAGGTCTATTAATCTAACAAAACTGATATATATTTCATAAATCTACAAGAATGAGTCTTATTAAGATTACAAATAAATAACTTATCGGAACAATTTTGTAGAAATTTAATTAATAATTTGAAAATACGAAAATATTAGCCAAAGTGGAAGTTTCAATAAGTGATTTGTTTTGTAGTTTTAATAAGACACATTGTTGTAGTTTTATACTTAGTATTATTTAATAATACATATTACTAGAAAATTGTAGGGTATTTAGGGATGCTATTTTAAATATTTATAAATAATCGTATATTTCAACCACGAATATTTAAATCAATTTTATTTGCACGACATCACATTTGTGGTTAAAGGGCAAACAATTTAGGACAATGCAATGATCATTACAATAGGCACCACTACTACCTGGTGCTCTAATAATGAGTTTCTCTTTAATAAAAATTAAACGAAACATATTACTTCAAAGTCATTATTTCCTAATACCACATATTGTTTTACAGTTGAATTGGGAACACCATCTCAATTACCATCAAAATCATTGTCTGCGAATAATTATTTCCTGTGAAGTACGTATGTCAAAATTAGAAATAGGGTTATTAAATCTGGAAGATTTGGTTTACTTGTTTGGGATCATTCTTTAAGTAGTCATAGGTTATTAAGACTTTAACCTCGAGCCAATCAAGTATTAGTATGGGCAAAATATAGAAAATATTGCAAACCCCTATTCAAAAAAATGAAAATTTTTACTCTGTGATTTTTTACATTGCATATTATTAAATTTTATACCAATTATTACAGCCATACACAGCATTACTCTAATACAAGAAATAAAGGTAATATTTGTAAATAAAATATAACTTCCATTAAATCTTACAATAAACTCATTCGAAAAATCTACCAATAAAAGCGTTTAAAGAGAAATTTATTAATGTCTGGTCAAAAATCCCTTTTATTTTGTTAATAATTTTGTCTCCTGTACTTTTTCTAGGTTATTTATTTACTTATTATTTATTACATTAAATTTTGTAGCTTTTTTACTTTCCTTATATACGAAGTATATATAGGGGAAGTATTGTGATCGTAATTTGTTTTTGCGGAAATATCCGTTTTGAGGTTCCCTGAGTCCATTAAACTAATTTCTGGAAAAAACAAAATTTGTGTCTGTCAGTCTGTCTGTCTGTCTGTCTGTCTGTCCGTGGGTGCTGTATCTCAAAAACGACTAATCTGATTGAGATGAAACTTTAAACGTAAGGTTTTATCGTTAAAAACTGGAACTGAAAAGCTTTTGGTAAACATTCATGAACCGGGAGTGGGTGTTTACTCGAGGAGTTTTTGGTTTTTTTCCGATATTTTTTTATATAAAAAATATTACAAAATCTTTCAAACAAAAGTTAAAGACAATGAGAAACTGAACGAATTTTGTTAAAATATATTTTTCATAAAATTCTTAACTTTCGAGAAAAAAAAAAAAAAATTTAAATTTTTGGCATTTTTTGCCCATTGCTAATAAACTATTGAAGCAACATGAGAGTTATATAACAAATAATTGTAGAGAATTCAAAATTGAATAAATTATTAAGAATAACCTTTTTGCATAAACCGCATAGTTTTCAAGTAAAATATAGGGAAAGTACTATGATGGCCACATCACCATTTTTAATGTTTACACGAAGTTTTAATTTGTGGATACCTTATTTGTTTTACTGATTATATTTATATTTTAAATCTTTTATTACCTATATTATTATACATGCTATTATGATTTCAATATGAATTTGTGTCTTGTGCAAAAAAATTATAACAGAATTTTTTAAATCGCAATTTTTTAATTTGGGGAGATTATATCTTCTTTCTTTTTGGGCAGGAAATATGTGAAAATTCTCAATAAAATATCTGGGAGAATTCATGTAGTCTTCGGGTTGCCTCAAGGTTCACACTGCGGTTCCATTCTTTTTATCATATTTATTAATGATTTTTGCAACTGTATTGAAAGTTGTAAAAAATGAATGTATGTGGATGATTTTAAAATATTTAGATTTATTAATACCTTTGATGATCGTAGTCTTGTTCAACAAGATGTTAATAAAATAATGAACTAGTGTACTCAGAATAAATTAAAATTAATTTGAATTATTATTTGGATGATGCGAAATTATATTATATTGTTTATATAGTATCTAATTCAACAAGAAGATGTTTTTTTTTTGGCATTTGGCCAGGTCGTGGAATATTGAGTGCGTGAAAAGCTTATTTTGTAGTCTTGTTAGATCACAGTTGGAGTATGCGTCAATGTATGGTCGCGTACTTACAATGTGATACTCAGATGATTGAGTCGGTATAGAATAAGATTTTAAGATCAATTGAGTATAAATTGAGTAGACGTCATATACCTAGTGAATATGTAGTTATAAGATTAAAACTTAATATCACGACACTGTCTAAAGGAGGTGTATTGCAGATTTATGTTGCTTACACAAATTAATTATTGGGCAATTGTATTGTAATGAGCTGTTAAATTAGATATCATTTTCCAATGCTGCAAATGATAGAAGAACAAAGACTACTACTACAATCAGCAAAATAACAGGAATGGCAAATTATATGGCCACGCTCATGTGGTTTGAATTATGAAATTCAAATTTTGCGTCATTTAAAAGAAACTCAGATTATAAATTATAAGTTGTGCTTAGTTAGTTTTATTATGTTCAATTTCATTGTATTACAATTTGTCTCAAATTAGCCACTGTTTGTTGTTATTGTAATATAATTTGTGTGCATTTTACTTTTTGTAAAATTATGATAATGATCTTTTGTTTATTTCTTTTTGTATATTGATTATAAAAGTGGTTTATCCGTTATTATTATTATTAATAAAAACTTTCAGTTTTAAACACAGATAAATATACAATACCATATCCAAAGTTCATTAAATAGGACTATCTAATAATTGTAAAATGCTTCATATTTTTAAATTATGAGTTAATTTTCTATAACCACCTTCAGCATTTCAATTTAATTACGACTATAAAACACTTCAGAATACATTAGATGAATATGAAAGATCTTTGCTTCAAACGCAGAATAATGTTACATGGGACGAATTAACTAATATTTATAAAGTTTAAAAATTGACAATAAAATTAAGAATCATCCAAAATTAATACAACAGAAGCTTAAGATCTATTGGTGCCATAGAAGTTAGAATGTTGGTAGTCTTTCTGAGCTTAAAGCTTTAACACTTAAATGTTAACTTATATAAAAAAGAAAACGTATAATTAAAATGTGTAGAAGCAACCATACTGCGCAAAAAAAGAATACAAACACTTTTGTGATATTTTATAACTCTCTAGCAAGAATTTTTCATGTATACATTTTATAGTCGATGGAAAAACATAAACATATTTATCAAGACAAATGGATAATCTATGGTCTCTACTAGCAAATTCTAACGTAAATAAAAATACAAATCGGCTGATATATAGTAAATACACAAAAAGCTTTTAAATACACTGATACTTCAAGTAGTAACTTTTAATTTTTTAAGGTGCACCAATAAAAAATATTTTAGATTTTATGCTTCAACAACGATGACCATAATAACTGAAATGGTGTATTACATTACGACAATCAATAATAATAAATTTCAACCAGATCTAATACAGAGTTCAACTACTACTATTGAAGGTTTAATTAAATTACACTAGTTGAGTAAATAGAGAAAAATTGAGAAAGTGTAATTTAAACCTTCATCAGTAACAGTTTAAAATGTTTCACCAAGTGATACATGAGAAAATTATTCAAGAAACGTTGCATTATTGTAAATAAAATTTAAAATAATAATGATTATTATCATTATATTTTTAGTCAAGAAATTATATATAGCCAGTTAAACATATTAGCTAGATAATTTATAATAATAATTTATATTGATGCATCATGTTAACGATTAGACTAAAAATAATAGAATATATATATACATTTGTTACAAATAATTTAAAAATAAAGGTATTTGAGCCAAATTATTTTTAAATAATATAAATTAGATATAAACTCGAATAGAAGCACTAAAATTTTCTTCACAAATAATTTTTATTTGAGCTAGGAGTACATTTTGATCACTATGTGATCATTAATTATCAATAGCAAACATCTAGCTCAAATAAAAATAATTTGTGAAGAAAATGGTTGTTATTTTATTCAAGCTTATTAATTAAATCTCAAGAACGAATTTCAATATAAATTAAATATATTAAATCTTTAGAAACTTGTATTCAACATAAACATATAAAATTCTAAAATCTGTAAAGGGACCATATCGACAAATAAATGATATAGTAATGGAAACTCACTATGACTGAAATATTAATAGATACAGAAAATAAAATACAAAAAATTACTTTTTCTTCAAACTTATTTATATCATTTGGGATAAGTTTGAAAAAAATGTTCGAAACTAAATATAATTTGATAAATGGAGTATAAGGGTTATACATTATATCAATTCATGTATCAATTAAACTATCGAGACAGTTAAGCTCTCTAGTAATTTAATCTATTTTTAACACATAAATTAGAGCCAATGCCGGATAGAAAGACTAACTCATTAAACATATTTATTAAAAAAAGAACAAATTACAAAATTTATAATTAATGCAGAATTTGTTAAAAATAATATTAAAAAAATACAAAAGTAAAAAGCCAAAAGAATAGGAGATAATTTTTTTCTGTGTTTTTAATCCTTCATTAAAAGGGCATTCCTCTTAAGCCAACATATACAAGAACTGTATTCATTTAATAAAATACTGGCATGGTATAAGGTTTCAAAAATGTTTTTAATATTCTAGGACAATGCTACACCACACGTGGCTTCGTCAGGTGGTGAAACATTTTCCTAGAGTAATAAAAACATTTTTGAAACCATATACTGTGTCAGTATTTTATTAAATTAATACAGTTGTTGTATATGTTGGCTTAAGAGGAATGCCCTTTTAAGGAAGGATTATAAAACACAGAAAAAAGTTATCTTCTATCAGAGAAATAATTTGAATGCTTAGTTCAAAATGTATTACGTTGATAAAAGAACTAAAATTATATCTGAGAATTAAATACCTGAGTATCAAGAAGTAGAAGCAAACATGAATAAAACATTACGTAGCATCGAGGAATTTAATCAAAATAAAGATGAGGAAATTCTACAAACAAATATTGATAAAGAATGGGATAGATTCGCAAGTATAAACAGCGTATTATTTTTGGTACATCCACAATTAGCACTATTATAGGGAATCCCCAATTTAAATATCTACATGTTTTCATGTTGGACCCTAACCTCACCAACGATGAGCTTTCTACTTCTTCATGGGGGCGCATTTGAGAACTCAAGATGTGAATGTCTAAATTCAAGACATCCTGAAGAATACTCTTCTTTTAAAGTAGTAGTAATGATTAAAAAACATTAAAATTATCTATCTATTATCAGAAAAATAATTTGAATGCCTAGTTCATGTATTGCGTTGATAGAAAGACTAAAATTATATTTGAGATTTTAGAAAGTACCACAATTATTTTGTTTTTGTTATTATATTGACTTAGCAACTTTGCTACTTTTATTAAACATGTATCCAATAAATATAAAAACTCTAAAATTCTGAAGAAGCCTCAGTATAAGCAATTTAAGCAATTATTACTGAAAAATAAGTAAACACAAACTTTTAAAAGCTTGAATTACTTTAATATTGGTTTATAATCGTTTGTAACTTCATTTTTCAATAAACTCTTTATTGAAAGGCAATAAAGAGGTAAAAAATATAAGTCGACAGTAATAGTCACCGCTGAAAATAGTGAGTCCAAGTGTGTGCAATAAATGCAAGCAGAGTGTAGTGTATTCCAAGACCTGTGAAGGATGTAAGAAATAGTTTCATCTATCCTGTTTGAACCTAGAGCAACTAACCTGTACATCGAACCGTAATGAAACAAACTGTGAGGTTAAACACAGCAGATATGATAGAAGCCAATTAAATATTTTTACATCAAGTAAAAAATAATAAGGAACTAACTCAATCGCGAGAAATAATTAACCTTAAGAATGAGTAGACTTGAGAGACAAAATTAAAGCTTTGAAAAAGACCATTTTTTTACTTGAAGAAAAGTGAAATCAACGTATCGGTTAAGGCCGATATTGAATTTGCATTTAAAAGAAACACAAATACAGAAATCTGCAAGAATAACTCAGATATTGCCCCAATATATTTTATGTTTTATGTATTTTATACGTTTTATAAGTAATTGAGTAATAACTGCCTGTTTTGAAAACATTACGCAGCATCGAGGAATTTAATCAAAATAAAGATAAGGATTCGCAAATCATAAGAATCAGAGTAATAAATGACGTATGGCGTACTACAGAGGATACAAAATAGATGATAGATATCTGCCATTGACGTTAGATGACAATTATTAGCACTATTAAAGGGATTCCCCAAATTAAATATCTACATGTTTTCATGTTGGACCCTAACCTTACCAATGATGAAGTCTAAATTAAGACGTCCCAACGAATCGTATTAACAACTTGAAGAAATCTGGCCCTAAGATAAGTTTTTCAGAGTGCTCAAAAGAAACTGCTTGAGAAATAAAATTGCTGTTTATAAATATACAGTCAATACGTAACAAATATGGTGATCTATGTCATTTTGTAGCAAATAAACACTATAATGTTTTATATGTATCAGCACATTTCCACAGTTGGAAATTTAGTCTCAGTCGCCTTTTTTTGTGCGAAAAAGAAGTAAACATATCGGAATAATAACAAGACATTGTCTCTCTTAATATTACTGCAACATTATCTGTGGAAAAAATGTGTATTGTCTTGCGTATTTGTTCATAAATTAAACTATCATTCTCTCACGGAGATTTTAGTGATTTTATTATAACATTACCCCAATTATTAGAACGCCTTAATCTTATTGGAAGCATTATTATAATTAGGGGCGAGTTTAATATCCTTTTAATTATCAATGGATATAAGGAATTGTATACTACCAGCTATGACTTACACAAATTAGTAAGCTTTAATACTAGAAAGGAAAACTGCTTCGATAACGTGTTCACAAATACATATACATTTAAATAAAATAAAATCTTGACAGACCTATTTATCCGATCTCAGCGGAATTTTTTCGAGTCTAACCATCTCTAAAAATGATAACAATTATCACCGCTTATAAGACCAATTACTGACATAGGCAAATTTAATCTATACCAAGCAGTAGAGAATCTAAATTGGATTTTTTATTAAATATGCCATTAAGTCTAAACCATAAATGGGAACATTCATTTGCAATTCTAACTTCTAATGTGAAATTATGTTTTCTGACTGAAAAAATAAACCTAAAAAGAATATAAATATTGGCCATTTTAATAGTAAAAATGAGTAAAAAGAATTACATACAATAAGTGATATGTATAATAAGCATCCTTCAGATCAGTTAAAACAGATAAAAAGAACAACCTTCGATATGACTACAGATCTATGATCAAAAATTTTCGAAAGTCAGAAACTGGCAGGTATATCAACAAAGCACCAAATAAATACAAGGCGATGTGGGTTTTAATTAATTACGTCAGAAAAAATCTCCAATAAATGGGTATGCATTTTCTGCTAGTGAATTTAATATTTTATCTACGATCGTACAAAAAGTAGACGATTTTTGCATCATTTTTTGCTCGTTCCTCGCTCGTGTTTTTAAACGCCAGTTCGTGCAATAAAATATCACTTTTTACACTTGCACCTTAGATAACTATTTTATGGTAACGTGGCTGAAAAACGAATAGATAACCAGCCTGATAAAACATTTAATCATACCATTATAACCAATTTAGTTATATATTTTAGTTAAGTATTAAATTACTTATGTACTTGAATATCCTTTTTAGATTTCATATGGTTATTAATATGAATTATTTTAATTTGTATAGTAATTTATATTATTAACCATACAAAAAAGATAAGCAACATGTAAGAAGATGTTATAAATTCCATTCAATAGGGTGAGCTCTTTTTATTGCTTTAAAATATTTGTAAGAAATTTAGTGACATTTCACCAATTGTGGTTAGAGAAGCAATCTAGGATATTAAAAATAGTAGATGATTATGTATACTTAATCTGATAATTACACCACTTAAAAAATTGAGAAATGATACACTAAGTACAGGTATTTTCCCAGATGCTCTTAAATTCGCTAAGATTTCACCAATATTTTAATGCGGTGACGAGCACGATTTAAACAATTATAGACGAATCTTTATATATAAAGTAAATTTTTATATTACCAATTCTATCGAAGATGATTACAAAAAACACATATTGAAGTAATTTGAAACAAATGACATTTTTAGTAAAAGTCAATTTGGTTTCAGAACTAAGATATCAACATCGGATGCTCAACTGCTCAACTCATTAATTTTAATTTTTGAAAATTGAGTTACATGAAAGGAATTTTAATTAAATAGAACACTGGTTAGAAAACACTTATTTCACACATTATTTACATTCTGAAAGTAAGTAAGCTATTACAAATAATTAGAAAAACCCGAAAACATTTATTTTTTTCTAACTATTAGTTCATTTTCTACAACCTAAAGGACTTTAATACATATTTATTATTAAGCTATAACAAACTGTAAAGTTTATTTTGATATGCTATGCTAGCGTTAATTATTTCTAGTCAGTATTTTATGAAATGTTTACAAAAAACAGTTTTTCTGAATTTTGATTTCTTTAAATAGCATAATAATGCAAATCAGTGAAGGAGAGGTTATCGGTTTGAGTAGAAGATCATCCAAAAGAGTAAACTTCGCCCTTCGGCATGGTGTTAAAATTTTATGTACGTTTTTCCTTTCATTTTGTGTACATCAGTTTATTAAATTCTAAATAATGTAATCATGCCCGATTAAGCTTAAATGAATAATTGTGATGCATGCAATCATAACCTAATTTAATATCACTATTAAAATTGAAATAAATATTTTGGAAATTTAATTACTTGTGTAATAGCATAAATAGATATAAGAAATAAGGATAATCAAAAATGCAAATAGTCTTCAATAACGTTAGAACGATGTCCTTTTGCTTAACATATTGGGTTTTCCTATTAGGAAACTTCTCAAACATTTAATCTAAATTTAAATGGTAGTATTATTTCCTTTATCTGATAAAATTCGATTCTAAGATTCTTTCCCAGAATTGTCAATCAAGTAAAAAATAATATTATAATTAAGTATCTTTAAGCATCAAATCTAGGTGAAAAATTAACCTATTTCAACTATTTGAATAATTTAACATTCATTATAAATAAATAAAATATAATTATTTTGGTAAAAGAATGAACAACTTTTCTTCAATTAAAAACAGCTGTTCATTTTTTGTAGAGCAAATAATTGATAAGATTATCTAGCAAAATCTAGTTTAGAAAATTTTACCCTTGTTTCAAAAAAACACAAAAACTCGCTATTTTATGAAGTATATTCTTATGACAGGGTGTATAGACCATTTTACTTAAATGAAGTTAAATTTCATATAACCGTACCAGCATTATAACAATAAATATAAATTGAATTAATTTTAAGCGTGAGAAAATAAATTATAGTTTTCTATTGTTCATAATTTAAATTTTATTAAAATATTATAGAATTATAAATCTATTAAACTTAATTTTTAAGGCAATTATTATACACTTGTTCGTCTAAACGAAATACATTATATAAAGTATTTTTAAATAAAAATGATATTTTCTATCTTGAGTTTTTTAGTGTTTAGTATTACTTTGTTGATATCGATGACATAGATTACTCACTCATTTTATATAATAATTTATTTATGTGTGTTATTTACATTATTGGAAATTGAAAATTAGTATACATTAATTGGTAATAATATAGAAGTAAATCAAATTGAAACATTTATTTATTTTTCGACATTAATTTAAATTATTTATAGTATTTTATTATCTTATCATTATATTTAATTTTTTGTTATAAAATAAAATATTTTTTTATGACACCTTTCACTTTCTCACCAAAATATTTTCTTAATGTAAAGTAGCCAGTAGCCAGTAGCCAGTTAAATTAGTTGTCCTATTGAACCTGCTCCGGAAGTAGACACTTGACCTATCCTCTTCGAGACACCTTTTAGTAATCACTTTAAAATATGCATTATATCACCAAACTTTAATTTATAATTTCCAAATTATTATATTTATATTTTTCACAAATACTAGAGCACTACAAAAATCCGGACGTACCGACCTCAAGTGTAGATTTTAAAATACTAACCCGGTAGGATTTTAATTTTACCTTTGTGCACCATCTGTCAAGCCCAGTAGTTGATTTACCTAAGAAAGGGTCAATCCCAGTTGACCCACACATGCAATCGCGATCGTTAAAAGGGGACACGCATATGGTTACTAAACTGGATTAAAGAAGGATAAACAGTTCCGGTGCAGGTAATGCACGCGGAAAGGGTCACTAACTGGTCAAACGAGTTCCACTTTTTTAAAGGAATGGTCACTTCTCATTGTGTTGCAACCCTTCTGGCCCCCATTTCCACGTATGTTTCGATGAGGCGAAGGGACATCATAAAGGTGTCCTCGGGGCTCGGACCGTGGGACCGGTGGCCCGTTTGGGAATAACGCACGCTCGGCGCTTCTTCGCCTCTATTGTCCCTCGGACTTTTATACGGAAGTGTTGAAGATTTTAAGGTGATTGTCCATGCGAGATGAAAAGTAAACGGCTATAGATGAAGGTAGCCCGTGCGATAATTACGAGATTGGTGTCATAACACAGGAACTTATACCCGTGTGGTCCAGATCCTCAGCTACCTGCTTTATTAGCAGGTAATTCAAAACCGAAATTATTTAATCGTTTTCTAGACATTACAATCTGTTCTGAATTGTATTATTAGGTAATTAAGTAATTTTCATACATTAGGTTATTAATTCAATTAACATTCATATCATTAAAATGTAACGAAACTTATACGGAATTATAAAATTTCAACTCTCAAGCCAATTTCAATAAAGGAATTAAAACCCACTTCAATAAATACATTTCACATCACAAGCAAGTAAAAAATACATTCAAATTTTATCTTAATCCTAATTATTTTAGCGTTAAATGGAATCTTATTTCCTGGCAGAATTATTATTTTTAATTTGTTATTTAAAAAATTTTAATTTTAAAAACAAATTAAATATAAATAAAAGAGTAACAGGTTTTAATTAAATTTTGATTTAACAAACATAAAGTATGCAGGCTAATCCACTTCCAAGCAGTTACCTTTTTCAATAATAGTACTGTCATCCACATACAGTGTCTTTTCCGACTTCACATTTTTGCTAGCAAATCATTTATGAATATCAGAAACAAGATAGGTCCTAATATTCCTTCATGCGGTATCCACCTAGTTATTGAGTTAAATTATGATTTTAACACTTTTAAGTATACAGACTGACATCTATCCATCAAATAAAATTTCATTAAATTAACACCTATTTCCTCAAACTTGCAAAATTCTATTTTTTTGAGTAGCAGTCATGTGGCACACAATCAAACGCTTTACTTAAGTCTAGGAATGTGGCTGTTGACATGCTTTGTTTTCAAATAAAGTAAGAAGTAGTTCACGACTCTATCGCGTCGACTGTTGACCTTTTTTTAAAAAAACCAAACGTGTTTGAGAATAATTATTAGACTCAAAGTTTTCAATCTGTAGTTTAAATATTTTTTTCTATTACCTTTAAAATACTTGGAAGAATAGCTATTGGTCTATAGTTTTCAGTATAATCAACATCCCCTTTTTTATATATTGGAATAATTTTAGCTCGTTTTACAATGTTGGGAAATGTACCAGATTTTATGATTTCGTTAATAAGTTTTGTAAGAGATGGGATCAATATATCCTTCACACATTTTATATGTTAGATGGTTAACTTAAATACATCTGGCATTTACTGCTTTTGATAGAATCGATTGCCTTTCTCACTAGTATCTGTGAAACTTGTCTGAAACTGAATCTTAAGGTGTTATCAGTAATTAAATTGGTCAAATTGTGATTGGTTTATAAATTATTTGCTATTTTTTCAAAATAAATAATGAAGTCTTCACATGATAAATTACACTCAGCTTTTTGAGTTTGGGAGATTCGCTACTGATAATATTGCTCGTAGCTTTGATTATATATTTATCATTTGCATTTTTTACTAATTTAGTTATTGCCATCTTATACACACGTCTGTAGGTGTTTCTGGTTACTTTCAAGTTATCAGATGGATATTTCTTCTCGTTGATTTAATTTTAGTGTTAAGCCAGTTTACTTTTTGCGTCTGCTCTTTATTCCTGATCTGACCAGTCAGGAAACCTTTTTGTTGTGGTGAAATATATTATCGTGTACTATTGAAAATGGAGTTATGAAGCATAATTGCGAATATTTTCACAAAGTTTTATAGAAGTGTAACAAGGCGATAATTATTTACGAGTTTATGTGAAGCATTATTTTTATTAATGATAAGAGAAAGTACTTACGTTATACATAATGGTTTCTAGAAAACTTGGGTTCTTATCATATTGTTAGAAAGGCTGGCATCAACTTTGTAAAAGGTGTAAAAGGAGTATACATAGTAGAATCGTCATGGATTGTAGGTGTGATGTTTTGACTGAAATTATTGAAAAATGCATCACCAATTATTCATTTACATGTGTCTAGGATTAGTAAACTCTAGGGTGTCATTATGAAGTGAATTTCAAAAGGTGATAAATAAAACTCTTCGGTTTTGAGAATTTACACAGTTTAATGTCGATGCGCCGTGACAATTGTTTCGCCATACTGTGACTTCATTAGGCAGATCATTAATCACCTGGGTAACAAAAAAAATGTCGCAGTGCATCGACATTAAACTCTGGAAATTCTCAAACCGAAGAGTTTCATACCTATATCATGGAATTTCACCAAGTAATAGCATCATCAATTTAAAATTTCAATAAATGAGAGGGATCTTGTTTAAGGTTAGTTTCAGTGTGATAATAGTTATTTATCTACGACTGCTTAGATAAGTGACGAATTTGACATTCATTTGAGTTACGTAATGAAACTCATTACCTAACTAGTGAGGTAATGAAATCAAAAACACACTCATTTTTTAATACCAACTAACGATCACACAGACTTGAAGGTTTATAGCGTTTCGAAATATTTTCAAAATATACTAGAAGTACTTGCTTCATTTTTTATTTTCTTCTCATCGCACCATTTCCGCAAACATTCATAAGCTTGCTCATATTTAATTTTTGATTTTTCCGGCAATAACGTTGAAACTACCTGCGTGGCCGATTCTTCGATATCCGAAGGCAGAGATTCGGAAAATAACTATTATCTAACTAGTGGGATAAGAGCATCATTAACTGATGAATGCGGTGAGTTACTGAGACGAGGGCGTAGCCCGAGTCGAAGTAAGAGCATGAGTCTCAGTTAATATGCCTTATTCCACGTATTAGATACAACTTTTTATCTACGACTGCTCAGAATTACGGAAATTATACTTTTGAATTGAATTCGACGAAAAATCGGAATTTCATAGTATGTATGTAGAACCATAGCAACATGTAATTTGAATGTCAATAATTTAAATCAAAACTTCAAGAATTAATTTTCTAATTTCTGTTTTTCTGTGAAATAATGAGCGACTCCGAATCTCTGCCTTCGGATATCGAAGAATCGGCCACGCAGGTATTTTCAACGTTATTGCCGGAAAAATCAAAAATTAAATATGAGCAAGCTTATGAATGTTTGCGGAAATGGTGCGATGAGAAGAAAATAAAAAATGAAGCAAGTGAAAAGGTACTTCTAGTATATTTTGAAAATATTTCGAAACGCTATAAACCTTCAAGTCTGTGTGATCGTTAGTTGGTATTAAAAAATGAGTGTGTTTTTGATTTCATTACCTCACTAGTTAGGTAATGAGTTTCATTACGTAACTCAAATGAATGTCAAATTTGTCACTTATCTAAGCAGTCGTAGATAAATGATATCAAAAACTTGGCGTGTAATTAAATTGCGAAGTTCTTGCAATTCGGATAAAAATGATGGATTATGCGTTTACAGCCACATTTTTCTAAGGGAAGCTTTGGTTAGTATGTTAACTTCAGTTTCTGGAAACCATGGTGGAAATTTTGACTTAATTTTTCTTGATAATAAGATGTAAAATCTGCTTTACGAAAGTTGTACCTTCAGTTGTCCTTTGTGGGGAAAGATATGTGAGTAGGTTTAAAATCGCAACAGAAAGCAATATCAATCTCGAGAGAGGATAACTTCCATCCAGAGGGAGAGACCATTGATTGTTAAGGCGTTGAAAATCCATTTTCAATATTAAGATAACGACACTGTCTGATTTTCAAATTTCTTTTATTTAAAACCAATATGTTTCGCCACACTGCTGATTTTCTTCACCTGAAGAAGCCACAGTGTGGCAAAATATATGTAGTGTTTAGAATAAACTAAATTTGAAAATCACACAGTTTAGTTATTTTTATTTTAAAGGGAAAGACAGGTTGACAAACGGAAATATCAATATCATAGTTACAAAGCACCAAATCCAGTATACAATTATGGCTATTAAGAATATCGATGTGTTGTTAAATGTTGAGTATGTGAAAAAAATACATAATACATGCTTTTTTATTGTTTAATGGTAGAATTTGATTAGACATTGAAGATAAATTGAAATTGCCATTTGGTATAAACGTTTTATCTAATAAATGGAGTTCCAAAGAAGATGTGAAGACTTCCAATTTATTGTAAGACAAGTCCATCGGGACATATACAAGTACAATGTTGTTAGTATCAAAATGACACTTGCAAAGTATTTAATCAACAAATAGTTTTATTAGTTTGTAAACCATATCGGAGAACAAAGGTGATGTTCTATTGTATGATTGTTCCGTTTAGTATTGTCAAATTTACCTAAACGTTGGGGTTTCACTAATAATTCATAAAAGTTTATTTTTTCTAGGGTGTTCGTGGTCAGCTGTGCATCGAGATCAAACTACTGCTTCTTATGTGAGATGCTTTTGTACGTTCTGCAATTCTAGAGGTGACTTCCTCCATAAAATATGTATATGTATGACAGCTTTGATATATCTTGTGTATACTTTTAATGTTATCAAATCTACTAGTAATTATAATATTTGTACAAATAATAAAATTAGCACTATTGAAATAAATAAATAAAATAGATGCTTTTCTTCCCCTCCACTCCGAATTTATTATTTCATAAGAATATCCTTATTTCCTAAATCAGCTCCTAACTTTGCCAGGTGTATTGCTTCCTTTGCACATTCTATCAGAGCCTTGTATTCGAATTAAGCAGGGTCACTCTTTGGTTTTCTTAATTCCCAGCTGACAGCCACACCATTCTTTACGAAATAATGACAGGTATATAATCTTCTATCAAGAGAACATGATGCCCAGTCTGCATCAGCGTATCCTTTCAATTCAGCATCTTCATTCCTTAAGAATATAAACCTTAGGTCTTTTGTCTCTTTTAGGTACCTGAGTACGCTTTCAGCAAGTTTTCCAGTGTTCTACACCATAATAAGCATTGATTTGAATAACTCATCACATGCATAATGTCGGGGTGTGTCGCCACAGATAAATACATCAGGGTTCCAATCAAGTTTCTGTAAGGTAAGTTGATATTTGGTTTTTCTTCTCTTTTTAGTTTTAACCCTGTCTCTAGGGGTGTTTAGATAAGCTTTGAATCTTGCATTTTAAATTTCTTTAGTATCTCATGTTCTGGTTCATTCTTTTGTATTCTTTTCACATTTAAAATCTATTTCCAAATAGTATTTCATTTCACCCAAGTCTTTCATATAAAATTTTGTTTTCATACATTTCTTTACTCCAATTAATTTGTTTTCATTTGGGCAGGATATTATTAAGTCATCAATATATATTGTGATTATAATTTCATCTCCTCCTATCCTCAATATGTAAACACAAGTGTCTGCCTGGGATGATTCAAAACCAATATTTCTTAGTAAGGAATCTAGTCTTTTATACCATTGTCGTCCTGTTTTAAGCCATAACGTGCTTTTTTTATTTTTTCAAATCCTATAATATTGCTTTTGCTTTATTGAAGATGGTTATGTCATCTTCGGCTCTTTATTCTACCATAATCTCGGTTACATATTTTTCCAAACAAGTTGGCACCTTCATTAGGATTGTTTGGTCTAGCTCTCCGTTTAAATATACTGTTGTCATATCCATGTGTACCACCTTCAATCCTTTCTCTACTGACTTTGCTATTTGAGATCTGATAGAACTTAATTGTGCTACTGGTGCAAATTTTCATTATAATCAACTGTTTAGTTAAAACCTCGTGACACTAGCCATGCCTTTCTTATTTCAATGTTGTCTGATCCTATTTTTCTTCTTAGTACCATTTTATAGTCTATGATATTTATATCTTTGTTCTTTTTTATTATTTTCCAAGTTTCATTTTTAAAATGTGCTTTTATTTTTCTATTGCATTGTGACAAATTTCATCATTTTTATTTTTTTTAGTCAGTATTATTTGTATCTATGGGTAGCATACTTTCTTCTATTTTTCTTTTCACTTTTAGTTCTCTTTTCTTTTTGAGATGTGTCCAGTTTTTATTTTCTGCTTTATTTTCAGGTCACTTTTATTTATTTATTTACTTGTTAATTTATTTATTTTCAAACACAAATAGCAATACAATTCATGTAAAATGAGCAAAAAAAATCCATAACTAAAATCTTATCAAACATTGTATCTATTCTCTTTGTGAACCATTGAATGGAGAGACAGGTTGACAAACGGAAATATCAATATCATAGTTACAAAGTACCAAATCCAGTATACAATTATGGCTATTAAGAATATCGATTTGTTGTTAAATGTTGAGTATGTGAAAAAAATACTTAATACATGCTTTTTTATTGTTTAATGGTAAAATTTGATTAGACACCGAAGATAAATTGAAATTGCCAATTGGTATAAACGTTTTATCTAATAAATGGAGTTCCAAAGAAGATATGAAGACTTCCAATTTATTGTACGACAAGTCCATTGGGACATATACAAGTACAAAACAATGTTGTTAGTATCAAAATGACACTTGCAAAGTATTTAATCAACAAATAGTTTTATTAGTTTGTAAACCATATCGGAGAACCAAGGTGATGTTCTATTGTATGATTGTTCCGTTTAGTATTGTCAAATTTACCTAAACGTTGGGGTTTCACTAATGATTCATAAAAGTTTATTTTTTCTAGGGTGTTCGTGACAACCTCTGCATCGAGATCAAACTACTGCTTCTTAGAGTTGCTTTCTTCAAGAACTCCATACAGTATTATATTGTGAGGTGCTTTGGACGTTCTGCAATTCTAGAGGTGACTTCCTCCATTAAATATGTATATGTATGAAAGCTTTGAAATAACTTGTGCATACTTTTAATGTTATCGAATCTATTAGTTATTATGATATTTGTATAAGTAATAAAATTAGCACTATTGAAATAAAATACATGCTTTTCTTCCCCTCCACTCCGAATTTATTATCTCATAAGAATATCATCAAAACAATAACTTCAGAAGCCGAATAAAAAGCAACAACATGGTTTAATGCTCATAATCAAAATCGAATGAAAGCAAAACACTGAGAATAATCTTTAACTCTGATATACGGGATACTTCAGGCTATAAGGTCATAATGTTAATTTATTAGGCATTCGTCTTCACAACAAATTAAGAATGTGTGATTATGTAAGTCAGCTAGTAAACAAAATTTCAAAGTCTCTCTTTGCTTTTAGAAGACTTGTTAAACGAATTTCAAAGGCTACATGCTTGAAAGTGTACCATGTGTTATTTGGCCTAAAACTTAAAGATAGCTCGCGTGCAGCAATTCGTATTTGCATGCTGCAGAAAAAGGCTGTTCGAATTATTTGCAAATTATGGATAGCCGAATCATACAGAAGAACCCATTTTAAATAATTTGGTATCATGACAATACCCTCTTTGTTTATAGTTAGAATATGTATCCATATCCAGAACAACAGAACAAAATTCTCAAATGTAAATTGTACTCACTCATATCCCACCAGACATAGTGAACAACTGCTATGGTATAGAACGAACCAAACCCTAGTTCGTAGGTATGTAAATTGAGAGCATAACATTCTTTTGATAGATATTTGCTTTAAAAGTGGTTGCAGCTTATTCACCAGGTTTGTACCATTATCATTTGCACACTACGTTGTCATAAACTATCTATTTTTCAACCCTAGTGACAATACGTTTAAGAAATTTTCATTGCTTTTCAAGAGCTTTTTGCGGCCGTTGATGCACGTTGTTAAATGAATTTCTTTGAGTTAATGTGAAATATTGAGCTTACTAACATATCCCAGCTTGTACAAATGTCTTTCCATGATCGTTTGACTATTGGTTTATGGCAACGAAAATATATAGCGTTTATCTGTCGCAGTATGTTATTTACTATAATTATAAGGAAAATTAAGATTTAGGTACCATACAAAAGCGTAGAAAAAAATATCAGTAAGTGACGGAGGTGATAATGACAACTTGGCGGCGGCAGCGATACGTTGATCCGTGTATTGCTTAGTCCATTGACGGAATACCATCTGCTGCAGCCCAAGACTTTTGCGGCGCTCTTCAAATTTTGACCGTAGTAGTGCCTTTGTTACTATGCAACATTTATCTTTACACTCTGTATTATTTCCTTAACAAATGTTCCCTGATATCTATATGTTTTGATTTGGCGTTAATTATAGGATTTATGACCAATTTCTTTGCAGCTTGATTATCATTGTAGATTGTTATGTTTTACCTATTTCCTAAATCAGCTTCTAACTTTGCCAGGTGTATTTCTTCTTTTGTATATCCTATCAGAGTCATATATTTATATTCAGCAGTTGATAGGACCACTGTCTTCGATTTTCTTGATTCCCAGCTAACAGCACCACTATTCTTTTGAAGTAATGACCAGTATTGGATCTTCTATCAAGAGAATAGGAGACCCAGTCTGCATCAGCATATCCTTTCAATTCAGCATCTCCGTTCCTCAAGAATGTTAACTTAAGGTCTCTTGTTTCTTTTAGGTAGTAAGCACTGAATTAGCTGAGATAACTCACCGCATGCGTAATATCGGGACATATCGCCACAGATAAAAACATCAGGGCTCCAATCAAGTTTCTTTGAGGTAAGTAGATATTTGGTTTTTCTTCTCTTTTCAGATTTAACCCTGCCTCTAGGGGTGTGTAGATAGGCTTTGAATCTTGCATTTTTAAAATCTTTGGCATCTCATGTTCTGGTTCATTCTTATGTATTCTTTTCACATTTTAAATCTATTCCCAAACAATATTTCAGTTCACCCAAGTCTTTCATATAAAATTTTGTTTTCATACTTTTCTTTACTTCAATTAATTTGTTTTCATTTGAGCAGGATATTATTAGGTCATCAACATATATTGTGATTATAATTTCATCTCCTCCATCCTCAATATATAAATACAAAGGTCTGCCTGGAATGGTTCAAAACTAATGTTTCTTAGTACAGAATCTAGTCTTTTATATCATTGTCATCCTGATTGCTTTAAGCTATATGGGTTTTGTAAGTAGACATACTTCATTTCCTTTATATTTTCTCAAATCCTCCAACATTGCTTTTGCTTTATTGTAGATGGTTAGATCATCTTCGGCACTTTAATCTACCATAATCTCGGTTGCATATTTTTTTAAAGAAGTTGGCACCTTCATTAGGATTGTTTGGTCTAGCTCTCCGTTTAAATATGCTGTTGTCATATCCATTTGTACCAACTTCAATCCTTTCTCTACTGACTTTGCTATTTGAGATCTGATAGAACTTAATTTTACTACTAGTGCAAATGTTTCATTACAATCAACTCCAACTTTTTGGTTAAAACCTCGTGCCACTAGTCTTGCCTTTTTTGTTTCAATGTTGTCTGATCCTATTTTTTTTTTTGGTACCATTTTATAGTCTATGATATCCATATCTCTGTCCTTTTTTATTATTTTCCAAGTTTCATTTGTGATATGTGCTTTCATTTCAGCTTTTATTGCAGTGTGACAAATTTCATCATTTTTATTTTCTTCGCCAGGATTATTTATGGATATCATACTTTCTTCTAAGTCATCTTCTAAATAATAATCTTTTGTACATATTGACATTTTCTTTTCTCTTTCAGGTCTCTTTTCTTTGTAAGGTACGTCCAGATTTTTATTTTTTGCTTCATTTTTAGGTCACTTTCTCGTTCTTCATATTCTCCTTCAAATTATTAGTAGTAGTTGAACCTCCAACGAGGACGGACGTGCCCCGCAAACCTTCGGTAAAGTCATAAAATTCAAATTACGAAATGGCGCCTGAGCTGCGATCGAAAAGTGAAGATGTACTTGCATTTTTAAAGAGTGTGTAGTTCGAATCTATAAAAAAACGGTAGAATATCACACTAAACAATTAAATAGTGAAATTAGTAAATTAAAAAGTGAAGTATGTGAGTTAAAGACATGTATCACAAATTTAAATGTAAGGAAAAATGAAGAAGTGAGGCAAACAAATAAAGTGATTGAAGTTACTGAAATGACTCAAATATCCAAAAAGGATAAGAAAACGAAAAAACACTCGCAAGCCAAGAAACACACAGAAACAGCGACAGAAAAGATAGAAAATAATCGACTTTTGGAAATTAAAGAAAACTCAGTAGAAGGATGGGAAATCAAAAGGAATAGGAGAAAGCGAAATAACAAAATTCACGGTACAAATGTAAGTGAAATTAAAAGTTTTACCCTATTATCACATTTTCATGTGTGTAAACTCGATCCTGAACTTAACAAGGAGAAATTAGCTAATTATCCAAAAAACAAAATTTTTGAAAACATCAAATGTACAAAAATAGAGTCACAGCGCTCAGAAGAATATTCATCATTCAAAATATCGATGCCCGCAGAAAAAGCAAATTAATTAATAAATCCTGAACTATGCCCAAAGAACAAATATATTCACAATTTTTTATTCCACATCGAGAAAAGGCAAACCCAACACCGGTCTCCAAGAAAACAAAAAATTTAAAATTAACACTTATCAATCAGAATGTACAATCGATTTGAAATTCCTCAGATATTTTAAGCAAAGAATTAAACAAACTGAACTACAATAATGTATTAAAATCCTTTAGTTCGATGTAGAAAATTAAATAATAACTAAGTCTTAGTAAGACTCATTGTTTTAGATTCACAAAATGTTTTCGTATTTTTAAATTTAAACTGAACTACGTAGTAATATGCATAACCGAACATTGGAAAAATGAAGAGCAACTGGAATCAATAGGACTTGAAAATTTCAAACTCTCTTCAGCGTACTGAAGGAAATACAATCAACACGAAGGTGTCGCCATTTACGCCTAACAAGAACTGGAATATCGTGAAATGCGAAGTATAACTAATATTAGTAAGCCATTTATTTTTGAATGCACTGCCATAAATGTTTTAGGCACTGCAAATAATTGCATAGTTGTAGTGTTATATGAACCACCTAATTTTTGCGTTGGCGATTTCCTTTTAAACTTGAACTGTTATTAGAGTTAATAAGTAATGAAAATAAAATAGCATTCCATGCAGGCGATTTTAACATTAATTTTTATAGTAATAGTCCCCACAAGCAAAACACAATTCACCTATGGTTTCCATAAAATGTTTAATGAACCAACAAGGAATACACACAGCTCCCAAACGTACATAGATAATATATTTGTAAATAATACTGACATTTGCGAAGGTAATACAATCAATATGCATGTATCGGATCATTTGGGTCAAAAACTTAAAATTACCCTAAAGAAAGTAAACAAGACCCACAAAATTTAAAAAAGAGTATTTACTGAAACTAATTTAAACAAATTTAGGGAAGCAATTCAATTTGTAAATTCGAACGGTGTTTATAACATAATCGAGTCAAACGTAAATGAACAATGGAACTTATTTAGAAAGTTCTTAGTTGAATGTGAGCCATACTGAATTGAAGAATTTATTAATAAATATAAGATTAAATTAAGTAATATTAGATTTAAGCTAGTTCATAAGTTATGACGCAAATTTCATTTTGTGCATGTAAATGACACTCAGAAGAAGATATTATTATTATTATTATTCATTTTCAGGAAGTTCTTCATTTTCATCAGAGTTTTGTCCAAAAGAAGGTTCAAGAGTCAGTGGAATGAATGAGTGAGTATCTTTATTTTCTTTTTTTTTCTTTTGGGCTAAAGAACATTATTTTCAAAAATTTCACATCTCTACTAATGACTATTTTATTTTGACTTTCTACCCAAGTCCTGTAGGCTTTGGTATTTTCTGAATACCCAACAAAATTTCCTTCGGTTGCTCTTGATGAAAACTTATTCTTGATTATTTTATTTAATACCAAAGCATTGAAAATGTTTTACTGAGGGGGTGTATCCAACGCACATCTCAAAAGGGATTTTCCCGTCCATTGCTTTTGATGGCACTCTATTGGTAATATAATTTTCAGTATGAATAGTCTCTGACCAGAAGGATTCTGATATATTTGCTTCTAGCATCACACAATAGGCTTTTTCTATTTTTTCTTTCGGCTACTTCATTATGCTGTAGTGTATGCGGGGCGGACAGAAGTCTTGATATGCCAGTTTCTTTTAGATAATCGTCAAATTTTCTGTGATAATACTCCTTTTCGTTGTTTGTTTGGAGTATTTTTATTTTGAGGTTAGTAAATTTTTCTGTCTCTTTTTTGTATTCTTTGAATTTCTGTAAAATTTCATTTTTCTTTTCATTGAAATACACCCCGTCATAACGGCTGCATTCATCTATGAAAGTAGCAAAGTATTTGTACCAGCATTACTTAAATCTGGCTTGGGGTCACATACGTCTGAGTGTACCATCTTTCTTGAGTTTTGTCATTGCCATAGGAATATTCCGCTATGGAGGAAATTGGACATGCAGAATTTGAAACGAATCCAACAGCAGCCTCGCCATGAATTTGTTTGGCATTTGTAATTTCATTATTGACAGAGTCGGTAATATACCGATCCACTATTGAATCGGTTTTCCAACCATCAAATTTCTTGAGCACAGACTTGGTTGCGCCATTATTGGCAAGCATAGTGGTAGATGTACGTCTGAAAGAATTACCCGTATACATGCGACTATCAGGAAGCTTTAAGAAATTAGCAATACATCTGGGAACATTTTCCAATTTATTAATCCCAACCCGCTGCTTTGTGAGCTCTTTTTGATAATTAATGAAACACTCTAGTGACGTACATATTTGGTCTTAATGCTGAATATTTTAGGAAAGTATCGATTGCCAGACATATTCAGAATACTGAAAATCCGATCTTCTTGTCTCGATGTGTCCCAATAATAACATCTTTACGATCTTCAAAATCGGAAATCTACAACCCATACAATTCATTTCCTCGACACCCACCAGCAACATCCACTACCACGATAACCTCCGAAGTACAATAGATAGTGAATATATAAACTTTCGAAATACTGCAATTATATATACCTTTTGGAACAAGTACTGATCATCTGGTGCTTCCTTTAAAGTTCTTCACGTTCAAAAACTTTTGCTTGTTTCGCTTTATGATCTACATGATCAAATTCAAAAACATTGTAACTATGAAATTTACTTATATCTATCAATCCCTTCATGAATTCGCAACGATGATTTTAACATAGAGGAAAAACTCCAAAGGAATGAGCTCATATAACTCTTAGCTTCCTCACCAAAGTAGCCATTCGTTGAATTTATTCTATTCTTTCTCGTACACCGCTTTTGATTATATTAGTAACCACGCTCTATCCAAAAGACGCGCTTCATTTATAATTTCCTATGGAACGAACACAAATGGCTTTTCTTCCGAAATATCGACCATTTTTGCTGCGAACACTTTTTATACTGTCAATTAAAAAATTATAAACAAGTCCCCATGGTTACGATACACAAAGCAACTTAACTTATTTATAAATTTTAATACAAACGAATTTCACACATAATAAATTAGATTAGAAAAACGAAATCAAATAAAATAATATATGCAATTCAGATTTAAAGTACCGCTTGATCTCCTTATTACATAATATATATTGTAGGTCAATGATTTATGCTCTGATTTTTATTTGAGCGACTCCTTTCCCTTCAATTTTCTTATTTTTATCAGAGGCCAGTTTTAGGATTTCGTCAGTTGGCTCCACCCACTTACTTTTTAATGAAAATTGAAGTCTCTCAAGTCAAACGATATTTAGGTTAGATAATTCGACTGAAGATAGTTGGTTAAAAATGTTGTAAACATCTATTTGTCGGAACCTAACTGTCTTAAGACTCAACCCAATAGTATCTTTTTTTTATCCAAGTAAAAGGCAGTATATCTATGTGTTGAGTAAATAAAACGTATACAAGCATTAACATCTATGTAATTGAAAATCCTTTCCATGTGAAATGAAATCTTTGTAAGAAAGTATTTTTATATAAGTGTTTTGAATTTTATTAGGTGTGTACAATGAGTAGATGTTTTAATAAAACATATTTACTTTTAATTTCTATTAAAAACAAAATAACTGTGAGAAAGAAGGGAGTATTGGTTCAAAAAGTTTATAACGAAATACTTGATTTAATATATAGTAAACTAATTATTTGAATGTAGAAATATAAGTTATAATGATCTTATTCTTATTTTACAGGTAAGATTTATCATACAAAGGTACTGATTGAAGTAAACTGAATTTTTAATTAATGATTTCTGTTGCGCTACGTTCGCTACTGAAAGGAACAGAGCATTGTTTAATAGCATCAAAAGTTTACATCTTGTCACCCACCTACTTAATGTGTATGCTGAATTCTAAAAATAGTTGAATGTGATATGGTAAATATTGTAAAACCATTAAAGAAATATGACCAGAGAGATCCCGCCCGCCATTCAATATTTAATGTAGAGGAAGTGGTACTGCTAATAGTCCACAACTTCCGGCATTAATTAGTTGATATTGATGGCAATTTGCGGCCACTTTAATAATTATATTACAGCGTCGCTGATCGAAGCCCCTTTTCACACAAAACAGAAGCCCTCGCACTCGTACATATATAGACACGTAGTAGACACAGGGTAGACACAAGTTAGAGGAGTTTGCGGGAAATCACGACTTGTAAGTGCAACTAGTTATCCGTTACCGCGACATCATTTATTGGATTAAGGGCGCACTTTACACGAAACCAGATTATCATCGTCGGACCGAGAGGCTTCGAAGGGTGGTCTGATGGCGTGTCCACTTAATGGACGAGCACGTGTTCGCATATGCCGCGCTCGCGTCCTATGTCAAATATGCTTTTTTTGTGCAGCGGACGCGGACGCCGAAAACAAGTTTTCGCTTTTGAAAAACAGGACCGCGGTTCGGGGGGTCAGTTATTAAAAGGGTGTCTGGGATTCCCTCGCCGACGTGACCCTATTCGAAATTTGTCATTGACCAGTGGTCGAGCCGGGCAGATGGGCCACTTCATTACGTTGCCCTTCCGTAACGCTATTCACGTTACCCGCACCTAAAGTTAGTTACGCTATGACCTCTCAATAAACATTTAAAGAAATAATTTTTAGACGCAATATTAGCTACATACTAAATTGAAATATATATTTTCAAGGAAATTAAAATTAAAAAAAAATCGTTTATTCTTTTAAAAGAAACATTTAAGTATTTTATTACATGATTAAAATAGGCTTTGTGAATATTTATTCCTTATTAGAACTACTTAAGTGGTGATAAGTCTAAAACATTTCGAAACTAGCAATTTCCTGTAAAAATTTCATTTTTTCAATCTTGTTTTGGTCTCTTTTAAAATAAAGTATATATACAAATACGTGTTTGCAGATATTTTAAAACTTGATTGTTATATTATTTAATTTTTAATCTTTTTATACCAAATTCATTCGAACAGTCTTTAAGATTATTTCACACAAAAAATTTAACCAGTGTTACTTTGATAGTTGTGCTATTGGTTGTTTTAATATGTGTCTTAATAAGACTCATTGTTTGAGACTTACGAAATTTTATTTATTCTCCAATTATACCTTAATTAATTTTTTAATGAATTATAAATATTAAAGCAATATAATACACAAATTATTTCACTTTTATTTATTCAAGTAACTTGTTATGGTCAACAAATTGTATATTATAAGTGGTAAGTTAGTATTCATATATTTTTTAGTGCTCGTAATATATTTAAGTCGGCGTTGCATATATGAACCCATGTACAATTTTTATTGTAGAATAAGTATGCAAAGATTGCTGCATATATGCAACGCGCCACTATTTCAGAGAAGTTGGAAGCATATCTAGCAAGAGGGGCATTAGTAGTGTAATTTAGAGTCGTATAAAATAATATTTTTGACGTTTTAATGCCGTACAGTGAACTTTTCAACAACAATGAAGACGCTGCAGGGTGAGCGTATTCCGCCCGGTAAATATGAAATTTACATACAAACGAAGGACCTTCTTAAATTTTAACCCCTTACTTTACTTTAATGTCACTTTGTATCGTCTTTCTTATATATTCATCAAGGGACTTTATTAGTATCATTCCCCAGCTAACGTTCCTCCTCACGCCGTCTCAGTTCAACTCCGTCCCTTTGCCATCTCAACGCATCGCTCCGTCCTCCTTCCACGCAGCTCGCCTCGTCCTCGAAACAGTAGACAGGATAACATTTTTCCCAAGTGCCACATTTTGCAGGAGCCTTAAATTCTACGGTAGCAGCTGAGATAATTCAAAAATGGATCCTTGCCCTTCTCTTCCTTTATCGAACCGGGCAAGACAGTGTGAGTGGGAAAGGGAGAGAGGCACGTGCCGTAGGAGAAATTTTCATGGGAATTATCCTGGCCCGTACGTCATTATCGCTAACGACCAAAACAAAACAGTCGCGCTTTCTTTGTGAGCGGCCATTTTGTTTTTGCTTCACTTGTTCGATTTAATGAGACGTATCTGCTCCCTGCTACTGCGATCCATATTTCACAGGAGACGCGAGCTCATGGATTCTTTGAGGGTTTTATGGCACACTTTAATTCGACCTTAATTATTAAAAGAGATCGCTCTGGAGATGATTACTTCTTATGCTTCATTACGTCCGATATTAAAATGAGAAATAAGTACGGGCAACGTATTAAACCCAGTAATGTAATCTGTTTATTAAAGAAATTACATTAAATAACCATTACGCAATTCATTTAGTTTTGATGATTAAAAATTGAATAAACAAACAACTAAATAACAAATGCCATTTGCTCTTTAAAATTAGTCACTTGAATTTGAAACGATGTGCGCTGCTAGACGTGTCAGGTCCTAAGGTTACACACATGTTTCCGCTTAATTATATAACTTAATGTACTGAAATTGCTCATTAATTTGCGGAATATTATACTTATTATTAATTTTATTGTTAACACAATATATACAAAATAAAATAATAAAAACAGTAAACTAGCAAGAATTATTGATTATTAAATATCTAAGCTTTTTTTAATACTGCAAGAAATTTAAGATAATTTAACGTTTATACAGCTTTTGATATAGACCTTATCTAAAAATGTTTTCTTCGTTCTTTAGTTAGTTTTATATTGATTCTTATAATATTCATTTTCGTTCTTTACTTAGTTATATAGTAGTCCTTATAATATTCATTTACATAATGTTTATGTATTTATGTATCTAGAATATGATATTGATGTTATACTTTTAAAGTATCCTGTGTTAATACATTACAAACTGTTTGTTACTTCATTTAAATTAGTACGTGATTTATTACTTTCTCATCCAACCCATGGTGAAACATTTAAAAATTTAAATTAAAATGTCAAATTAAACTTTTATTTTAAATTGAATTTGAAAGTAGGTACTTTTGCTTGTATAATGTAGGAATTCAAATTTATTAATGCAGCATAGAAGTGCATTACAATAATTTAAGTTTCTACGATTTTGTTTATAATAACAACTTTTTGGTATTACTGACCAAACCAGTTTCAAATACTTAGGAAACCCATCAATTTGTTTTCTAGCAAAAGAGTGCCTTTGATAACTAAAAGCTTCTAGAAATTCTTTACAGAGTTAGAAAAATCAGTTTTGTATGACTTGTAGCAACGTAAAATCTAGTTAATTTATAAGGCGGTAAGATGTTGAGTTATGAATAACTGTGATTTTCAAAAAGGTGTGTTTATTTTCACAACAATTGTTTCGCAAATTTATTGCTTCTTCAGGTGAATGAAAGTATACAATGAAATTAGAAACCTTAAAACTATATGTATACATATATATTAATACTATTGTTACTATGGAGGGTAAATATTTTAAGTAATGGGGTTGGATAGTTTAGTTTGTTCATTAATTAGGAGGTTCGTTTTTTTTTCAAATCAGTTGATTTCCAGGTTTTGCAGTAGACTTAATTTCCTTAATTAATTAATAATATCAAAGATTTACATTTAACTAACACAACAAAATTAGTGTCATTCGATGTTGAAATTTATTCACGAACGTGCCTCCAACCAAAGTATTTACAATAATTAAAGATAGGCTAATAAATTATAATATAAACCCGATAATAAAATCAGAAATTTTTATTTTTGGCGGAGATATTTATGGATAATTTTGAAGAGAGATTATCTCAATTTCCGGTCTTTAAAAAGTGTATTTATTGGTATAGGTACGTCGATGATATGATTTTGGCATTTAATGGCACTGACAGACAATTAGATTTATTTTTACAGTTATTAACTTCACAACATGAAAAAATCCAATTTACAAAAGAAATAGAAGTAGATTATTCCATTAACTTTTTAGATTTAACGATAAAAAGAATTAATAACAAACACGAATTTTCAATATTTCACAAACCAACACACACAGACACGACAATCAATTATAAATCTAATCACCCCTTATCACACAAACTACCGGCTTATCACAGTATGGTACATAGGCTGTTAACAGTTCCAATAACACAATATAATTTGAAAAAGAATTAAAAATAATACATCAAATTGCTCAAAAAACGGTTTAAAAAACGGTTTAGTCAATGGTAGATAAAATATTATATAAAAAAACAAAGAAATAGGTTAATTGACTCTATTTACCCAATAGTAAAAGATAACAATAAAAAAAATTCACATCATTGACATTCACAGGAAAAAATAGTAACGAAGTAAGTAAAATGTTACAAAAATTAAACATTAATGTAGCATTTAAAACTAATAACAGTCTAGGTAAAATAATAAAAAATAATAAGGATAAACTCAGTAAAACTCAACAAAGTGGCGTCTATTTGCTAAATTTGCAAAGACTGTCCGAAAATATACGTAGGGCAAACCGGAAGATCATTCCAAGAGAGGATCAAGGAACACAAAAGTAGTTACGAACAAAACAAATCCAACTCCACGTACTCTAACCACCTCATCGAAGAAGACCACCAATTTGATGAAAATTTCAAAATTCTACACCGGGAAACAAAAGGCCGCAAACTTGACATCCTGGAGTGCATGTAAATTAATAAAAGAAAAAATACTGGACATCTCCTCAATAATCAAACAGATTTAACAAATTCGCCCCTTTTAAATTTACAATTTTTTCAAATAGCCACCCCCCCCAAATTTTGTTATTTTAATAAGTTTTTCTAGGTTATTGTTCGGTTTAAATGGTATTTTAATTTCTAACTTTTCCATTTCTTAATTGATTTTATTACTTAGATATCCATTAAAAGTTTTAAAAAAACGCAATTAATGGTGTTTTTAAGAGAATTATTTATTTAAAGATCAAATACAAATTTTAAATAAGTTTTTATTTTATTGTTGATAATTAAATATCTTGGCTTTAGTTATAATTTAATAACATAAATATTTAGTACCAGCTATCGGTGATACAGTTATTATTTTTCTCTGGGTCTTCTATGAATATTTATTATTTATATAATATTTTATAATTCTGCAAGAAGAGTGGGTGAACCGAGTAGCCCATTTAAATTGGAGCTATTCTATCAGAACCTTCAGACAGGTCTGTATAACATTCCAAGACAAGGCGAATCATACTTGGAGACCTTAATGCTCAAATTGGAAACAATATAATACCTCGTGTAAAAAATCGATTTAACGAAGAAACCAACAACGAGAGCCAAGAACAGCTGACTCAGATATGCGCATGCAACGAGTTAAGAATTAATAACATTTACTTCCCACACAAACCACAGCACAAATTCACATTTGAGAATACTCGAGGCCAGAAATGAGTGATCGATTACATGATAACAAACAGAAAAATCCACCCAAAAAGAATCCAAGACGTCAGAGTATTAACATCTGCTAACGCTGGAACTAACTATAACCTAGTAATGGCAAAAACTATCTATAAAATCAAATATACCATAAAGCAAAGACCTATCAAAGTAAGTAAACGAAGCATGGAATCACTTACAGTTCCATCAACAAAATTGCTCTACCATCAAAGACTGATTAGTAAAATAAATAATAATGGCATTGTAGAAAGTAAAAACGTTGAAGCTACCTGGATACAAATAAGATCCAACATACTCAAAGCCGTCGAAGAAGCTGTAGGAAAAAGAATATCTAAAAAATCTACAAAACCAAAACAAAACCGTGGTTTACAGAAGAAGTTAAAGAACTAGTAAATGAAAAACGAAAAGCATGTCTAAAGTATCAATCGCAAAGCTTAACACTAGACGAATAAAAATCCATAAGAAATGCAGTCAACAACAAAATCCAATATATTAAAAGAACACATTGGGAAAAGTTTTCATCAGACATGGAACACGAGCTTTATGGAGGTCAGAAGAAGATCTGGAATATGTTATGAAACAAGAAAAAAACAGTGCTGGAACTAACTCAGTAAATCCTGATATAGAACAGAATGATAATAATACTCAAGAATCCTGGACCGTCTCTGCTTAGAAACTGAAATAATTGGTCACAAAATTAGAAAATCGCAAGTCGTCTGGAGTAGATGTAATATGTAACGACTGAATTATGGAGGCGATGCACTAACAGATGAACTGTTCGTACTTTCTAACAAAATCGTTAACATTACAGCCAAAATATTCTCTCCCTAAAAGGTGATGAATGAATTAAAAAATAAATATAAATCAAAGATTCCAGATGTCGAAGAGGATCCTTGCTGCCTTAACATCATGGTTAATAATTGGGTTTGAGTGGAAGATCATATTTAGTTGTGAACTCTGCCCGTATTTCTGTCGGACAAAATTTTATGTATGCTTTTTAAATAATTTATTTGTATGTGTATTATTTAAGATGGAACGACACAGATAATTAAATAAGTAAAACAATAAATAAAAATACCTGTCGAATGGAAAGAAAGTATAAACATTCCAATATTCAAACAAGGAAGCAAAAAAGACTTATCAAACTACCGCAGAATCACGCGAAAATACTAAGTTCGTTCTAAAGCTATTGACCAAAATTCTGGAAGAAAAAACATCTTCCTATGGGCTATGTAAAGAACAAGGCTTCAGAAAAAACAGGTCAATTGTAGATGCCATCTTTATAATCAGACAAATTGCTGAAAAATCAGTAGAATACAACAAAACAGCATATATGTGTGATTTTCGGATGTTGTAAGGCTTCTAAATAAGAAAAAAGTATACCCAGGTATTATTAACATCATAATTGGACTGGACCCAAATACAGGTAGAGGGAAGAAAAACACGAAAAATTCATATGCAGACAGGAATAAGGGAAGGCGATAGCTTAAGTCCTATCCGTTTCAAACTCAATATCGACGAGATAATATACGAAGTAAGACAGGTTGGAAAGGGATACCTTTTGGGGGATAAATAAAAATGATATGCTTTGCGGACGATGCCGTGTTGATTTTGAAAGATGAGGACAATCTGCAGAGAATGCTCTTTCGATTTGAAAACACAGTTGCCAAGTACAATATGGTGGTATCAGTGGACAAATCCAAAGCACTTACCATATCGAGGGAACCGAAAAGATGTAAAGTGGAAATATACAACGAATCAGTAGAACAAGTTATGAGGTTCAAATATCTCGGCGTCAAAAGCACGAACAGGAGAGACCTCCAAGAAGAAGTTAAGGCCCAGAAAACCAAAGCAGCATTAATATCCGGATACTTGCGAGATGTAGTATAACGGAACAAAGTAATGTCCGCATAAATAGGACCTGTGTACGACCGGTTATGACATATACTGTGGAAACAAGAGCCGAAAACTCCACAACAAAGAGAATCATCCGAACAGCTGAAGATCTTTAAGATGCATAGCGAAAGAAGACATCCGAGAGCTTTGCAACGTCCCAGATATTGTAAGATGGTCCGAAAACAGACGTCGCTAATGAAGGGATCATATTGATCGGATGGATGGCAACCGATTGCCGAAAATCGCAAGGGACGGTCTCCCAAGATCTTACAGACCTCCTGGACGCCCACCCATATGATGGTATGAAAGCTGGAGCTCATCGTCCCAGCTTCGACTCTAGCAGAGAGAGTACAAGACGAAGAAGAAGAAGAATATTTTATAAAACTTTATTAACATATAATAAATCATGGAAGAATATTTTTGTTGAAAACAAAGTAATAGATAAATAAGGTGACAAATGATGAAAATAATAACTACCTTTATTCAATGTAATGCAAGCAACTTTAAACATTAAAATTGATCGATGCAGCATGAAGACATATTCAGAATCTTATAATACTAGACCAATATGTCAAATATGCTGACATAAATAGCTTAAATATTCTCTTTGCAAAAAGAGACAAACTAAGTGAACAAACATTCATTGAAGCAGTATTGATTAAGTCTACCCATGGGTTTGAGTGGAAGATCATTTGAAGAAGTGATTTCGCCCGTTCTCCCTTCGGCTAAAATTTAAAGTATTTTTTTAAATTTTGTATAGGCTTTTTGTGATATTGTATTAGAAAGGAGAGCAAATATGTAATAAAATAAAATAAATAAATAAATTTAGTATAATCATTAGTTTAACAAGTTAATAACAATAGTAGTAGTAGTAGAGAAGTCTTGAATGTTAATCAAATTTATATTATTATTTAATGTAATACTATGTAGACAAATATGCTGTAATTAATAAATTTATATGTAAGTACCTTTTATTACATGAATTCGCAAACTCTGTGAAGGTTAGAGTATCTGCATAAATGCAACTCTTTAGATATTGCAGGTTAGTATTTTTAAAGGTTATTAGATTTTGTTTCTAATAAAACATTGTTTATTATTGTGGCAACGATACCAACGATATATATATATATCTTTACCTTAGCTAAGACACAAGTAGGTTTGGCCATGCATATTCCTACACCTAAATTGTGAACCATCTTGTTTCTTAATATAATTGATATTGGTTGAGCTACACTCTTGATGGAACGAGATATGTAAATTCGATGGGGTAAAACACTTGTTAAGTTCCATAATATTTTTATTTTCATTTGCCTGACACGTGTTTCGATCATTTCTGATCATCATGAATCGAAAATCAAAAACTTTAGAATGCATGTTAATGAAAAAGATTGAATACAGCTATGATAGAAGGTTTCTTTAAAAATATATGGGTGCATAAAAAATACGTGAGATGAAAGAAAAACTAAGAAAAATAAAAAATAAACAATTGTTTAAAATATACCGAATATTCCCAGCAAGTCAAGATGTGTGATACTTAGAATGGAAAAGTTTTAGTAAATTATATTAAAGTCCTTTGTGTGGTTTCATTAAAACAGCTATTTACATGGCTGTACGACGGATAATAAATGATTAAAAAAAAATAGGGTTACAAATAGCGCAACTGTCAATTAACATTCATATTGGCCTATGAAAACCTTATAATTCTTAAAAAGTAATATGATTTTTATTGTACTAACTTTCCTCTATTAAATTTTTAATATTGATCAATTATCATTCATCTCAATGCAATATTGTGAAATTGAGTTGTAGCTATGACTTAAATTAGTGCTGTTCTTAAATTAAAGGTCGATTACGGGAGAATTCGAGAAAAATGAGCTAAAAATTTCACCTTATTAATTTTAATTTCATTTTTATTCAAAAAGTTTTTTAATTAATTTTATTGGGTGAGTATTATATAATAATAATAATAATGTTTGTTAATAAATATTAATGTTTTTACAAAATTCTATATTACAGTATATTTAGTACTTAAGTAACTTAACCTAAAATAGAGCAAATTATTACTAATGTGAACAATAATGAATATGTTTTAGTGAAAGAATAAACTTTCCGTGTGAATTTGAGAAGATTAAAATTAGAATTAAGCGAAAGTGCATTCGAAAAACGCATAAAACGTGTTATTGGACTACTAAGGCCATAGTTCGTACTATGGAACGCTATACAAAATATGGGGGGGAGGGTGAAAGCATAAAATCTTCTACAGCATTGAAGATCAATATGAAGACTGGATCTTATTTCTACAAGATCAATATTATTGTTATAACCTAGTTTAAACGAAATAAATTTTAAAAATTTCTTTTGTATATATTCAATTTTATTTTTATAGATAACCTGATGTGGAGACCATACTCAAGATGCATACGCCCAAATGCCACGTAAACTAATTTATACGAAGAATATTATAAGTCTTTTGACATCTTTTTTATATAACCTGGTATTTTAGAAGGGCGATTACATACGTAATTAATATGGTCTTCAAATGACAATTTATAGTTGAACAATATACCAAGTTCTTTTATTACGTTCACTTTAACTAATGTGTTATTATTAATTTCGTAATCAAAACTATGCGGCGATTTCTTATGCAAAAAAAATAATTTTGGCAACACCAGTTATGGATAGAAGTGATATCACTATAAAGCAATAAACAATCATTAAACGTTACAATTTTTCTATACAATTTTAAATCATCGGCAAATAACAGCAAATTCGAGTTACAAATTTCCTGCGAAATATCGTTGATAAAGAGAAGACACAGTGAAGGGCCACAATGAGACCCCGGCGGTACCCCAGATAGAACCAGAATAACATCAGAGATATGATTTTGTATTTTAAAACATTGACTGCGATCAGTTAAAAACTATTAATCCATCTAACAAAGGATTCATGAAATCCCAAAGCATACAATTTCGAAATTAACAGAGCATGATTAACTTTATCAAATGCCTTCGAAAAATCTGTATAGATAGCATCGACTGAATTCTTATTTTCCAAGGCATTGATGATAAATGATTCGTAAACCAATAAGTTTGTAGTAGTTGATCATCGAGTACAAAACCCATGTTGCTCTTCTATTAAAATATTACTGCACATCCAATGAATTTTGATAGATATAAGTTCATCGAGTACTTTTGGTATTGCTGATTGAATAGAAATACACCGATAATTTGAGATATCATTCTTACTACCGGCTTTAAAAATAGGCGTAATATAACTTCTTTTCCAAAGAAATGGAAAAGTACTTGAAACTATAGAATGATTAAAAATAATAAATAATGGTGAAGTGAAGTTAAAGAATATACACAATTTTTAAGAAAGATATTAGGTATGCCATGACCTAACCTGTTGCTTGATTTCAAAGAGTTAATGGCATTAAATATTTCTACTTGGGAGATATTAAATGGTGAATGTATTACTTCTTTGCCATAGTTAAATGACGGTACATGTATTGGTGTGTCATAATTATAAACTGAAGAGAGAAACATTGTAAAGAGATTTACACATTGTGAACCCTCGTTACTGGTCTGATCATTATGATGCATGGCACTGGGAAAATCAAGATCATTATTAGTGGATTTTACAAAATTCCAAAACTTTCTAGGACACTGGTGTATGCTGCTATTTATGGATTCAATATATTTATTATATAAGTAATCTCTTAAATGATTACAACAAGTTCTAAGCAGTTTAATTTTCTGATAGTTTTCCGAAGTTTGATTTTTTAATTAGATCATTTCTTTGTTAAACCAGGGTGGGTAAGTAAAACTCCTAATACACTGAATAGGAAAAAACAATTTGTTGGCATCATGCAAAAACTTGTAAAGAATATCGACCATTGTATCGACATCATTTACATTTAAAATGACTCGCCAATTAATAGATGATATATATTGATTAATAGCATAATAATTAGTTTTTGTAAAATCATAAATAGATTCCTCATTTTTGATCAACTGATGTGGTTCATTAAATTTAAAAGAAATAAGATAAAGAATATAGTGATGGGTAATATTAAATAACAAGTCGGGCGCGTTAGATACTAAAAATCCTTCGTGGGCATATTTTAAATCTAAAAATACATTATTTTCATTCGAGATTTTACATATTTGGGAAAGATTATGAAAACTAAAACCGCTAATTAAAAGCTGAAGCCTGATTATTGGTGATAAGCTGTATATCATCATTTGACCACATTGCCGATGGTATATTGTAATCACCACATATAAGTAATTTAGAGTTGGGGAATTGATCATTAATAATATCAACTGAATCACAATGAAGCTCAAATTTAAAAAGTTAGGTGTAAAATAAACAGCACCCATAATTAATCTTTTAGTACCGATAGCGATCACTACAAATAGTTGTTCAATAATATTATTACTGGAATTACTGGCTTTACATACTAGATTTTTTTGGACTGCAATTAGACCTCCGACCTCCACTGCGACGAGTTTTACTACTTGTATTAGGATTACGATCCTCGCGAAAAATATTATAATTAGGAAGTTTCAACTCGTAACTTTGAACTTCACTCACTAGTCATGTTTCTACTATAATAATAATATCATAAAAACTACAATTTGCATTTAACATTAAATTTTGAAGTTTCGTGCAGATGCCAACTGCGTTGTGGAAGAAAACATTTAGTTTTTTTGTAGATTTCTTGATTCTGTGTGTGTAGACGCCGTCTTGACCATTTTTTGAACACCAGAGATAATTTTTTTAATAAAGTTATCCTCATCATTACCTTCTTGAATTTTGGAGGCGTTTACTTCGTGGTATATTTTCGATTATTAAATAAAGAAAACACTTAACTTTTTTATACCACTTATATAATATAAGTGTTATAAAAAAGTTAAGTGTTTTCTCATCATTACCATTTCTTCGAAGTAATTCTTTTTTAATAGAATTAAACTCGTCCCTCTGAATTTTAGTTCAATCAAAACCAAATTTGATAACATTATCCTTTAGATTAGTTGTTTTCGTAATTACATTTCTCACACAATAATTATTCTGAAGAATTGCTTTTAATGGTCTAGCTCAAGAATTTTTAGAACCCACACGATATATTTTTATTGGACTGAAATCAATGTCAAGAGGCGTTAAAATAGTTTTAATTGAAGATATTTTCCATTCTTGTCTGGCTTGAGGTGTTGATGCCTGAGATTCGGGAACATTGTAAATCATCAAATTATTAGTTCTTTTACGACGATCTTCTACTTCATTGACGATCTCGAAGTCAAAATTACTAGTATTTCCGGATATGCATTTAGTTTCTAGTTGGACAATCCTTTCTTTAAGTAATGCAATATCTTCCTCAATCGCATTAAATTTTAAGGTCATATCATGTTTTAATTCCCGAACAGCATTTTGAATGACGCCCTGAATCTCTAGTTTCATAAGAAGAACAAATTCATTTTTGAGAATAGCACGGATAGAATTTATCAATGAAAGATCAGATGAACAATGTACGTCGTCGACTATTCCTATGGACTATGGACTATGGATGGCCGTTTCGTTGTATATTGTGCACTTTTGGCAAAACCATTTTTCCCCTGACTCTTTAAAATATGCTACTTCTTTTAAAGGTAAACCATCTAAGCAATCAGCATGAATACGACTATTACAACCGACACGTTTTAAACCCTATGAGCGAGGCCCAATATAATGGTTGCATCCTCATGCTTAAGAGGGAATTAGCAATAAATTACAATTCAACAAGATAGTGGAAAGGACTGACACAATAGTGGGTAAATAACAGGGAAACAATGTCTTTGCACTAACCGCCTAACTAATACCTTTCAATCAGTAAAACATCATCAAAAATTATTTGAAAAAATTATGCTTTATTTTTTTATTACCCACAAGGTTTTATTGTTTTGTAAGCAGCAGAATCATCAACAATTAGTATTTAAAGTTGTCATGTATATGTAGGGTGGATGGGTGGCCCCTATCCCAGAATCCAATCAGTAAATCATAAGCGAGGGTTTTAATTAAAAGTTGTAAAATGTCAAGAAATATAAAAAAGGTGAGGTGGCCATCATTGTATTTTCCTACATCCTACTATTATTATTATTCAAATTTTGAATTAAAGTTATTGCAAACCGCGACGTCATTTGTAATTAAAGTTAATGTATATGTAGGGTAGGTAAATCAGTAAAACATTAGCGATAATTTTATTTAAAAGTTGTAAAACGTAAATAAACCTAATATTATTGTAAAATTTATTAGATTTATTCAAACAAGTTTTGCAATTTACGATATTTTGAAAAATAAGAAATAACTTTTCAAACAAAATATAAAAAGAATGAAAAACTGAACAAGTTCTATAAAAAAAGTTCTTAACTCAATAATTTTGACATTTTTTGCTATTACTAATAAATTATAGAAGTTAAATGAAATATATAGAGTAATTATAAAGAATTCAATTTTGAGCAAATTATTACGTTAAGCCTTTTGCTTAAACCTTATAGTTTTCAAGAAAAATAGAGAAAAAGTATTATGATGGCCACATCACCTTTTTCTATATAGGGAAAGGAATAATCCATATAAAAATAAAAATCATGTCGTATATGGAAATTTATTGTTTAGTACATAAATGTCTGTCAATTAAATTTGTGTTTCAAAATTTCAGTCTCGTTTAATATCCACTTTAAACATGTCAGAAAAGGAGAAAGAGGATAAGGAGAAGTGTTGTCCCTGCAAGAAAGAGGTGAAGGAGAAGAAGGAAGAAAAGAAATGCACGTGCACAAAAAAAGTATGTGACGACGCCTGTCCGAGTAAACCCTGCTACAAACCCAACGTGTGTGCCAAATGCGAATGCGATGCTGGCGGTTGCAACAAGGATTGCGAGGCCAACAAGAAGGACAAATGCCGTGAAAACGAGGCGTCGTGACGCTCCGAAAGATGACGTTTACGCTTTTTAAAACGGCCCTTCGTCCGCCAACGAACATCTAGAAGGAAGTGACGTCAGCCAACGCCATTTTGCACGGAATCATTAATATGAAAATGTCATCGCACAAAAAGTCAACGGCCCCCGCCCGCCCCCGAAACACACCCTCTTCGCCGTCGTCGCGCGTTTTTATTCAATAAATGGCAAGCCCCTAAAGTGACTCAATACGATTCGACGTGTTTTTTAAATTAAAACCATCCTCTGAATAAAAAATATTTAAGCAATACGATATTTCATTTCACGTACACATTTATTCGCACAGCTCACAACTTTCGAGTTAATTAAAAGTGCGCCATTATGAATTTTAATTTTCTAATTAATTTAAAACTCGAAAACTAATTTTAATTAAACTATAAATTAATTAATGTGGGCGAAAAATCTCTGATAAAAACCTTCATTAAATCCCCGGCATTAAAATTATAAATATAAGTTAAAGTGCTGTTTTGGTTTTAAATGAGTTCATCTCGACTTAATGTGCGGAATTTATAATTGAAGATCATAATAAAAATAAATTATTTTCTCATTTGTATACGACAAATTTTAAATATTATATTTAACAAAATACAAAATTGTAGGTATATACCTAATATACCTACAATTTTGTATTTTTTGAATTAAAATATATTTTATTTGCTATAACGTTACAATTATATCTGAATTATGTTTGTAATAATAAATGCACCTGAAAAGTTATGATAAGTATACTTTATAATTTACAAAAACTATTTGTAGTCATATTCACTTGTACTTATATCATTTAAATTGTAAGAAATGGATTAAGTAAATGCTTTCAATATATTAAATTAAAATATCAAATTTTGTATAATTTATTAATCTTTTATCAAATTTGTTCAACATTTATAACATTTATTTAAAAATCTTTAGTTTTTTCTAGTAGCAGTATTTTATTACAGATCATGTAATCTTTCTGCCTTGTGTTTGTGTGTTCCTGATTTTATAACTGACCTGGTTACTTTAAAAGATCGCTTCTCTTACTATGAAGCCCCATTTATTATATCCCAATAACAAAGGGTATCGATCACCTATTGAATTGCACCTTTTTTCGATTTTATTAGGTTCAAATCTAATAAAATGTAATATATTTGTTTTATTTTAATTTTATTATAATAAAAATTAATAAACTAAATTTAAAACATATTTAGTTAATTATTTATTATTTTAGTTTATTATTGTATGGCTTAATTAAAGCATTTGTTTTTACCTAGTTTACACGTTTCTTTGTTACAATTGGCACATTACTTTTTATATTTTCATTTTAATTATACTTGGATATAATTGGAAAAATAAAACAATAAATATTCTACTTATAGGTAAAAATTGAAAGTAATACAATAATTATTTAATTTTATAATAAATGTATTATAAACCTTTTGATATAATCATCGCCGATTATAATTTAAAGAATAGTAGTAGTAGTGTTAGATATACTTTTACTGTACTTGCATGAAATAAGGTTGTTATGTGTAATACTGTAGTATCGAAAAGAAATAATATACTAACATAACAACTTAGAAGTTAATATGATTTCACATGTTGACATGCTTATTAGATTTTCGAGTTTGGCGTTTGGCTCGGTCTCTCGATTCCATATTGCCTGATAATTTCCGGCTGAAGCTGGAATGATTCGTGTGTGCATATGTAAGGAGCAAAAACGTGTTGGCATCGTTTCCACTCCAGACTTGCTCCTGCTTTAATCGTCACAGTAAATATTTGCGGTGGTTTAAGGGGCACCAATCTCAGCCAAAAACCTCGACGACGTCCACAATTCGGCTTCCGCATTCTTCCTTCTCGCTTCTTTACGCAGCTTAATCGAGTTATTACATCTAATGCCCCCGGGAATCCACGTGTGTACACTGCGTACGTTATAAAAAGGGAATTAAAAGTTGACCGTTACGAGTTGACCGGAGGTCCTTTCTGTCGAAAATTTACATAAAATACCAGTTTGACCAGTTTGACCCGCGTGTCCACTGCTGAAAGAAATCCGACCCTTTGGTCCCTTCCTATATTTGGTCCCCTAACCTAAGGGCACGGGAATACTGTTATCGTATTTTTAATCGGCGTGCGGGAATCGCCGGCACGTTTCTTACTTTTCGAATGGTCACTACCTGCGTCCCAAAATTTTATTCATGCAAATCAAACATATGTTTGCGTAAGCAATATCTGCATAAATGTAATTTATACCTAACAATGAATATTAGAATGTGTGAATGCCAGCTGCTAGCAAAGTAATTAGTTTCTATTTAAAAATTGTAAATTAATTAACTTATTTAATTCAAAGGTATTAATCTTAAAACGATAGTGGTTTTGTGTTTATTTGTATATCTGTTCGCAGACCTTTTAATTGTGTTTAAGATGTAATTAAGAGATGTAGCAATTTTAAAAATGAGTTTGAACTCAGCTTTTCTGTCAAGTTCAGACCTTACACTTGTACAAATAGCATATAAAAAATATTGTGTGTAGAAAGTAAAGTTTAACGAGTATTATTTTATCTAATATTCCTCTTCGCGCATCACTGTGCACAAATGATTAAAATAGAACAAAATCTTGGAAACAAGTTCAGCCTAGAGTCCACTAGACAAATGAATAGAGAAAATATTATTGAATTGAGAAGCTGTCTGCAAAAGAAATTGGGGAGATAAAAAAGCAAGAAATGTTAATTCTGCATTTGACAAATTCATCGAAGAATTTCAAAACTACTTTACGCTATTTTGTCTTTTCAAACTATAACAATAACAATAAAACTAGAAAAACAAGATAAATGCCCGTATCTGTAAATTAAGCAATAGTTTGAAGAATTTATTTTATATCATGGTAGAATTACAGTCAGAAGATCTAAAATTTAAATACAAAGATAAAAAGAAAAAACTCAAGAAGCCAATAAAGGATACGAAAAAGACATACTTAAGTAGTAATATCGTGAATAATGATAATAAGAATAAGTCAGTATAGAAAATAGTGGACAACGAACGAAGAGGAAGCCAGTTTTTGAAAGAAATCGGCACTAAAAATGAGTCTAAGAGCTAATGCAATGGAAGTTGCAAATCGTTCGCAAAAAATTTCTCAAATATTACAGAAGTCAAACTGGTGAAACATTTAGGCAGCAATATATCCAACCAACCAACTCTACCTAGGTCAATACCATCACCATTATTTTTAACTCTTCTCACTAATGCCGTCACGGCCATATAAATAGTTTTAAAAACAAAGCAAGTGCAGGAAAAGTTAAAATATAAACAAACATTAAAACATATTATAGAACCACTCATGTATTTAAAAAACCTGTCACTGGAATAAGGAGGACGCTAAAAATCACAAAAGTGATACATGGAAAATTATATAGAGCAACTTCTAAACTACTTTGTTTCTCAAGATCTTTAATAAAATTTCGCGAATACATTATGGTCATATTTAATGAAATTCCAAATCCTAAAGGAAACACAGCATGACGTCTGTCGCAATCTGGTAGAGAAAATATCGAGGAACTTAGATGCAGGCAAACAAGTGGCTCGCTTCTTTTATGACTTTTGACGTGAAGTTTGCGCGCAATAAACTAAAGTCGTAATTTTTATTGTGTCGTGTTTGAGTGATTGAGTAAATTGTTTGTCAGAGTTAATCAGAGTGATTCCGACATTATCAAAGGGATTGCACAAAGATCTGTTTATATTATACATTAATTATCTTCAGGATTTTATTTTGTTGGGTTATGTGGTCAACTTCGCCGATGATACTACCACTATTTTTACTGCCAATACAGACGACGAATTACTGAGAAAAATGCAAACGACTAATAATGAAATTGCCGACTGGTGTACAAAAAAGCAACCCTTTTTTGAATGCCAATAAAACAGTGTCAATGCAATTTTATAACAGAAAACCACCGATCAACCAAATTCAAAATGGAGCAAAGTCAACAAAATTTATTTGCAGTTACATAGATAATAAAACCTCTTGGTATCTACAGATTGACCACGTGACGCAATAGTGTACACTACGCAATTTTAAAGCTAAAAAATAAAATGTACCCAAATACTCTAATTAGCGTCTATTATGTACTAGTATAAGCATATTGTCATATGTCGTACAACGTGATAATTTAGGGAAGAGGAAATACCAAGTGCGTCTTCATAGCGAAAAAAGGTTACTAAGATTAATATTCGGTCTTAAAAGGTTTAATTCGTGTAGGTCTGTATTCAAAAATCATATATATTTATTTATTTACGGAAACACCTTTTTACAGAGAAAAAAAAAACATTAATATGGTTTGAAAATGAATACAATAAATATTTAATTCATATGAAAATGAATTAAGGAATAGCATCTAAGAAAAAGAAAAAATTCAATGCCGCACCGTATATAAAAATTAACAGGGAGATTTTAATATGCTACGATACACCATTTCACAGCTCACAAATGTAGTTTTATTATTTTTAGAAAACGACCGGTCTGTAATTGTCACTCAACGTGCATACCGGTAATTTTATGGAGTTTTCACTGCACCAACACCTCCCACTATTCCTGCTGTGGTGGTTAAATTTAAGCGAAATGAAAAAGTTGGAGATATGAAACATATTGGCAGACCTCGTTCTAGATGATCGGCATCGATCTCATAAGACAAAGTGTTGCAGAAAACCATGCACCATCAACACGACGACGTTTTACACAGTTGGCTATACCGCGTGGCAAAACAACAATTTAAATCTGATATCAAGAAATGCGGTAATTTTGGAATACCGCAAGGAAGTATTTTTAGCCCAATATTGTTCATTATTTATATCAATGATTTACATAACTTAAGGTCAGAGTTAAATTGTCGCATCACAAACTATGCTGATGATACAAATTTCCTTCATAAGAGCTCAATTTTATCCCGATCTTGCCAGAATGAGTAATGACATATTTGCAAAAATCGATAAGTGGTTTACAAGTAATACGTTAAAACTTAACAAGGATAAAACAGGCGCGGTTTTATTCAAAACAAACAGTCACAAATAGCAACTCCCGATGAAATAGTACTATCAAATACAAATGTAAAATTATCACATCAGTTTAAATTTCTAGGGGTATATATTGATGAGTCGTTAGATTGGCGGTCACACGTAGAGTATTTATCACTGAAATTGGGGAAACCCTGTTATTTACTTAATAATATAAAAAAGTATCTATGTACAGACTCCTTGAAAATAATATACTTTGCAAGTTTTGAGTCAGAGCTCAGATTTGGGATAGTATTTTGGGGGAACAGTAATCATATTGAAAACATTTTCATAATTCAAAAACGTTTTGTCCGTGCCATGTTTAACTTAACGTATAAAGAGTCGTGTAGAGGTATATTTAGAAGAAATAGTATTCTTACTGTATACTCGCTATTTGTTTACGAATGCCTTAAATATATATTTAAAAATAAAAATGAATTTATGACCAATAATCGGCATATTTATGACATAAGGACTAAAGACATAATCTATCCACAACATAAATTGACAGTCACCGCAATGCGTTTTACAGATGTTTTATAATAAATTACCGACACAAATTCAAGAAATACAAACATTTTGCAAGTATAAATGATTATTTTAGTATGTCGTTTGTCAAGTAAAGTTTAGTTTATTTTATTATTACTCCTTAACATTATTTTGAAATAAATTTTAGTTATTATTATTATTATTATTATTAAAAATTGGCTCAATTGGAATACTACAGAACTGTTCTTAATCTCGCTGAGAATGATCAAGAATTTTTTGAAAATTTAATGATGACCGATGAGGCGCACTTTCATTTAATTAGTTTTGTTAAAAAGAAAATCTGCAGATTTTAGGGCACACAGAATCCCTAAAATGTACAGCAACGTTCATTACACTCACTTAGTGTGATGTTTATCACGCAGAATTTAAGGACCATATATCTTTGAAAATTTAGCAGTTGTAAACGTTGCCATCAATGGAGATCGCTACTGAACAATGTTTCAAGACTTCATCTTACCACTCTTGCAAGCGGACAACAACATTGGCATATATGGCATCATATGGTTTTAGCAAGATGGTGCTACGTCACACACTGCTCGTGAGACAATGAACTTGTTGCGGGAACAATTTCCTAATCGTGTCATCTCAAAAACGGCGACTTGAGATGGCCACTGCGATAGCCTGATCTGACTTTTTCCTGTGGGGCTATCTAAAGGAAAAGGTCTACATCAACATACCTCGGACTTTACAGAAGCTGAAAGACAACGTTCGTAATTACGCAAATTACACCGGTCATGCTGGAACATAACTTCCCTAAATGGAAAAATTCTGACTTAATAATGTGATCACGCAAAAGAAAATAGCACATGCACGTTTCAAACGGACTGGTTTAAATGAAGATTATTTATGATTTTGTGATTTACGTTCGTCATCTAAAACAACAAGCCGTCAGCTATATCAAGAATATTTGGAAATAATTTCAGATGATATATCTTGCAATCCAAGTAGGTTTTGGAAATTTGCCAAGGTCATGAGAAAAGAAGAAAGAATACCAAGAGTTATGAAGCTGGATGGAGTTACTGTTGAGAGTGGATATAGTTAACCTTTTTCAGCTCATTTCACATCAGTTATGAACAAGATGCGTCGAATATCAGCTTGTCTACTCTTCAAATTAATAGTTTTCGATCTGTGCAGAATATAAAATTATCTTTCTCTTGGGAATCGGTCTTTAATCGCATTTCGAGTCTAAAAAAACATTTTCTGTGGACTCTGATGGCGTAACCTCTGATTTATTGATTAATTATACTGTATATATTTGTTGTGCAAACTAATTCATATTCTTTATAATATGTCTTCAGTTCGTGCCGAATAATTGGAAATAATCTTATGCAACACCTATATTTTAAGCGGGTGATCATAATGAGGTTAATAACTATCGCAAAATTTGTATACAGTCGGTTATTCCTATGTTAGATTCATTAGTAAGTGATAAATTAGTTAGATAAGTCATATATTTCCGAATATCAACACGGTTTCCATCAAGCATAGGAAAACCAATTTTTTGCAGCTCAGATAGTTTTTGTCAAACGTTTTTGAGAAAAAAATATCAAGTAGATGCTATATATATATATATATATATATGGATTTTTCAAGGCGTTTGACAAAGTAAATCACGCAATTTTATTAGAGAAATTGTGTTTAATTGGACTTAGTCTTAAAACCTTGTCATGATTAAAATATTTTCATATTGGCAGGACTCAAAGAGTTAGGATTCATGATTTTGGTCGGAAACTATAACAGTTAGTTCAGGTGTGCCCCAAGAATCATACATTGGACCTATTTTATTTAACCTATTTATAAAATAATTGACTGATGCGATGGATTTTGTTGAATGCTTATTGTATGCTGATGACATGAGTATTTGTAAAGTTATAAAAAGTGAAGAGGATTGCAAATTGTTAGAGAACGATTTGGAAAGAATTAATTAATGGTGTAATGCTATTTTATTGTTTCTGAATTTTATTACCATTTGATTTTATAGAGGAAGTCGCATATCTCACGCGTATTATTATATTGATTCTTCTCCTTTAAAATATTTTGAATCAGTAAAAATATTAAGTGTGTTATGACATAGCCGCATATCTTTGAAATATGTATTCAGAGCATTTGTCACAAAGCAGTGAGATTGTGGGGTTTTGTGTGGCATATTTCGAAGGATATATGCAGCAAAAACAAGTTCCGGAGAACGAATTTAAAATAAGTGTAATAAATAGCAGAGGCTTACAATTTTTTGGTAGTTGTAGCAACTCATCAACCGGATGTGAGTGTCGGAATCAAAACGTGTACAAAAACTTTTCGCAATTGACGACATCAGTCACTTGCGCCCAGTACAGATTTTGAGAAACATACAGCAGCTATTAGGACCATAGAGTATGGATCCTTCCATAATCAGACAATTGTTCATCCAAAAGATGCCATGACAAATTCAACGGTTTTTAACGGCGCACAGTGCAGGTACAATAGAGGAACTTGCAAACCTGGCAGAGAAGCTCGTCGACATCCCAGACGAGTCAACGGTCAGTGTGGCAGCACTATCAACAGAGCAAGTAGGATCTACACTTGAAAGCAAATTAGATGCAGAATACAGACAGCCCAGTCGGTACGCGAGTCCATCTCAAAATTCTAATCGTTTAGACGCGCGATGCAGTATAAGAAGATCCCCTACACCAATAGACGGAGACTTTTGTTGGTATCACCAAAATTTTCAACAGATGGCGCGTAGATGTGTACTTCTATGTTCGTGGAACCCCTCTACACAAATGTTATCCACATATACATCTGCAAATTCAAAATCTAATTTATTTTTCTTAACAGATAAACTAAGCAGTATCAGTTTCCTGATTGACACAGGAGCAGAAGTAAGCTTCGTAGAAAAAAGGTTTTTCAACTTAGGTGTGAAGCAAGTATATCTCTTGCAGGCAGTAAACAACACTCCGATCCGAACTTATGGTAAGCGTTCGATTACTCTCGGTTTTAACTTAAACTGGAAATTACTTGGACATTTATAATCGCCGATTCCACACATTCAATCTTAGAGGCAGATTTTCTCAAACACTATGGATTTATCCTTAACATACGAATTAAAAGCTTTTCTTTCGACCAGCCCAGTATATCTACACCTGCTATAAACACAATCGATCGTTTCATTAACATTACAAACATATTAAACATGTACCCAACAATAAGCAAACTACTTGACTTAAATGCACCGGTCACATACTCGGGCAACACCTCATCCTTACACAAGGTCAACCTGTTAACAGCAAATATCGGCGACTATCGCCCGAAAACGAATTGTGGCAAAACGGGAATTTGCCGAATTATTGAGATTGGGAGTGCTTAGACCGTCTTCAAGCCGCTGGTCTGCACCATTACACATGATAAAAAAGAAAGATGGATCTTGGAGACCATGTGTTACTAAATTTGGTAACACAACCTGACAGATACCCGATCCCGCACATACAAGACTTTACTTCACTCCTGGACGGTGCTACGGTTTTTTCAAAGATATACCTTGCTAAAGCTTACCACTAAATTCCAATCGAGGAGAGTGCAATTCAAAAAACAGCAATAACAAAACCCTTCGGACTATTTGAATATGTAAAGATGCCTTTTGGGTAAAGAAATGCAGCGCAATCATTCCAGAGATTTATGAACGAAGTATTTTTTGGATTAAAGTTTGGTTTCGTTTACATAAACGATGTCTTAATTTATAGTAAAACATTGCTCGAACATAAACAACATCTCCACATCATTTTTGGTAGGCTGACAAAGTATGGTATGGTCATAAACGTTGACAAATGTGAATTTGCTAAAAAGTCAGTGGAGTTTTTAGGACACGTGGTTGACAGTAAAGGAATATTACCTTTACCGTCTAGAACAGAAGTTATCACGTCCTTTTCCTTTCCTGAATGCCAGAAGGATTTAAGGTTGTTTTTAGGAATGATTAATTTTTTTCATCGCTTCGTACCGGATTGTGCAAAAATTTTAATAACTCAATCCCAAAGATACAACCACTAACACTCAATTCAAAACAGCTAAACGCGTTCAACAATATTAAAACAGCTTTGGCTCATGCTACACTATTAACGCATCTAAGAATTGGAGCACCACTCTGTATGGCAGTGGATGCATCTGACATAGCCATGGGGGCGTGTATACAAAAAGAATTGGATGGAGCTAACCAGCCCATCGCCTTTTTTCTAGAAAATTCACTATAAGAGAATCAAAGTATAGCGTTTTTGGACGTGAATTATTGGCAATGTTCACGTCACTGAAGCACCTCGAAGGGCGATCTTTTAACATTTTGACCGACCATAAACCTCTCGTCTTTGCTTTGAAAAAAGGAACAAGAGTATTTCGTCCGCGAGAAGTCTGTTAAATGGACTATATTTCTCAGTTTACCTCGGACATACGACATGTAGCAGGAAGGAATAATGTAGTACCGGAAGCACTCTCCAGAATTTCTCATATCAGTCGAACGAACCCAGTTTTGACCAGTGTTTACCCTATAGATATAGCCAAAGTACAAAAGAACGACCAGGAATTACAGCGTTTTTTAAGTAACCCAAACACTTCCTTTTTATTTGTACAAGTTTCTACATTACCTAAGTCTTCGTTAGTTTTACACTACGATTTCTCAAGGAAAATTCCCAGACCGTTTGTGCCTCAACCTTTAAGGCAACGAATTTTCAAAACGTTGCATACCATAGCCCACCCAGGGATCCGAGCATCCAAACATATGATAAAAAGATATTTCGATGGCCTGGAATTCATAAAGATGTGAAACAATTCACGATCCACTACCCAGACTGCCAACAAGCAAAAATTCAACGACATGTTCGGGAATATTCACATCGACTTAGTTAAGATGCTCACAGTCGATGGATTTTCATACCTGCTTACAGTCGTGGACAGATTTACAACATGGCCGAAGGCATACCCCTTGCGAGATGCAAACACAAATACAATAGTTAAAACGTTATATTCAGAGTGAATGGCGAGATTTGGAATACCAACGCAAATAGTTTCCGATAGTGGAGCACAATTCACTTCGGAATTATACAATGTAAATTCCTGGGAATTAAATCGATAAAAACGACAGCGAATCATCCGTGTGCTAATGGTCTGGTAGAGAGATTGAACAAACACATTAGACATCCCTGATTGTACGAGCGCCACATTTCGTATGCCCGGAGAATTCTTTTTAGATGCAGAGAGATCTAGTACGGAACCTAATACATAATTTGTACGAGACCTAAAGAAACACTTCAAAGCTATCTCTTACACCCCACCACGTTACACAAGAAGACAATTTTACATTCCTACAGACCTCAACACTTGCACTCATGTTTATGTTCGAGAAGTTAAGATAAAAGGTCCACTAACACCAACATACAATGGACCCTTCAGAGTAATCGAGCGACATCCTAAGTTTTTCAAAATAGAATTAAACCATTGTGATGATTTCCTTGCAATAGACAGGTTAAAACCTGCGTATATTTTTCCAGAGTCTGCTTCTGCTCCTTTGAGACATGTGTCTTTTGTTACTTCCACACTGGGGGGAAACTGATGCAGCAGAAACAAGTTCCGGAAAACGAATTTAAAATAAGTGACTTAAATAGCAGAGGCTTAGAATTTTTTGGTATTTGGGGCAACGGACATAATAAAATAATTTTGCTGCGACATTACGACCGTAAATGAATCGATATTTGTATTACTTCCAATAAATAAAGAGACCGCTACAACTCGGTATTCACATTACCTTCAATAAATAAAGAAACTGCTACATATTAATGTTAGCTCTCTTAAACTTTAATTTTGTTCACTGGTAAGGTAATATAAAATATAAAATTAGTCAACAATATGTACAAGGCTATTATCGGAATATTATGGAAATGTTAAATATACAATCGCTTATCGATTGAAGAAAAAATACTGACTTATGTTTATTGCGCGGATTACTATAGTCTTAAATTATCTCTCCTTCCTTATTAACTGACATTAACTTGTATACTTCGAATTACTTCCAATCCCATAGAAATAATAATTTATTTTCGATAAAAATAACAACCCACTAAGTAGAATGCTAAGATTAACAAATGAATTTAATATAAACCCATGGTTCAATTTATTTAACTGAAGTAAAGAGGCATTTAAAAGGATACTGAAGAAACATAAAACACTAGATTAATAGAAGTAGTTTAATTTAAAATTTGTATTTAGGCTAACTTTTGTATGTATAAGTTAAATGAGGTTGCCCCTGTATTACAGTAATAAATAAATAAGTGTTACTTTGTTCTGTTGGAGTTATGTGCTATTATTGGTGGTTGATACCGGTCATTGTGTAGTGACATTATGAAATGATACTGTCATTGCTCGTCAGTATCGTCAGAAGGATCATTGTGGAGCGATATTATAAATTGATGAATCGTGCTAGTGGGAAATTTAATTTTTCGGATTGGTATTGCTAGAGATACATAGGGGTTAATTAGGTCTAGGATTTTGGAATTAGAGGCGAATTTGTGCAATATTTCATCAATTAAGGTAATATTGTTTTTCTGTTTGGAAAAGGTGTACATAGAACGGGTTTTAAAGTTGATTAAGTGTATGTCTAATTTTAGTGTGACTATTCTTAGAACCGAACACTCCACTACTTGGATATTGTTTAAAGATTTAGGATGTGGATTATGTATGAAAGAAAGCAGCATATTTCAACATCAGTCAGCAGATCATTTTATATATGTGCTATATGGTATGGGTTCAAATTTCATGTAAGACTTCTGAAATGCCTTGCTCTACCTTTTTAATTTTTTTTTTTTCGTTCAGAATGTTGGGTATGGGTTACGAAGGTAAATCTAGGACCGAGGGTAATGTCAACGTATTTGCAGGTGTTATAGGGGAAATATTTTTTTATTAATGTGGATTCTGAAAGAAGGGTCCTTGAGTCGATGAACTGGAATTAGCATAAAATTATAACTTAAACATCAGTATGTTTACTGGCCTGGACGCTGAATCTATTAAACCAGCCCCAGATTTGGAGCTCTATGTTTAATCTTTTATTCTTGGTCATAATTGTATAATAACTATTAGTAAAATTTTGTTTACTTAATATATTTTTCCCTGCTTTTTTGAATTTTGAACATATAATTAAAACATCTACTTTGAATCAATAGTCAGTAAAATTACTATAGATTTTTTTGTTTTAAGTAATATTTCTGGTGGAGTACATTGTTATTTTCTCTTATTTTATATGCTATAAATGATTTAATCCTACATGTTTTTAGGTACCCGAATAATCCAAACTAGTAGTGGTTTTTATAAATTAAAAAATTAAGCTTTTCTTGAAATTTAAAAGAACTGAAGATCGTTTGGTGAATATAAATATGAAAAATTATACAACATTTAAAAATAATATTGTACTTAAAAACTATAAGCAATTAAAATATTATTTCATTTAATAAGAAAAAAGTTAATATAATATATAGTTTAAAAGAATAATTAAATAAAGATTATAGGGTAGATGTTACGATTGTCACACGCTAGTTGCTAAATGTTATTTTTATGTTCAGAACATCTAATTGGAAATCAAATTTAAATATAAATTACCAAATTAGACGATGATTTTATTTAAATACATAATTATTACACCAGTTTTAAATCCAGGTCTTATAGACCATTTATATTTTTCCATTTTTCTATACCTTAAAGGAACTTTCTATTAAAATAATAAGGATAGTAGTAGTACTAGTATATATTTATCCAATATGCTTACATAATCGTACCTCGATAAAACATAACAACAATAAATATTCAGAACAATTTTGAACGCACATGGAAAGGCTTAGATGATCTTGTCCAATTTATTTCGTTGAGACTGTTGTCACTAAAGCTCTGATGATTTTATTAAATATGCGCGCTAATATAAAGATTAAACCAGTCCATAGAAAAATTGTTCTACTTTTTTAATATAAAATATTTAATAAAAACCTATTATCATTGTCATTATAATATCTCACATAACCCTAACTCTATTAAAATAGAGAAAATATAGCTCATTTATCTAGAGAAAAGTTAAATTTTATCGAGCTAAAATATTAAATAATATATTTTAGTCTGGACAAGAGACTCATGTAGTATTAAACAATTGACCTATTATCATAATGTCAATATTAGGTTAATCTATTATTACTCTCTGCAAACTAAATCGTATGCTTCATATTTCTCATCATATATAATAATACAATTTTTCCATCCAATTTCTTATTGTTATTATTTATGAAGCGATTAAATAATAAATGTAGCATGAACACAACCATTATTTCTAATATTAAATTATTTATTAAATTTATTGATTATTTACATTTAATCTCAATTTTCAGAAAAAGTTACTAATAGGTTTGAGAATTACAACAAAAATAGTTTTTAATGCAATTAAAATTCTACTAAAATAATTGTAGCGTGAATTATAGCTTACATAAAAATAACTGAAACCGACACGAACTTAATTATAAAATAATTCCTGCATTTTATACCCTTACATTCTGTACGAGCAAAAAATTAATCAGATAACTACACAAACTATACAAACTCGGTGTAATTTATAAAATTCCCCATTGTCTACTACTTTTTTTCCATTTTTTTTTCGACGTTAAACAGCGAAAAACTCCCGCCGTAACTTTTCCCCAGCGCCACTTTTTTTCCTGTTTGTTTTTCTCGCATGTTGGGGTGGCTCTTTTAGGTACGTGTTAATGACGAGATTTTTACAGTTGTTTCGGGGGATGAAGTGAGTTTTTATGCAGATGGGGAAAGGTTTGTTTACATTTAACGACCACCCGATTAGCATTGAGGAAGGGCTTGTTACTGGCGTAGATTACGCGCCTTCCTCTTTTTAATTTCATACAATCTGTTAAGCGGATTTTTATTTAAATTAAACACGAGGTGGAATTAATATTTTAAATTAATTATTAAACTGAGTATGCATATTTTTACGGTAATTAACCAAGCTAAAAATATTAATTTTAATTATTGAAGCAACAAATCAAGTAAAATAATAAAAATATGCTAATCATTAGCCATTGGTTAATCCGTGCTTTAATATATCAATTACTTAACCTGTCACCAACTCATGACAAATGAAGTTATTTTGCCTGTCATCAATCATCATTATATCTGTATGAGTTTTTCTGTACTTCAGCTCAAAATAATACTATTTCTATTATAGTATACAATTATCATAATTTTAATCTTTATGTTAAAATATTTTTCCTAACTGCTATATTGATTGCTATTCTTATTAGCTACTACTAATAGTAAAAGCTTGATAGATTGGGGCGGAAGATTTTCAGATTTTGCAGGGTTATCTGCGTGCACACAGGGTGCGTTTTCTAGGTATGAGAAGACAGATGGGCCTACGAAACGGCAGAGTCGGTGATAGATAACCACCGTTAGGGAAAAGAACAAGTTAGGTAACCGAATGTCTTAAAATATCTGCAGGCGTTATCCAGCTAAGAGATATATACGCGTGAATCCACCCCCGATACACCCTCTTAAATCGGGTGGAGCGAATTAATCCTTATACGACATCGGAACTTCTTCCTTTGTAATTTATCAAAAAGTCGCATTGATGTGTTTCATTTATCTTTTTGTACGTGATATTTGTTGGTGATGTATTGTTCCATGTTAATTATTCAGACTTAGCTAACATGCAGGGATAAATTGTTATAATATTGCTTTCGATAGTTTATACTTTGTACTAATTAACGAGTAAAAAGTCTACAGTGACTAATATAAAAATCTTATATAAAAATTATGTAGTAATTTTCTATCTACGCATTAACGACTGATCCCATATGACTGGACAAAACAAGACAATATTGATTCTAGACTCTCTGTCATTAGAAATTGTTCCCATCAATATGTTTCCTGGGGTGTAAGGTAATCGACCTAGGCCTTAGAAATCATTGTAGTATTAGAAAATAAGGAACAAGTTAGAAATATTATTAACAAGACATACAACCTCAGGGATAATATTACTCAATTTAGTTGTGTTCAAACATCAACGCAAATAACTAAATATAACGCCTTAACATTAGTTAGAGTATCTTAGCTTAACGGAAGAAGAATGATAAAGAAAATCTAAGAATTAAATATATTTCAGGTGATCATAATATTGTTAAAGTCCCAGTGAAGCAATACGTTCAAACATCCTCTTCCAACAAAAACTAAACATTTATTACCATAAGGCATTGGGTATACGTTTGTTCCTGTGGTTACGACATAATAATTATTATCGAAACTTGGCTTGATAATTCACCAGTGGTGAACTTAAACTAAATAATTGTACCATATTCAGGAAGTATGGTTCGCCAATGTCTATAGTTCCAGTGGTGTAATGATTGCCGATCATAACAATATTTATGTAATTATATTAGTCATGAAATTATTACTGTTGAGCAACTATTTGTGACAATATATTCTAGCGCTATAAATTTGATACTCGGCGCAGTTTATATTCCGCCAAAGTCACATACTGATATGTGGATCACTGCTAATCTATCAAACATATTGTTGAAAGGTATCCTAATTGTAAACTAATTATCTTTCGATATTATAACATTCCTACACCGGTTTGGTCTAATGATGAATTCGGACTTATCAATATTAAATAGCACTTCAATAATGCCAACACTGATACTTGCTAACACATTTAATTACCTTAATATTTTTTAGATCGGCAATATTCCAAAAGAAAATAATGTGCCTTTAGACCTAGTATCTGCTCATGAAGAGTTTACAGTTTTAACCGCATCTGATTTATTACTAAACATCAATCATTATCATGTTCCGTACTTAATTTCAATGCCTTCAAATGGGTCAGTTAAATCATTAAAATATGATGACTTATTATTATTAAATGGTAGTTAGAACTCGTTAAAACAAACAACTTTTCTTAAGAACTATTAAAAAAAACAAATAAGGGAGTTATAGCGACTTTTAGAAAAATAAAAGAACTCCAATAATTTTGAACCGGAGCATCAAATCACAAATTGGAACTAAGAAACGTTGTTTGTTTTAACGAGTTCTGTCATTTTCGGGTGTAACGACTTAGTATTAACGCCCTGTATATGACTTTCCACGAGCTAATTATATGTACTATCTATAGATTGGTGTGACTTATTGTGTTACGTTTTGGATGAATTTTTGCTATATATTCTTTTATCTACCTAATTTGGTTTATTACCAAGTCAATAAACTTTATTGGAGGAAAAAGATTGCTCACAAAATATACAAACAATGTCAGAATTCTCCAAATTATCAAAAATTTGCATCATTTGAAACTTTCTAAGAATTATGAACTTCGTTACCGAATATCCTAATTTGATGCATTATAAAAACGTTAAGAGTAGTAGCGGATTGAAACAGGTTAATTTATTTGCCGATTACTTTCCTACTGTCTATAACAATGACAAATCACAGCATAGACCAATTTCCGTAAAGTTGAAATGATTCATATGCCCTTTAATATTATCGACTCGGAAATATTTGATTGAATTATGAGTTTGAAATTTAACAACAGTACTGGCCCCAATGGCATACCTTCCAGCTTTATATTAAACTGTGTATATTCTTTAACTGTTCCAATATTGACTATTTTCCAATCTTTATTTACCAGCTATTTAAATATACCTATTTCAGTCGGAGTGACTGGTGTATAAGAAAAAAATATTAAGGCTTCCAGCCTTCATTCACTCTTAAAAAATAACAAAAAAGTCACAGAATATACATAATTAGATTTATAGACATTGTCAAATAACGAAACACTTAATTGTTTATAGTTTATCAGTCGCAATTTCTACATATGTAGATATTTTTGTGTATACACTTTCCGCATACACCTGTTTGCATGTATTGCAAATATATGTAGTCTTATTGTTATTAAATATCCTATTTGACACCATGTTCGTACAGGAACCGTGCCACTTGTAGTTAGTATATGAGCTTCGTGTGGTTTTGACTTGAAGTCTGATATTCTAAAGCAAGTTTTTCTGCTAAACGAAACAAAAAGTGTTTCAGTGAGATATTTTCTCCTGTTGTATTTTAGTACAATATCCAGCAATTTATTCCGGCTAAATCTAAAATATTGAAAAAGACTTGAAGTGGCCACCTTCTGGAACCTAATTTCATGGTATATTTTCGTGCTATTTGATCAGTGACATCGACAGTTTCAGGTAACTTCTTAGCAGTTTTATCAATTTTGACATGTTTATATTATATACTTAGTATAAGGAGTGCAAAGATGAAATAAATAATAAATAAGTACTTTTTATATGGTTTGTATTTGTAAACGACAAGTGTGCATCCATTGGATTGGTACAACAATGTTAAGAAACGAGCCAAGCTGCATTTATTTAGTTTGAAGTTATTTCGACTGTTTTTAATAAATTTGTCGCAAACTACTGGGACTAAAGCAAATTTGTCTGTTTACAAATGTTGACTACTCTGATTTCTTTTACCGAAATGAAAGTATCTCAGAATCTCAATAAAATCGCGTCTACTCATAGTGTTAGAGGTAAATGATGGTCCCCACTTGTTGTTCCACATATCGAAGCCTCAAAGTATTTCTTTCGATGCCCCACGTAGTACAATATTGCAAGAAACGCCTACAATTTTTCTTGCGTAATTGTCCAGTTTAATCCCCAAAACAAATTTATACATGTTCCAAAATATGGTTGCCAGCCACTAATAGGAACACACTACTTAGATTTCCCTTCATAATGTTTCTTAGAGCATGTGCTGTTGGCCCGTGTACATCTTTGATAACACTCTAAACTGGTAATCTACCAGCAACACTTTCTTCTTCAATTCTTATTCAAATAGTTTCGTCTGAAACAATTTCAGTTTTTTTTATTTAGTACGTTACTTCCACGTTTTCAGAACTGGAAGGAAATATTTTCGCTGTCACTTTATCAGAAATTTCCTCATCACTACTCTCGATATTAACACTGTTATCATCACTGTCTTGTGGATCAGTTTGTCTTTCCAATAATTCGCCGTCGCTATTATATAATTCACCACTTTCTATACTACATCTGAACATTCCAGAGGTTTGTTGGTTGCATTTTTCAAATATGTAGAAACTTTTATTCGTTTTTCTCTTTTCAGAGCCTCAATGTCAATAACGGAACGAACGGAAGACGCATGGGCCGTTATATCTACTGCATAGGTCTAATGGACCTCTGAAAATCATATTTTTGTGCTGATAAAACATTGCAGTACGCATCAATTGCTATAGCTATGCCAATATTATTTCATCACAGAATTTTTTCATAGAAACACGCATCAATAATTTTGATAGGTACTAGTATAAGTGTCAATAAAAAAATATTTGTTACGAATATATATAAAGTAACATTAAGTTCATAAAATGTATTCCCTACTTATAGCCACTAAAGTCATAACATCATTTCTGAAAGCATATGTTCGATGCAGAAGAAATTTTGATTTGAAATTGCACGACCGGTCATTTTGACTGGAGTGTTAAAGCAAAATATATTTCTTGTATTTGTTGCTCATTTATCACTTCATGAACATTGTGTTACTAATAGGTAATTGACTAAAAATTCACTTGGTTCGATTCAATTTATTTTTTATTTTATTATCCGACTTGTTTGGCCACTTGGCCATTATAGAGAATAATGTAACATCAACATCAACATATCGGGCTGAATTTCTTCACGGATATTGTCTTTAAGATGTTGAATCGTTTGGGGCTTATTCACATAAACTTTTGATTAAAAAAAAAACATAGTCTGCTGCTGTTAAATCCGGAGATCTGGCTGGCCATGCTAAATCGCCACCTCGCGAAATTAGTCTTCGTGGAAAAACGTCATTCAATAATTGAATTGTTGAACGAGCTGTGTGTGCTGTGGCCCCATCTTGCTGAAACCATATGTCCTCTAGTCCTTGCTCTTTAATTCCAGGCACAAGAACATTTTTTTCGAATCATGTCTTGGTACCGCTCAGCTGACTGTTGAAAATTCGCACGTAAACGATAAATTGTGGTTTTGTGAGGCACTGAACGATTAGGATATTTTTGACGCAATTTCCGCTGAGTTGCAATAATGGAACGATTATTTTCAATAAATATTGTCACTATTTCTGCTCGCTCTTGTGGCGTATATTTATTAAAATTTGAAAGTCTACACAACTTAATGGTTAAAGCGAAACTGAGTTAAACGTCACAGAACCAAGATGGCGCGCAATCAAAATGGTAGCGGGACTTTTGTCCCAGCTGTTACATACTATGAGCAGGTACCTGACATTGTAGAAATAAAAACATACTGTGTCTTTTAGTCCTGTTTGTGAGTAAAATTCGTCTGCTAGTTCTCCTTCTACTCGCATATCCTTCCAGTCGTCCTCGATGTCCTGGTCTTCTAGCTAGTTTCTCAGCATGTGAGATGTTCTTCTAGCGTCTTTAGGTATTATATTCTTGTATTTAGATAGCTTAGTTTTTCTACGTATAATTTTTGGGGCGTTTTTCTTTTAGTTTTTGTTATTCTGTATACGGCTTCTATAGTGTACTCCAGTAAGTAGTGGTTAAACTAGCATTCTTCCCCTCTATATGTCCTGACGTTCATTATGATGGTATTTTTTTCTACACATGCATGATCTATTTATTCGGCGATATTGTCGTCTGTTTGTATATGTCTTTTCTAGGAAATTGAGTGGATGCGATGACCATACCCCTTAACGTACCAAAGTAGGTTACCCTTGCATGGTTGTTGTATTATGTGAGTAGGCTGTGCCTGCAATTATTCATAAATTATGTCTTGCTCTATAGAAAGGAGACCAAAGATAAATAAATAAATAAATACAATTTATATTTTTTTCTCGCATTTAATTTGTATTTAATTTTTAGGATATACAAATAATGATTATTATTATTATTATTCGCTTGTATCGCGTCGTATACATGTTTTTTTTTTTGTAGAAATTGTTTTTTGTCTCCTCATCTTTCTCTTCTGTCTCCACGTGGACATTTATAATTGTTACGTTTTTCATTTTGAACCTTAATACGCCAATTTTATCATTTACCGGTTTGAAATCAAGTTTATTTATTTATATTTATTGTTTTATCAACGACAAAATTCAAGGTTAGAAGCAATATGGTGGTATTTCAAATTGCAGCAACTTTGTTTATCTCGATAAAACAATTAGGAAGAAGTGATAAAAAGTGATAACATCCAGGTGTGACAAAACAAAGTAAGTCTACGTAGGTGTTGTTGCTTCGTGTTTGCCAAAAGTGACAGTACAATCGAATCTCCGACATGCATTCATTTCTTGCCAATAATGAATCGTTTTGTTAATTTAAAATTTACTAGTAGAAGTATCGTCAAACATATTAAAGAACTGGGCTATAAATATGAAAAAAAATAACAGGGAAGAATACAAAAACAATTTGGAACTCTACACCCAAAATGCTTCAGGAAATGTATTTTAGTGAGTTTGGAAGAAAGATATATCCTTTTAATTCATTCGAATTTAAAATAACAAGAGATACTCGAAAAGTTAAAAAGAAAATGTTTGCAATTGATGCCTGAAAAACTTAAACGATTTTAAATATTTTCCATTACGATAAACTAATAAATTTTTGTAACAAAGACACTCGTGATGACTTGCAGAAAAAAATTACTTCATTGCTTCATTAAAGCTAGTATGATGAGGCGACGAATCAGTTAACTGCAGGACACACTATATTCAAGAAGAATTGAATGCAGATAATACAAAAACAGGCAGGATTTCTTACAATCCTATTTTTCAAAAACATGTCAAGGTGGTGACCATAAATTAACTGATAAAAAGTGGTTGACTTCTAACGTTATTAAATTAGAAAACTGCCTCGTCAGAATTTGTCATAAATTAATAAATTATCGTGGAAAACATATAACAACCGATAGGTTCTTTTTAACACCCAATATATTTTTTTAAAAGAATAATATTTGGTACAAAAATATTCCCATAGGTAAAAATCAATTATCCATGTGGGCCAAAACTATAGCCGCAAATGTTGGTTCAAAAAAAATAAATAAAAATATAAAATTTCGAATCATTCTGCAAGAAGCACTACAATTTCAAATATTTCAGAATAAATGGACATCCTAATTCATCTTCATTAAAAGAGTTAAGAGTTAAGAGTTAAGAGTAGTTTATTTCCAGTGCAAATGATAAATACATTCAATGGGTGGGTCAAGTTTACATGGAATTAATTAAAAATTAACATAATAGGTATATATGAATTAAAACATAGAACTAGTGCTAATAACATATTAAAATGTGATGTAAATATAAAACTTAATGCTAGATACAATTATAGAATAAAAATATACAAACACAATAAATAAGGTATAAAATATATAGTAATTTCACTTAAAATGTACGGTCAACGTAAGTAAAAATACAAAATTGGATATGAATATATTTACACATTATTACAAAAACTAATATATTCACTAACAGTATAAAAACTATTTTCTTCAAATAATTTCTTCAACCGTTTATTAAAAAAAATTATAGGGATATTTTTAAAACTGTCTGGTAGTTTATTGTAGAGTTTTATAGCTTGAACAATGCAGGAGTTATGGTAAAAAGAATGATGGTGTTGTGGAAGCTTTAGGTTCTTTGATCTTATATTATATGTATGATGCGTTTCATGACCATCAAAAAGGTTTAGATTGTGTCTCACAAATTTTAAAGTTTCGTAAACATATAGGCTCATAAGCGGCATAATTTTCAGTTTCTTGAACAGCATACGACAACTAGTATTTGGTTTTTGATTACAGATAGCTCGTACGAGACGTTTTTGCATAACAAAAAGCTTTTGTATGTTATTCTCAGTTGTACAGGCCCAGAATATTATACCATATGTCAATTGTGGCTGGCAATATGACATGTACATTATACGGGCTGCTTCTTCGTGTATGTCTTGTTTTGTAGCATATAGCAAATATGCATATTTAGCTATTCTTGAGCATATTTGTTCTATATGGCTATTCCATTTTAAGTCGCTTTGAATAATTATTCCTAAAAATTTTGTCTCGTCCGTCTCAGAAATTGGATCCCCATTCATATATACGTTTGTTTGGCCGATTGGTGCTCGAAAGTTTATAATGTGTGTTTTTGTTGTATTCGCCAACAGGTTATTATATTTAAGCCATTTTCCAAGTTCCAATAGTGTTTCATTTGCCACCTTGGTCAACTGTGTTAGGCATCGATCTGCTATGCTAATCGTAGTATCATCTGCAAACATGGTTATGTGCGAATTTATTGACAACGGCAAGTCATTAATAAATAATAGGAATAATACGGGTCCCAATATACTTCCTTGTGGTACACCTGCCGTTGGGTAGGCGGCTTTAGATTTGTAGAAATTATTTTTCACAAATGCTGTTGTTACATGTTGTCGTCTAAGCAGATACGATGCTAACCAGTTATAACAGTTTCCCCTTAGACCGTATAGGGATAATTTGTGGAGTAATAGTTCATGTGGTACACAATCAAAAGCCTTTGTGAGGTCCACAAATATTGAAAAAACTTTAATATTGTTATCCAAATTATTTAGAATGAAATCACTGAGGTTGTAAATTGCGTGTGTGGTTGTCATGCCCTTTGTAAAACCAAATTGTTTATTACTTAGTGTGTTGTTATGATCTAAGTAATCTACTATTCTATTCTTTAACACAGCTTCGAATATTTTAGAAAACACTGGTAGAATAGATATTGGCCTGTAATTTCCAATTTCGTGTTTAGAACCTTTTTTGTAGATGGGGACGATTCTACCATTTTTTAGTATTGTTGGAAACACACCTTCTTCCATTGACATATTAATAGCAACTGTTAACGGTTCTATTATGTAGTCCATTGTATGTTTTATTACTGCGGGTGTTAGATCATCTAAGTCTTTGGTGTTTGATAATTTTATGTCGCAAATTATTTTTCGTATTTCTACTTGTGTAGCAGGGCGGAGAAAAATTGAACCTGCACTTGTGTGTTTTAAATTATAATTATTTGATTTGGGAGCACTTGCATTATTTCCAATTTTACTGAAGTAATCATTCATAGCGTTTAGTATATTTTGTGGACTACATATTTTTTCATTATTTTTGTCGTAAATATAGTGTATTGAATTATTATTTAAATTTGTAGTTTCTTTAGTTTTTTTACTTAAGATTTTCCAAAGTTCTTTGGATTTATTATTTGAGTTCTCTATACGCTTGGTGTTATAATTTCGAACTTCGCATTGTACTAAGGTTTTATATTCTTTCTTTATAGTCTTATACAGTGTATAAATATCCATATTATTTGTCTGGTGGTATAGTTGGTAATAAAATTCCATTTCTTTTCGCAGTTGCTTTACTTTATCTGTGTTCCAAGGATTTCGGCTTTTAAAATTATTTACGACTTTCGATTTAATTGGGCAGCATTTATCGAAAGCAGTCAAGAACATATTATAAAATTTAGTAAAGTATGTCTCAGTATTTGTATGATTCGTTTTTAGATCATTCCAATTTATTTTTCTCAATTCAGTGTTGAGAGCGTTAAGGGTGTTTTGATTAATGTCTCTTATGTTAATAGTTTTTCTAACCTTTTCTGTCTTGCATTCAAATTTTAATAATTGGCCGCAGTGATCAGATAGGTTAGTATCGATTACAGAAGCATTAAGGTAATTTATGTTAGTGATTATATTATCAATGCAAGTTTTAGTTGTTATTGTGACTCTAGTATAGGAATTTATACTGACTTTTAAATTGTAACTTTCCACTAAATTTTTAAAGGACAATGTTTTGGGATCTTTATTCTTAAGCAAATCTATGTTAAAGTCACCGCCAATTATGACTTTAGATTTTTCAGTTATCGATATTTGATGAATGATATTTTCAAAAATATTTAAAAATTCATCGAGACTGCCTTCAGGAGGACGATAGATGGACAAAATTACTAGTTTCTGTTGTTTATTAATCTGGCATTCTGCGCCTGCGATTTCTATAATCATTTCGTGGGAGAATGCGTTTAAATCTAACCTGTTGGTACAATGTAAATCATTTCTAGCTAGTATTACCGCTCCTCCGTGTTTATGCTTGGAACGTTTGAAGATGGAAATTTGACTATAATTGCCGATATTGGGAAAAGCCTCACCATCCGTCACCCAATGTTCGGTGCCCAGAAAAATATTTACGTTAAGCTGATTCAGGATTATATCTAGTTCGTGTATTTTATTTTTAACTGATTGTACATTATGGTGAAGTACTGTTATTATGTTAGATTTTAGTTCCTTCCTTTGAGTTATATGTTGACTTTGGGAATCTTGCTCCTGTGAAAAAAACGTGAAACATATGCTCCATATGGCCACAAGTCTGTTTCCATAGCCTTATCATAATTGATTCTGTCTATGGTCACCTTAAATGATGAGTAATGTTCGGGAAATTTGCTTTCGAGTTTTTCGCATTGCACTTCGGGAAATTGGGACTTCAAATAGCTACTGAGATGTTCTGGTTCTGTTGATGGATGTAGTCGAGACACATACAGGAATGATTTTCGCGCAACTGCTTTTATGGTTTGCACATTTGTTGATAATCCAACGATTCCTAGTGATTTCTTTTTCTTCCGTTTTCCAGTGGCTATTTTCCAAGTGTCATTATTTATGTCCGTATTTTTTGCGGATTCTGTTGTTGGTTGTTTCGCTGCTTGTGAAATTGTATGCGTCTCCGCGGTAGAAGTTTTCGCGGGCTTGGAATGTGCCGGTACCGGGCGTATTAATTGAGCGCTAGAATGCGCATTATTTATTTCAGTTTTTTCGCGATCTTCAAAAACGCTTGCAGATAGAGACCTTGATTTTGGTATTTTATTAGATGGCGTTTTAATATTCTCCGTTGGTTTATTTTGTACTATTGTGCCCGAGATGTCGCCAATATTACGATTTTGTTCTTCTTCAGTTATTTTGATATTTTCAGGAAAAGTTATTTGTCGTTTGAGAAGTTGGATATTCTCTTTTAGTATTAAGTTCTTATCCTCCATCTCCGATATTATTTTAGTTAGTAATTCCACTTGCCTCTTTAACGATGCATTTTCAAGCCTTAGTGGATGGTTAACCTCAATGTCCTCCAATGAACCACAGCAAATTACTCGGGTATTATCCAGGATATTCAGACCTTTGTTCTTAATACTGCAGCTTCGGTGGAAGGAGTTGCCACATTTCACACACACTAATATTTTGCATTGTGTATTTATACAACACTTTAGGTAAGTAATCGATTCTTCTGGCGCACTATTTTCGCCCGCCATTATCATATATGTACAATTGGGAAAGAAACACCGTAAGCAAATTATTAATAAAAATACGCCTAATATCTCATCAAATCAGATTTTAAATCTGAATTCAAGTTAAACATCAAATCAAACTTCAATATCGTCAGCGAACGAAAATAATCAACCGAGAATTTCGTACATTAATTCTACCTTTAATTAAATATTCGCTGTTCTATATTTAATTCGTTATAATCTTATATTATTGTATTAGTAACATTAACTATTTAATATTCAATTGTATTTCTCTAGAGACATTAAACAAATCTTATATAACATTTGTTTATTCTGGAATTTATCTCACCAAAAATAACTCGACCTCTCGTTTTTAATCAGAAAATGGCATGCACTCAAAATGTGTTTCTTTTAAGCAAAACCCTTCATCCTGTTGACAATAATAATAAGTCTTACAATTGTCAACAGGATTCGAGATATTGCTAAGCAAAACATTTTTCGTGCATATGATTTTGCGATGAAAACGGGAGTTCTTGTTATTTTACTTTTGATAAAAGCTGCTCCTAGTTGATTTTTATTATTATTTCTGCTACGCAAAATCGTGTGGTTCTTTGTATCATAAATACTGTTACCTTTTTATCTGGTCTCCTGCTCCGCTAGCATTTTTAACTTACATTTTAACATCTCATTTTGATTTTCTCTAAGGGCGCCTGCCCTGTTTAGACTTCATCGTTACATGTTCCAAATCTTAGTTTCTTATTCCGATGGCTTTGGTCGGCCAGTTTCTAAGGCTTGGCCTGAGGTTTCTTAACATTGTGGTTTTCCTAAGTAAAATTGTTAGCTCACGCCCAACCCTCTTACGGAGGGTCATTTCACGTAATGCCTTAGAGAATCTTCAGTTTTAATTAGTAGATAGATAGTTAATATAAAATATGAAGATGGACTTTTTACGAGGGCGTTCAATAAGTGATGCCCTATATTTTTTATTTCTCCACAATGAGCAAAAATTGAAAGTTGTACATCTAGGTATTTCAAGTTCAGTGTTTCTTCTCCCGGTGGACGAAGTTTCAAATCATTCCAACAGATAGCAGAACTGTAGTGAATATTCAAAATGGTGTCTGTTAGTGATCTACGTTACAAACAGCGAGCAGTGATTGAGTTCTTGATTGCAGAGAAAAAAAACTGTAGGAAATATCCATAAACGTTTGTGTGCAGTGTATGGAGATTGTGCTGTCGATAGAAGCACTGTCGGGGGGTGGGGAAAGAGAGTTAAAGGGTCAGAAAGTCCAACGACTCAACTCCAAGATCTGACACGTTCCGGGCGTCCTGTCAGTGCCACCACTCCAGACATGGTGAGGCGCGTGGATGTCATTTTTCGTACGGACCGCCGCATCACCGTGCAACAATTGGCCTCGCAGCTGATCGAGACTCTCGGATATTCAAAATTTTGCGCAAAATGAGTCCCAAGAAGTCTCGCAGCAGAACACAGGACGCAAAAAACAACCATGTCATCTGATTTGTTGGCGAGGTTGATGAAACCTGAGTGCACAACTTTGAGCCGGAAATCAAAAGACAGTCAATGGAATGGCACCATCCTCAGTCACCAAGAACGAAAAAATTCAAGTCAACTCCCTCAGCTGGGAAAGTAATGGTTACTGTTTTTAGGACAGTGAAGGGGTCATTTTTCTTGATGTGATGCCAAGATAACCATTAATTCCAAAGCATACGTGAAGACCTTAGATTAACTCAAGAAACGTTTCCGGCGTATTAGGCATGACAAGAATCCGGCTGAAATCTTGATCCTGCATAATAATGCACGCCTGCACACAAGTTTTAGAACCCGGGAACACCTCACCAAATTGGGTTGGACAACATTGCACCATCCACCATAGAGCCCAGAACTGGTACCGACAGTTTTTAATCTCCTTGGACCTCTTAAAGACGGTTTGCGTGGAAGACACTTCGATGTAATGAGAGCGTAATTCAAACAGGTCAAGAATTGGTACCGGCAGGGAATACATGCACTTGTTTCAAAAATTGTACGTGTAGAAGGAACATGTCATTTTCACCAAAATTTACACATTTAAATAAATAGTTTCTAAAAAATATGAGGCATTACATATTGAACATCCTCCTATTTTTACCACAAGAGTGAAATTTTTGAACATTTTTTACAAAATTAAATGTCGAACCCCAATTGATTTTTAAGACTAAATAATTCAGTAATTCTCATTGAAAAACTTATAGTAAAATACAATTTTAATCCAAAGTAAATTTAAAAAAAATTAAAATATATTTAAAACCAACGCGGTTTCGACTTAATTTATTTGAGTTACCTATACAAAAATACTCAAATATTAAAATTTAGATACTTACTATTAAGAAAATTAAAGTTTTTCTTTGACAATAAAAATATTAAAAAAGTGTTTAATTTTGATATATTTACAAAGTAAACTTCTCAAGGTAAATTAATCCTAGAAACAAATAATCCGTCTCAGGTATAAATTCTGCAAGATTACGTTTTGAGAACAATTTCTTGCTTGTTTACTATAATTAAATCACAAAAAATCAATGTTTTCTTATATTTTCTCACATTAAATGTATTTGAATATATAAATTGTTTAAATAAGTGATTTGTTTTGTAGATATGCAAAATATTTTCGCATTTTAAAATTATTAGTTAATTTTCTAAACAACCTAAAGGAGTGTACGTCAATTTCTATTTCAGTTTTAATAATCAAATTTAACGAATAATTATAACCATGTATATTTCAATATTTTTTTAGATGTATAAAATTTGAGTTAATTGTATGTAAATATACCAAAAGTCCTCCAATTCCTTCAAGATCTTATTGACTTCCTTCAACACTGGTTTGCAAAATGGCGTATTAAAATTAATCCCCACAAATCACAGCTCCTAATTCCATACCATCGCACCAATATTTCCCCTTACAATATTTCAATTTCCCAAACTATTATCCCTCCTTCAACTTCCGTTAAATACCTAGGCATAACCATAGACCCTAAAATCAATTTCAAAAAGCATACAGCTATAATTAAAAGCAAAATAACAACCAGGACAAAATATTTCAGATGTTTAACATACAGAAATGATGGTATTACTAGCAAAACAGCAGTCAAAATATACAAGATGATTTGCCGCCCATTACTGGACTATGGTTGTGCCCTCTATCCCAATCCCAACAATCCAACCTCCCGCAATATTGAAGTTAGCGAGCGAGCATCCCTCCGTACCCTAACAAAACTCCGTCATCCTCTTAATCTTCTACACAATCCTTCTAACCAGCTCCTCTATGATACCACTTTAGTTATCCCCATCCTAGAACGCCTTCGATTCCTTTTAGAAATTTTTTTCAAAAATCCTTTTAACTTTCACATATTATCCTTATATTGTATTCCTAGAAATCCAAGTTTAAACCCCAAATTTAAAAATCCTAATTCAACCATATTTGATTTCAAGGCAGAAAGACCTCTGGTCGATAGCCTTTTGACGAACTAATTCACTAACACATCATCCATTATTTATTATTTAAATGTAAATATGTATAGTTTGTCAATAAAAATGTGTATTATTTTTGTATCTAAATAATTTCCTAAAAATACACTTTCCAAACCTTTTTAATATTTTTCTAAATTAGAAATTTCTATAGAATTAATGAAATATAGAAATTTATTTTTTGCATACATAATAATGTTCAGGTAGATGTGCTTCGATGGTTTTCTTGAAATGTGGATTTATACTCCACCAATGTGGGGTATCTATTGCGGATAATAGTGTTCAAATAGAAGGGTGACATTATAGTAAAAATAATCATTTCTATGTAAAAGAATCATCCTTTTTTTGCATTATCTTATAAAAGAAAGATAACGACATGTTAATACAGTTACAAATGTTCCTGTTACATGTAGTATTGCTTTAACAACATATGTTTTATTTGTAACAATTATTGGTTCAAAATTACTAAGTTTAATGTGTGTTCTGAATGTTGTATCTAGTTATTTGCCACTACATATTCAATTATTATGGGTATTCTTATTTGTTGTCTTTTGAACACTTCATTTATTACTTCATGCGATTCCGTTCAGAAATAAACACATACCCAAAATAAAGTTAAGTTAAAAGGAGGAATTGGATGAAGATGATAACATCTTAATTTAAAACAAAAACTAATGCTATATATTATTCTCCACTTGATACTTTTGAGAAGTTGGGCGACTGAGGAAAAAATCGATGTCTATGTTGATATTATATTTTAGCTAGAGGTATTTTATTCCATATTATAAAATGATAATGGTTATTTTATTTCTTAACGTTTAAATTATACAACTTTAAAATGCAAAATACTGGTCGATGTAAATCGAGGTAAAAATTCTTAATTTGTAAATACCCCACTAAAATAGATTTCGAATAAAAGCAATCCTATAAGGGCATTAAAATATTCACGTATGCGACCCCAAACGAATGAATGAATGTTATGTCCAGAGAAGGAAAGCGGTTTTCCGTCGTCATAGTCATCAGTAGATCCAACACCCTTTTTACTCTATTCTCCCTCTTTGCATGCGAGTGTGAGGAAGGCGACGTCCAACGAAGTAATTTTCCTGGAGCGTATGAATATTTATGCGGTAAAAAGCGGCGCCGAATTTATATTTTCACTTAGGCTGATACTTTTACAAGCTTTTTCACTCCGGACCTTTTTAAATTAGGTCTTAATTTCCATAACAAGCGAAAAGCCGGGCCGCCGGATCCGCATTATCATCTTACCTTTTTAAAAGCACGCTGCAGAGAAATTCTGATATGTGTGGAAAAACACCACTCGGATGTGGCCCTACCCCGGGGTAGATCCTGTTTCTTGATTAAATATTTAAATTTTTACAGGTAAAAAGTAAAGCAAATCATTATACTGCATAATACCAATTTAAATTTTAGTAATATTGAGATCAAATATTTGGTTTTATTGGTTGTAGTTAAAAAATGAATAATTTATTACTTTTATTTATTATATTTATAATAGAAATATGAATTCATAAATATATAAAAAACGAGGTTGTATTTTTCAAACCAATGCAAAGTTAATATTCTTTCACATAAAAACCCTATTCACTTCAGTACCAACTAAATTAAAATAAATGATAATAAATCTGGTTCAGATAACAAAAATAATAAAAAGCTGGAAATTACTACTTATGTATAATGACTTTACTTTCAATAACATCTACTACAAGAAAAAGAGACCTATGAAATAATAATAAATTTTGGCATATATATGTAGATGATATCTTATGAATATAAACTGGTGCAAATCGTCAACTGCATTAATTAAAAAAAATCTAATCACGTTAGAAATGGAAATCAACAATAGTTAAATTTTTTTAGATTTAACATTCCAGAAAATTAATAACAGATTTGAATTTAATTTCTATAGATATAGAAGAGAAATACTTATCTAATCAACTAAATAAAATAAAATTAATTAAATTGAAATAATCACGTTAGAAATGGAAAACAACAATAGTTTAAATTTTTTATTTTAACATTCCAGAAAATTAATAACAAATTTGAATTTAAATTCTACAGATATAGAAGAGAAATACTCATCTAATCAACAAAATCAAATCAAATTTAGCACTTTAAACTTAATATCGCCTAATATATGTTTGTTTATAATTTAATATTCTAAATGCTGAAAAAAGCGAATTTAGCTAAAAAACAATATACAATCAATGAAACAAAGTAATTGTTATTTCAATAATACTTTGATACTTACATAATACAAACTTTGATACTTAATAATAATAAAACAAAACATAAAATACATTTCTGTATACTTCCTTTTTCTTTTGAAACGTCTTCGATTTAGTTTTTTGGGTTCAATCTCGCAAATATTTTATCTCTGATAAAACAGTATTTTTAAGTAGGTTCTTTTACATTATACTCGATATTTGAGTTCAATATTTCGGATGTTATTGATATCTCCCACCGTATTTTTTTCTGACTAAATTGACTCAAATCAGGAACAAAAAGAGTTTATATAAATTTTGACACTCATGGAGCAATCCAACTCTTGAATATCATTTAGCATATTCATAACATTTTTTTGACGATATCGCTAAAGGGCTAAAATGTATTTTTGTCCTTTAAATAAAACTTTAAAATGTTTGCATTAATTTCTCATTATAGCAAAAATGCATATAAATACATAACCCGTACGATTAGATTGAAAGTTTATTCAAGTGTCATAAATTGTGAAAAGTGTACATTATTTTTAGTTTGCCTCAAGACTAATTATCAGTGACGCACTGAATATTATATTGTCATTGTGTGTGAAATTAACATTTATTATTATCATAAAGTGTTAAAAGTGTACATAACCTATATTTTTCTTACTTTCACTTTTAAAGACTCCTCGTGTCAAGTTTTTTACTAAATGCAGCGTGAAGTGTTTTTTACAAATTTTGAATGAACTAGCAATTTGGCACAATGGTTAAGATGGCAGTCGATGACGCGGTTCGATCCCGAGCAGATGAAGAATTTTGTTATTTTTAAATTATGTTAGACATATTTCAATAAATATATATATTAAAAATAATATGCCGCATCCAATACCAATTTTAATTGCTGCAAATCAACTCCATTTAGGAATTGTATATGCGTTTAGGGTCATATTGTTCATCATGGAGCTTGAAAAAATAAAATTAGGAAAATTAAACATGTGGGCGAACATAAAATCATTTTTAATTTTTAAACGCCCATTAAATCAGAAAACCTGAAAATGCTAAATCAGATGTAATAGAAGATCTGAATATTTAAATTAAAATTAAAACTCATCGATGTAGAGTTAACTAAACTACTCATTGAAAAAGAAGCTGTAGAAGCCGAAGAATTACTTACGGAAATAATTGATGAAGTACAAGATGAACTAAAATCGTGTAAACTGCTTCTGTTAAATTATCACAAAAATAAGGAATTGAAATCCACGATCGATTGGCTAAAAGAAAGCAAAAGTAAATGTAGTTGATAATGCGACACCACAATCGCAAGTAAAAGCTAAACTTAAACAAACAGATCAGGTAATAAATACCAATGAATTAATTCGTAAGCAACAAATACAACAAACATCGGAAATTAATAATATAAATGCCAGTAAAGTTATCTTAAAGAAGAAAATAATGGAATTAACTGAAATTATTAACAAATAGAAGGAATCAGATTTTAAATTCAGAGAGTAGCAATTAAATCCTAATTGTAAAATTTTATTATTGACGGATAATCTCGGGAAAGGACTATGCGACATAATCATTAATACTTTTGGCAACGAAAACTTTGTTTCAATTACCATATGCAAGACTAAAAGACATAATAAAATGACCATGTTTCATTTTGGCAGGCACTATTGATGCAATAGAGAGTACAAATAAATATTAACAAAATTACAAAACGTCTAAAATTAATTAAGCAAACCAACGTACATATTGTCGGCCATTCACATTGGAAGATTTATTCTAAATAAAATTATAGATGGTATTAACTACTCATTATGCAGCTGTAGTCGTAAGTTAGTTGCAATTGTATCAATACTTTAGAACTTCTATCGCATATAGAATAAAAGTTAAGTATGAGAGGCGAATTTTTATCCAAATATTATTTAATGTAGCTAAGCATTTCTCTAATGATAAAATCATCTTTACGACACCATCAAATACATCTTCCCCAAAAAACTTCATCTAATCAACTACTGAGAGGAAGCCAATTTAACTATTATTGGACTTTACATCAATATCCAATCGATGAAATCAAAATTCACAGAACACTGGCTCACAGAAGTCAAAGTCCTTTCGTTGGAACTGAAAAACTTTAAATTGGCATCTTATTGTGCAAGAAATAGTTTTGTTCTCGGCGGTGTATTAATTCTAGTACTATCCACCCTGGAATTCAAAGTCCTTCCAGTAAATACATTGTTCCAAGAAAACTTTTAGAGGTTGCAAGGATATATTTAAAAAATTATGAACAAAAATTGAATTTAAACTGATTTCATTAAATTTTTGTTCATAATTTTTCATGTTATAGTCATATTTAAACAAACCAAAATACATTTGATCATTTATTAGTTTATTCAACAGAAATAATTTCATTCAAATTAGTGTTGCTTTGACAGTTGTACTATTCGTAACATGCAAATTCATTTTGTTTTATTCAATGTCTGTCGAGGTATTAGCCAGAGAATTAGTTGTTTCAAATTTATTTGTTTTGTAGGCTTAGTAAGACTGACTGTTGTAGATTCACGAAATGTTTTAGTATCTTTAAATTTATTAAACTAAATTGTGTTGTGATTGTCATTTATCGTTCCCAGTCACCTGACTGGGATTTTAATTTGTTTTTGAATATTTTATCATAAGTAGTTTTAAATGTATTGATAAAACAATAATTATCACGAAGGATTTCAATATCATGTTTAATTTTTCAGACAATATAAAAAATTAACCCTCATTGATTTATTATGCGAATTCTGTCTTGTCCTAATGGTTCATTTTTCCACTAGGGCCTCAAATACAATAGACAATATAGCTTAGAATACAGAAAAAGTGTACAGTATGGCCATATCTGATAACCCAGGCATAAAATTTAAATTTAAATACTCTGATAACCATGTAGTTGAAAAAAGCACTAATTGTAAATCTGTTCGGACTATAACAGAAGCAGGTTTAATATCATTTGTTTTTAATATTTTAGATACAATACAAATTAACAAAACCGACCAGCATTAGACAATAATGTACTTTTTTTCATCAACTTATAAATAATAAATTTGTAAATATATTCGAAGACGCTTTTTCGTTGAAAACATTTAAAATAAAAAGTAACAGCCCAAACAACTGGTTTTCTCCGCAATTAAAGAATATTAGAAATACTTTGTGCCAAATTATGGAAGCATTTAATAAATAGTTATTATATTAAGAATGTAAAAATCAAACAAAAAGCTAGATGGGATGTAATTAATATGAAGACGAATCCTACTCGTAAATAAGTTCATTAACTGCTCATGATTTTAGAAATTATTTTAACTTCATAGCCAAGACGTTTATCGACCAAATACCGGAATCGGATATAGACACAATATTGCTAATCTGCAAGCATGCCAAATCTCAATATCTTCGTTTTGTTAAATTCTCGACTATTGAAATTGCTTAATCATATCCAATCATATCCACTTTGGGGGGGCATACCATTAAGGCTAAGATAGGGGAAGGTTGCCCCCAAGGAGGAGTGCTGTCTCCACTGCAATGGACAACACTAGTAGATGGCCTTATAGGAAAACTGTCTAAAGAGGATATCCACTGCCTAGGGTACGCAGATGACCTAGCCATTATTATCAGGGGCTGGTCGCGGGAGTTATCTCGGATCGAGCACAAAGAGCCATAAACATAGAAGACAATGGGTGCAAACAGGAGCGACTGGCAATCAATTTCCAAAAAACACAAATTGTCATCTCCACAAAAAGCCGAGCACTGCAAGGTCTAAAGTCACTGACGCTCGGGGATACGGAAAACCCCTTCGTAGGGGAGGCCAAATACTTAGGAATAATCTTCGACGCCAAAATGACGTGGAGGCCACACATCACAAAAGCCACCAAAAAAGCATCAATAGGACAGGTGTCGTAAAATGTGGAGAAAAAATTGGAGACTAAACCCTAAAATGACTCTATGGCTTTACACTAGGGTGATAAGAACCATGATAGCCTATGGAGCAGTGGTGTGGTGGAAAAGAACAAAGCAAAAGGGGGTGATAGGACTCCTGAGCAATACCCACAGACTAGCATGTCTTGAACATACCACCATTACACATCTTTATTGAAGGAGAGGCCAGGTCCGTATCATATAGACTGATGCAAGGACAGACGCCTATAAACCGATCACACAGAAAAATATACATGCCTAGAAGACGAGCTGAAGGCTAACGCGATCATAGCGATGCCAAGTGATGCCATCAGAATCAAATTGGTTCACGGACGGCTCAAAGACCGACAAAGGGGTAGAAGCAGGTATATACGGTACAAAACCCAAGATAAAGATTTCTATGAGTCTCACAAAGGACACCACGGTGTTTCAAGCAGAGGCGATAGCTCTGCACTACTGTACAAGAGAAATAGCAAGACAAGACACCAAAAGTAGGTCAATTGCTATATTCTCCAATAGCTAGGCGCTACTAAGAGCACTAAGCTCCACACAGGTTGAATCTAAGCTAGTGTGAGACTGCAAGTGCAACTATCACGCAAATTGTATTATCAATGTGGTACATTTGTGGATCATTCTTCGAATCTTCACTCCAACTGCATAACCTCAGAAGATGTTACCAAAGAGTATGCCGGTAAGAATGAAAACTGAAGTATTCTAAATCTCTAGTAAGTGTCCTAGGTAAACTCAATTTTCATCTGCATTCGCGCATTCGGTATTTAAATGATATAATTAAATTATTAAGAATTAATAATAATTCTGACATGACAAAGCCATCCACAAACAAAAATTTAATTAATCTCGACTGAACGACAAATTCTATATATATATATCTGTAAAGATTCCTCGAATACAAATACATTTTTTGATAATTCTCAATGCTCATTAAATGAATCAAATGCGCGAGACATCAAACACACACACACATCGAAAATAAATCAACTATTTACAAAAATACAAAAAAATAACATATGTTAAAGCGATTATAGGAACAAGCACGAGCACAATTTTTCAAAAAAGGAGTGATTACATGTATATAAAGTGCATTCAGAGACGAAGTCAGAAAACCTAACAAACCACGTACAACATACTGCACCTGATATAAACTTTGACTGCGAATCACTTCAAAAAGAACAATTCAAAAATAACCTAATTTCCAATTAACAAAGTAGATATTTGATCCAGAAACTTGGCCTCAGGGAACAGCTGTTATACTACTTTTAAGGTAAAAATTTTCAGTCTCAACGGAGACAGGAAAGATTGGGAAATGTGCCACAAGTTTCGAGACTTCAGTGAATTCGTACTGTTTTTAAATTATAGATTTAAACGTGCAGTGCTTATATAATATAATTGAACAGGTAGAATTATTTTTAAACAATTGTGGCCCTCATTTCTACTGTATAAGTGAACATTGGATGTCTGAAATGCAACTTGATCATTGCAACATTTATGGATAAATTAAAACCTCATTATTTTGTTGAAAAAAAGAACACATACATGGTAGAACAGGAATATTTGCCAAGAAAGAACTATCCATTAAAAAAAACGTCTTACTACTGGATATTCAAAAAGCCTTCGACTCTGTCTGGCATCACGGCCTGTTATACAAATGATACCTCCTTAAAATTCATACACATCTTATCTTCATTATCAAGCAATTCCTTGAACAGATCCCTTAAAGTCAAAATCAACAACTACTACTCCTCTCCCTTTACTCCTGTACAAGGTCTACCCCATGGATCCCCTCTATCTCCTTTATTTTACAACAGTTTCTGCTTTGATATCTACAACCCGGATCCTCTGTACTTTAAACCTTCCAAACACCTCCTTCAATTTGCAGACGACACAGCCCTAATTTCCCATACACCCTCTGTACCTAAAGCTCTTCAATCCCTTCAGCAACTTATTGACACCACACAACATTGATTTTGCAAATGGCGAATTAAAATTATTCCCCACAAATCCTAACTTCTAATTCCCTACAACCGTAACAATAATCCTGCTCACAATATTCATATCCCCCACACAACTGTTTCCCCTTCTACATCCATAAAATACCTAGGCATTACCATATCAAAAAGCCAATTTTAAAAATCACACAGCTCTAAGCAAAATGAAAATCACCACCAGGGCCAAATTAGCTGTTAAAATATATAAAATGATTTGTCGCCCTGTACTCGACAATGGTAATGTAATTTTCTCACTCTCCACAATATCCAAGTTAGCGAGCGATCCTCCTTAGGAATCCTTACCAAAATCCTCTGCATAATCCCTCTAACCAACTCCTATATGACTCTACTTCTGTTATCTCCACCAATGAACGCCTTCTATACCTCAGTGAAAAATTTTCCAAAAATTCCCTTAACCATCACATACCTTCCCTTTACTGCTTGCGCATAAATCCTAAAAAAATCCCAAAATACTAAACCATTTCATTCCCTACATTTGAATTAATCACATCACATCATTCAGGTCATCATCAGAGACAGACTGACGAAACACATTGAGAATGAAAAATCCAGGCTGAAAGACCGCTGGTCGATAGCCATTTAGCAAACTAACAAACTAACGTCAACTGTATCATTCATATATTATATTAGTTGTATTTGTGTTTGTTAATAAAGATCTTTAATATTAATAATCGCGTAAACAATTATGAATCCATTTATATCATTTTATCTTTTTTAATGTAATTTAGATAAAGAGCCTACCAGAATATCTATACGTAGCTCTCACGTCAGTGTAAGTGAAATTGATTATATATTAACGTAATTAAAGATGAAACCTCCATAAATATTGTTGAATCCAATACTTCAGATCACACAGCACAAATTCTTACAGAAATGCAGCAGAAATGAATAAGTAACTCGATGAACATTATAAAATTAGATGTTTTCAAGATAATAATATAAATAAATTTAATCATCAACTTTATGAAACTTTATCTAATTTCCTTGCCAAAGATTACTCTAATATCAATGATATGTACAAACAGTTCTAAAAGTACTTTTCTACATATTTTGAAAAATGCTTTCCCGTCAAAATAAAATTAGAAAAGCATCTAGAAAAAACAATAAATTCCATGGCGTACCCCTGAATTAAGAGATTAAGCGTATAAACTCGAAAATAAACTTTTGAAAGAAAAACTACCGCAAGGATATTACCGAGAATCCAAAAAAACAATATTACTCTAATTTGATAAAAACATGTTCAAACTTTGTAAAACATGGTGGCGATTTTTTTGTGTATAGTTTGAATAATAAAAAATCAGTAACTACATATTTTTCCAGTAAATTACCATGCAATAAATAACTTATTGTAAACAATAAAAAATGCAAAGTGATGTTTCTCGTTATAATTTAAATCTTCGATATTCCATCCAACTGCTAAATACACAATTAAATAGATTAATCTAATTAAAAAAAGTAATTACAAAAACTTATACTTCATGATTTATGCACGGGCTTTTTGCTCATTAAACGTGAAATACTTTTTCATCCTTTATCTCCACGAGTAGCTGATTTATACCGGAGCCGGGGAGTGGACGTTAAAAACGTTTTAAAATTATTCGCGGCGTATTGTTGGGGGGCGGACATAAAACGGTCGAGTTAGTTTCCCTGAAATATGTTTTTGTTAAAACGATGCTACAAGTTACAATACGAGGGGGGTATTGTGCGGGAATGCGCTTCAGGTTTTTTTTCCCGCTGCCTATAACAGGCACAGCCACAGTCATAGGCAGAGGCAACTCCTGGGGGCGGCGGAGACGCAGGCCGTTCGGGCGTCGGCGGCGGCAATAAATAAAAGATAGGACGCGGCGCGAACAAATGAAGAGGAAGGAGAAGAAGAGGTAAATGAGTCGGAACAAAAGCGGCAGCGGACGAAGAGAATGAGAGAATGGCGCGCACTTGATAAACACAGCCATCACATTTGCATTTGAATCACATACATATACACGTATACTAACATATACAAATATATACATGCTCACTCCAAGGAGAAGGGCCGCACGTAACTTACCTCTTTTTTCTTGTTTGTTGGCTTTATTGTGGCAAGCGTCTGGTACTTTACATTGTAAATTTAAAGTGCATGATGAAAACATACTAGTTGCCAAACATTAACAATGAAGTCATGTTTTGTATATGCATCTTATTTGAATTTAGATTACTGCATGATAATATATACTATTTAAAGGGTGGACACAAGACCTAAAATGAATACATAATAGATTCTACAACATTTAAATCAGTGCATTATTTATGCCACCTTGGCGCACTGCAACAGTTGCGTAGAATATAGTAGCGTAGAAAATTTAAAAAAATATCAAAGTTTTTAACTGAAAAGTCAACTTCATAATAATAATATTTTCATCAAGGTATTTTTTTTGTATTATAGCCAAATTTAAATATCAATCATAATAAATCAAAATAAAGTATTTAAACCTAATTAGATCAAATTATTACAAATTATTACAAATAAGTAGTACCTCTGAGGTTAACGATTTTCAAAAAATCAATCCTAAAATAACTAGATGTAGTTTATTTAGCTGGGTAAACATATTGTATCAATCACATACAGAATAATTTTAATAGTATATATTATTGTACTAATCAAATCATAATTTTAGAGTAAAAATAGAAGGTATTCAATATATGATCCCTTTAATGTAGAGACTATTGTTTTAATGTATAATCTTTTTTTAACACATTGTACTCTACGAAAAATATCCAACTATCAGGAGTCTTTATAACAGTTAATAATAATAATAATATTTTTGTTTGAAGGTCCTAAAACCTTTATATATTTTATATTTATTACATTCCATGTTTTTTCTAAATGTCTGCATGCTTACATTTTATATCTATATTTGATGAAATCTAGAGATTGAATTAAAATGCATTGGATAACTTTAAGAGATATTTCAGGCAGCTGATGAATTCCATCTCGTGTCTTTGGACAAGATTAAGTCATCAAGCCAATTTCGGACCTCATCCATTCATTGGAAATGCATATCGAAGAGATGTGTTGCCTTCACCTAAATAAGTGGTAATCTGATGAAGAGAAGCCTGTTAAATATGCTTGGTGCTACAAATTGGCCGGGACCAAGACTTATTATGATGCCTTTTGTATTAGAAGCAATATGTAGCTGGCGTTGTCAATTGCACTGGACGTTATGTGTTGGCAGTACTCTACCGTTTTAATTCTAATACTTGACCCAAGAGAATTAATTATTCTTGGAAGTAGTCCGTAGTAACTATTTTATCTATTTGCAACAACTCATAATAAAACATGACCTTCATATCATATTAAAGGCAGAGAAGAACCTTCTTTCTGAAGCGATTGGTTTTTGCGAATGATTCACAAATATCATCGACCGTAACGCTTTTTCACAAGAAACTTTCGAAGCTGTATATTGAGCAGAGGAAGGGAAGCTGCCACACGTTGATTTATGTTAGTTTTAATGAGTTTATGCGAAACACATTTTCTTTCTTTCTTGACTTTTTCAATCTCAAGGAGGCATTTATAGATCAAATTCTTGGTTACTGCTAGCTATTTTGCAAACTGTTTTTGCAGTTGTGCCGCATTTTCGGGTAGCATCTTCTTTAACTCAAAGTAGTCACACTTTCTAGAGCCTCCAAGGCGTTTTTGTCGTTCGGGCAAATATTGTCGCTTTTAAATCGTTTAAACCAAAGCTAGTACTTATGATACGTTAAAACCACATCGCTGATAAAGAAACAAATAGATTTGCAGCATTTTTTGCGTGTTGGAATTCGTAAAGAATACAGCTTCGAATATGTATTTTATCTATTGCCATTTTCGAATGTACTGAAGTGAATATTTTTAATTTAAAACCATTTCTGTTAATATAGAAATAACAAATTTTCGCTTGGTTTGTTTCACTGTTTCACCAATTTACCAAGGTTAAATTGTGTTATTTTTATATTACAAAATGTTTTACCACGAGTTACATGAGAAACTAATTCAAGAAATCATTTCTGTTAGTTTGTGGTGCAAATTTTATAACCGTTTATTGAAAACATTTTTAGAACTTTTTAGCATGTTCATACTCTATAGGTTTTAGTTTTATTCAATAATTTTTATAAGAATTTAATTATTATTAGTGTTTATATCCATATTATATGAAGAACACATTTAATAATCCAGGACTAAAATTAAATTTAAAAAAAATAGAGAAACAGTCAAATTTACAGATTGTTAGTAATGCATTGAAATATTTAACATATAGTGGTGAATCGGATATCAATTATGGGCATGACTTCTCTTATCGTAGCCATCTAACAAAGATCAACAAGGTAAATACTCTCGTAATAATTAGAAAGTATTAAATTTTTAAGAATATCTGGAAAGTTTTAATAAATGGAATGCTTTTGCTAATAGGGTTTCAAATAATAAGCCAGATATCCAGAAGTATAATTAATTAGTGCCAGTATTATTAAATCCTAGTTATTGTTTGGATTCAAGCTGCAATAATCAGTTAGATCTCCATATTAGATTATAACAAATAGATCTTTCTAAAGGTATACATAGAAGGAAGGTGTGGCTAAAAGGGTAACTCGAAGAAGTTGATCTAACAATCGCCTATAAATAAAATATTAACAATGTTGATCCATTTTTCAATCATTCAAACAAGAATAATTGGAATTGTAAGACAGGTCTACATATTAGTGGTTCGATCTAAAAGAATGGGAAACAATCTTCTATAAGTCTATAAGCTCATTTTGTATTTTACAAAATTAGGAGAACTAAAAAAATGTCTATGTCTTGATAAAATATAAACATTTTTTACTTATTCGAGTGTAAAAACTGACTTCTAGCATTTTTTGTCATGTGTAAGAAAAAGAAAATTACACATTATAAAACAGATGATAATGTAGTATTACATTTAAGACTTAAAAAAGGTAACTTATTTGGCATCTTTCCTTTAATAACTATAGTTACTACAGTTTTGACAATATTCTTATCATTGTCAGATTTTCCAATTTTAGTTCTTCCTTCGATTATAAATCTAAATTAATTTTTCCTACATCTCACACATAGAAAAACTAATACAATAAACTAAAACAAAATGTACTATAAAATATAATTTCAAAAGAAAATTATATAGAGACAATATGCAGAGAAGACGGTACAATACCAAGTAAGGAAAATTATAACAACAAAAAGCAATCAAAAATATAGATATTCAACATGCAAAAAACGACAAAATAAACTAAATGTTAATGGAACTAAAGGACCATTCAACACGAGGATTTGAAAAAATAACAAATACTAAAACGAAACATCCGTAAATCCGACTAAAACGGAACTGGTACTGTTCACAAGGAGAAGGAAGATTAAAGATTTCAAACCACCAAGCTTTCGGGGCGAAGAACTCACCCTGAAAGATGAAGTTAAATATTTGGGCACCTGACGGAGAGATCTAAGAAAGCATGCATAGCCCTCTGGCAATGCAGACGAGATGTGGGGAAAACATGGGGACTATCTCCAAAGGTAACCTTATGGATCTACACAGCCATAGTGCGGCCAATGTTGGCTAATGCATCAATAATATGGTGGCCAAAAACGACCACGAAATCAGCCCCAAGGCTCCTAGACCATGTTCAACGTAGTGCCCTTTTGAGCGCGACAGAAGCCATGAGAACAACACCAACAGCGGCTTTAGAAGCCCTGCTGCACCTGTTACCCTTGGACATATTTATCAGAGAACAGGCAGCAGCGGCGGCAATAAGGCTTCGAGCAACAAAGACATGGCTTGTAAGCAACGAAGGAGGTGAACACCACACAATCTTAGAGGATCTAAGGAAAAGTAATCCCGAGATTATGATGCCGGTGGAAAACATCCCTCGAAAATACATTTTCAACAGGAAGTTTCAAATAGACCTGAAATTTGAAAACTCAGGAATAGGAAGCAAGCACAAAGACATTCACATATACAGTGATGGGTCGTCAACGGAACGAGGGACTGGTATAGGAATTTTCTGCAAAAACCTATCCCTAAAAAACAGTACTGCTATATGTAAGATAATGAGCACACCAACAATGGTGGAACTCGTGGGTGTACTATATGCAGTAAAAGCAATCTCTGACAAGAATATTATGGGTAAAATTATGCACATTATAACGGATAGCAAAGCGGCAATCTTGTCCATTGCCAACTGCAAAATAACCTCAGCATTAACGTTGGGATGCTGCGAAGCCCTGGAAGAAGTGGCTCGTGGCAACGAGATAGCTCTATGCTGGGTAAAAGGACACAACAACAGCAGAGGGAACAGAATAGCAGATGGTTTGGCGAGGAAGGCATCCGGACAATCGGTAAGCGGACCGAACCCCTCCCTGCTGCCCTCTCTGCTAGATCTGAGTACCCTACTGAAAACTGCATCAATCAGATGCCATAAGGAGGGATGGGACAACATACCTGGCTGTATAGTCTCAAAAAATGTCAGCACAATGAACAGCAAAACGGTCAGATACTGTATGCAACTGTCCAGAGAAAGCCTACGGAAGGTGGTAGGGCTTCTTACAGGACACTGCAATTTACGATCACACCTGTACAAACTGGGACTACAATCTAGTCCTATCTGCAGAGGGTGTGAAGCAGAAGAGGAAACCGCGGAGCATGTACTGCTATACTGCCCCGTGTTATCCAATCTACGTAAATCCACAATGGGAGAGGGATGTCTAAATCCATCAGACATCCTCAGAGTCCCTCTTTCTGCAGTCCTGGCATTTGTCAATGCCTTGGGTTGGCTTGACCGTGACAAGGAATGAGGATTCAGATGGGAGGACGCACAAAGGGCCCATTGGGGTCTACGTGCGGCTTATGAAAAGTTGGTGGTGTGTAATAAAGATTGCTTAATAGAACGCCAGCGCCAGAATTTTTTGCTAAATTCCGTTCCGATAATTTCAACATTTAAGATATAAATACCATTCGATAGGTAATTAAAACGTGCATTTGCATATAAAGTTCTCATTTGTTTAATTCCATTTTTTTACACCCGGTATAAGATGTCAAATTTATTATACTCGGAAAATAAAATATGATCTATTGTTACATTTCAGTGTAAATTTGGTATGCATAACTTAATTACTTTTTAAGTATTCGAAACATGAAAATTAGGTTAAATTTTTACAAAATTCAAATTATTTCAAAAACCTTAAGGTTTAAGTAATAAAAACCTTATTAAAACACACACTTATTTTGATCGAAGGATCCAAAAATGCAATAAAATACAGGGTGTTTCATTAAAAAAACACAAATTTGATACTTTTAGGATTTTTGGGACACCCTGTATATTATGAAAGTAATTTTAAAAAGTAGCCCTAATAGACCCCCATATATCCCAACGTATTTTGGCCACAATATTCCGTGTCGTATAGCGTGAATAACCCTGTATACATATATTACAAAAACACTCGACGGTTTAATATCATTATCAAATGAAGCAAATTAATGAAAGAGTTCTGTTTATATTAATATGTAAATAATTGTCGGGTTGGTAAAATAAAGGGGATTGCGCATCGTTAACGGATTATAGATTTTTGAAAAGTAACGTGTTAATTAAATATGTTTGCTCGTTAAGCAGATTAACGTGAGGATTATTACTTTCTTTGATAATTTCGACAGATTCAAGTAGATTAAGCTTTGAACCTTTGATGTAAAATTTTAAGATTTTGAATTTTTGGAAATTGATGTTTAAATTCTAAAGAATCATTTGAAAATGTGCTACTATTTTGATTTAACCTAAACGCCCGGAAGTGTTCAGAAAATCTAGTTTCGAAGCTGCGACCTGTTTGTCCTATGTAAATGGAATTGCATTCGGGACACGAAATAACACCTGATTTTTTTAAAGGGCTAATTTTATCTTTTTTGTTAAATAACATGTTTCATGTATGTTTGTAAACTTAATATTTTGGTTAGACATAACCTCAGAGAAATTTATTTAATATGACGATAAGCTTTTGAAAAACATTGAAAATTGTTCGTTTTGTATTGTACTAGCAATAAAAATGGTTAGTTTACGACAACATCGTGCGAAAGCAATCATGGTGCAAGCCCGGTAAATAAACCTGCAAACACTTCGAAAACAAATCCATCAAAAAAGGTTATGCTTTTAACCATCAAAACAGCTGTGTACTGTCGCCGATTGAACAAATTGAATGAAGCCATCAAAGAAAAGCGGCCAGAATTGTTATATCGCAAATGTGTGTTTTTCCACCATGATAATGCGAGACCACATACAAGTTTAGAGACCCACCAGAAGTTGCTGGGATTTATCTACCATACTCATCAGACCTTGGACCGTCAGACGTCAGACTATCAATTATTTTGATCTTTGTAAAATGTTTTAAATTATAAACAATTCAATCTATACAATGATGTCAAATAGCACTTGTTTCATTTTTTGCTGAGAAAGGCCAGAAGTTCTTTAAGTATAGCATCAAGATTAGTCAAATGAAGGCAAAAGACCATCGAAAAAGGTCTTATGTCTTTTTATAAAAAATCATCTTTGTTTATTATAGTAAAAAACCAAAATGATTTAAGACTGAGCCCAATATTTCAATAATAAAAAAATATATTTTTAAAACTGAAGTAAGTTTTGTAATATTTACTACAGATAATAAAATTTAATTTCAAAAATCTTTCCACTGTTGATACAGTAAATCAATTACTTAACCACCTTCCGTTTATGCTCGAGATATCTTGGGCACAAGTACATTACTTTCAAAAATAATTGTGCGGAAAAGGGTTAATTAACTTAAATTAATTTCTATCATTGATACTTGTTTCGCTGCACTCTTGATGGAACCAGATATGCAAATTAGGTGAAGAAAAATTCTTGTTGTGTTCCATAGTTTGGTCTTTATTTACAATTGTCTGGCACTGATTGAAACATGTGTCAGATAACTGTATATAAAGATCAATCTTTGGAAGATAACAAGTGTTTTTATTCACCTAATTAAAATTAATTTAGTTTCTTTAATGAAGCCAATATATATCTTGTACGTGTTTCTTATTTATCAACTATTTATTATTCCACATATTTAACTATTTATAAATTACTTAAGATTGATGGTACACTTCAACAAGATTGACAATGAACTTATTGTTTTAGTATCCTTCTAGAAATTGTAGTGTTCGAAATATTGAAATTAATATAAATTAAAACTACAGAAAACTAAAGTTTTTGCTCTTGAACTTACATTTTTTAGTTATTATTTATTTATTTCTTTATATATCGCAAAATTATATTACAATCCAATGCAAAATAAGCGCCTTAAATAACTTAATTCAATTATTACTTTTTATCATTGGTTGGTATTCAATCAATACCAAAAATTTTCCTTATAAGTTATAACTACATAATAATGAGCCTTATTAAGACTACAAAAACAAATCACTTTTGAAATTACTAATACCTCGACAGACATTGAATAATATAAAAGTAATTTACATGTTACAAATAGCAAGGTTATCAAAGCAACACTAGTTTGCACGAATTTATTTCTACAAAAACGTTCAAACTAGTGTTTCTTTGATAGCTTTGCTATTTGTAACACGCAAATTACGTTTGTAATATTCAATTTCTATCGAGGTATTAGAGAAGTAGTTGTTACAAAAGTGATTTATTTTTGTAGTCTCATTTGTTGTAAATGTACAAAATATTTTAGTGTTTTCTCTAATTATTAGTTAATTTTCTACAACGTAAATGAATTTTTCGAAACTCTTCTCGGCCTCAAGCCTCAAATATGTTCATCTGAAATGGCTTCAGTACTGAAATATTATCTTGATAATTAAATTTTGTGGGTAAGAGATTAGTACTTCCTTATTAAAAATGTTTATATTGCTATAGATTCGGCCTTAGGCAATCATCAGGTAAAATATTTGATAATAATTTGAAAATACGAAAACCTCGACAGACATTGAATAGTTTATTCAGCAGAAATAATTTCATTCAAATTAGTGTTGCTTTGATAGTTGTACTATTCGTAACACGCAAATTAATTTTGTTTTATTCAATGTCTGTCGAGGTTTTAGCCAGAGAAGTAGTTGTTTCAAAATGAGTTTGTTTTGTAGTCTCATTGTTGTAGATTCACTAAATTTTTTCGTATTTTTAAATTATTATTTAATTTCCTACAACGAACTAAAGGATTTTAATACATTTTATTAGAATATTTGATATTAAATTTGGTATGTTTTGATTTTTATCAAATGCCAAAGTTAATATTTGCCTGTTGAAGGTCTAAGGCCGAAACCAGTAGCAATATAAACATCCTACAATTATATTGGGAGAAGTAATGCACTTGTTATGTTTCATTTGTTTATTACCAGGTAACTGGTACGTGTTTCGGTCCTTACGGATCATTCTCAATGTTAAAACTAAATCACTCAGTTTTAACTTTGAGAATGATTCGTAAGGACGAAACACGTGTCAGTTATCTGATAATAAACAAATGGAACATAACAAGTGTATTACTTCTCCCAATATGAAAATTTGTATTGAATTTAACCTACAATTACTTTTACACACTAGACTTGCTTAAATGCTATGAGCAGAAGTAAAGAATTCCCTAATGGAGTATGGTTTTCGCATGATTAAATAATTGTGTAGAGCTTTTTTCAATTTCCTTGTGTTAGGTTTTAATTCTTTGATTTTGTTTGGTAGTGAGTTGAACCATTTAATTGCGGAGTAATGTATTTTGTTTGCTTAAGATTGTGTTTGGGGTATATGTAATTGTTAGTCCTTGTGTATTTATTTAGTTTGTCGTCCTGTCATCTGATGTGTCTGTCGTAAAACATATTAGAAGAATTTATGGGCTATAAAAAGTTAGGATCTTGTTGCTTTTGAAGTGTCCGTAGCATGATTGGCGGTATTTTAGCCCACTGTGATTCTGATAGTATTATTTTGAATTATGAATATTTTGTTTACAAGAGTTTTGCCTCCCTAGAAAATAATGCCATGCCGTATAATACTTTCAAAATTGGCACAATATATGGCTTTAATGACTGTGCTGTTCAGATATTTTGATAGTTGTCTTAAACTGTAGATGGTACTACTTAATTTATTTTCTGTGCTATCCATTTATTTGTTCCCAAGGAAGTTTGTCAGTTTCATTACTTCATTATTTAGTATAATCGTTTCAAGAAACACTGCATTTTTTTGAAAACACGGGAAAAAGACTGATTGGACGGTAGTTTTCAATATTTACTGCATTACCGTTTTTGTATATGAGTTTGATAATTGCTGCTTTTAATTTATTAGGAAAAATACCATTTGATAAAAAATTATTTATAATATGGGTTAGCGGTGTTATTATTTCAGTTGCTGTCTCTTTTATTCTCGTACTTGGTATTTCGTCAAATTCACAGGTTAGTATCGTTTTAATTTTGAGATTTTATTTAGGTATTCTAATTCAGTTATTGAATATTATCGCCATAGTTCATATGGGTTTGGAGTGAAGTTGTTTTCTTGGTGAAATGTCCAGAGTTCTTGTCATTTATAAATCCGATTTTTTAATGTGGTTTCTCTTTCGTTTATTACCTCCCAGACACATTTATTAGAATATTTGAGTTTTAGATTTTTGATTTGTAATAATGTGATTTATTTTGTGTTCTGTTAGAAGTTGGTTGTATTTTTTGCATGCATTTGTAAGTATTTGTTTATTTTCTGATTGTAGCGACATATGACAAATAGAATATCAAGCTCCTTTTTACTGTGTTTGAGTTCCTGTGAGGGTGGTATTTTGTGTGTACATTTCATCTTTCATCTTTTTATATTTTTTGGTGGAAAGCATTCATTCAGTCATTTGGAATACGAGTGACTGAAAAGATCTCAATGTGCATTAACGTTTGAATTTGAAGTTTTGTACAAGTGATTTCAATTTATGCTACTTAATTTATCTTTAAATTTTAGATTATTATTATTATTAAAAACTTTTTTTGGTAAATGCTGTTATTTTGGGTGTTTTTTGTTAATGGTTTTTCTATTCTTTTGTCCTAGACGATCAGACACATGCATGTTGATAACGCTGCTTGTGTAAGTATACGGTTTATTAATAAATATGCTGTCAATGCATGTTTTTGATATTTTTTTTCTTGTACCATTTTTTAGATATCTATACCCATAGATATTTAGCAGTTGTGATAATATTTATTTTGAAATTGGGATTTCGAGAAAATTTTAATTTAAAATAACCTGCCATCATGATTAATTTCTTTTCAAATTTTACAGTATTTAAGATTTCTTCTAGTAGTTTGAGAAAGTCATTAATGTGTGGTATATATACAGCGTTTATTATCAGTGCACATGTGTTATGGGTGACAGTTATTACAGTGCTTTCAAATACGTATGGCTTACTTATTTTAGTTACATATATTCAGTTTGTTGTAATAACTGATTCCTTTTTTCGAGTAGATTGTTACTCCTTCATGTAAGTTGAAGTTGTGGAGACTGATGTTTTTAAGTTGATACTCTGTCTCTAGTGCTCCGTAGCGCAGAATATGTCAGTCGCAGGTTTCACGTCCTTTTCCTAATAGATCACAGCAGATACCTATTGACTAGATACACTGATGGATTATTGTTAGTGTTTTTTTTTTTTTGAAAATGATGGTAGCGATCGTTACTATGTGATAGTTCATTTTAAAAAAGGTTACATGAAAATAATTTTTAAGTTTTTAACCACTATTTATGTTTTTTTATGTGTTTTGATTTAGGGGTGCTGGCTGTTCCTCTTTTTTAGTCGGAATACAAATTTTTAGGAAACAATCAAATCTATAAATATTTGCAAACACGTTTTTATAAAGTTAAACGTAAATTTAAATATTTGAAGTTTATTTAACAGAAGCCAAAACAACTAAACTAGTGTTGCTTTGATAGCTTTGCTATTTATAACTTTTATATAATTCAATATCTATCGATGTATTAGCCAGTGAAGAAGTTGTTCCAATAAGTGATTTGTTTTGAAGCCTTAATGAAACTTACAGTTATAGCTTTACGAATCTTTTTCCTCAGAAGTTACTTAAAATACAATATTATTCACAATTGGATTATAAGTCTTCCAAGCTAAATGACTATCGATTAAAAATATGTTTTTTTAGAATAACTTCATACTCCTTGCTACATTAGTTTTGACCAAATTATAGTTTTGTCAATCAAACTTGATCAACGTAAGTTCCTACGTACAGCTATATCAAAAATTGCATGAGCGATTCCAAAAAATATAATTCCAAGATTCCAATAAAATAGTAACATTGGCTATTCACCCACCCTTAAAACAATTTAACAATCGTTTCAATCTTTGTTCGACTTCATTTAAGCCATGTGTTTCAAATGTCTCATTAAAATGAATCCTTCCAATTCTCAACTATTCATCGCTATACATTAAATCGCACTACATTATCTTACGATCATCATCAATAGTTCTATTATACATCCCACAAACACTTTAACTTTAAATCATATGTACTATTCAATAAAAACAACTTAGCACCTTTCTAAATAACAACATCCTTCTCTCAGATTTCATGAATATATTTGTGGAAATCATCAGTACAATTTAGTTAGCTAGCAAAGGTACATTTTACTTATGTATTTACCTTTATTATTTCCATGTTAATAATAATATTATTTTCCTAATAAAGATTATTATACATATAAATATTTTCATTATGTTTTGTGATATATTAATTTGTATCAGCAAAATTAAAAAGCCTAGCCTGAATAAATTAACATTTAAATATAAATTTAATAAACGGTTTATGCTTTAGATGTATTTTAACGCTTTTAAGAAATTAATTTTGCGATTCTTTTCGACAAAATATGAATAGATTCTTCTCAACAAATGCATATTGTTTATTTAAGATATTTTGGCATATTCTGATTTTTGCTTGAACCGAAAAAAAAAACAAGCATTATTATTTTTAATATATACATGCTTGTCTAGATTCTATTTCTGCTTTAAAATTAAAATTTCTGATTTTAAAGTCATGTTTAAGCGGTGTATTAAAATCATGTTAAAATGGACTTAATTTTTAAGCACTAATATCCAAAATGCATAATAGATTTGTTATTATTAATTAATTATATATTATTATTGTATATATTTTCTGATCATGTTAAAGTTAACTTACCTCTTATGGCTCTATGATACTATAAAGTGAAGCACTCACCTGAAATAAAAAAAAAACATTTTTTTTTAAATAATTATTTATTACACTGTGACTAAATAGTATTATGCTGATGATAACCTTAAAATAAATCGAAATCGGAGGGGGTTAGTTTTCGGTTGATTGCGAATCGTTGTTAGTTTTCGATTCACCTACTTGCTTTTACTTTCACATACTATAAGTATTAATCCCAAAGAATCCTAACATATATTTCAGATAATAAGAATCCACACACAGTCAATGAAATTCTTCTGTCTACTTCTCTTTCGCAAAAATTAGCAATGCATTATTGATAGTTATTAAAATGAAATATATGAATATATATATACTATTTAAAAGTTAATTTTGTTTGATAAAGAATCCTTTTCACTTTTACACGAATGAACTTACTTATATTATAATACAGAAATATTAGACTTATGGATTTAGTAGCAATTGTAAAAAATGTTTAAACGTTTTAGAGTTTTAAATGTGAGTAAATACTACAAATAACAGCATTAACACTTTATTCAGAATTAATTTTTTATACTACATGTAAATTAAGAGTTATCAATGAGAAAATTGCATTTAATTAACAAGTGATATGTACTGTAATATTTATTTTAATAATTAATACATTATCACCATTAAAATACTCATAAATGTGATAAATAATATGTTATTAAGTTGAAAAAAATGCAAGAAATATAATTTCGGTTGACTTAGCGATTAACAAAAATAATCATTACTAGACATTTATTGAAACCTAATTCTTTCCTTCGGTTATAAATACGTGCAGCATTAAATTGTTGCCAATTTTATTGAAAGATATTATGAATTTAGTAGAGATTTATAAATGCTGTTGTATGTCCTATCAAATACGCTTGACGTCGAATCGGCATTAATTCGATAATTTTCAATTGCGTCTATATTTGAAACGTCCATAATTTATATATTTATTCCATTCGCACTAATCAAGATTAAATTCAAGCTGAAATATTATACTGAATATTTGACGTCTATATAATATATTTATATCATATAAATATATTATGCTGCAATAAATAGTTTAAACGCATATTTGAAAATTCACATAGTATTCATTATATAATATACAGGCTACATACACACCATATGTAGTTTTCAAAATTTCAACGATATTGATATTTTTATCAAATTATCTTTCCGCAGTGTTAAAAGTATTTTTAGTTTATGTTTTTATTTAGATTATATAAAAACTATCAAAGAAAGACTCTTCACTTTCTGTAGTTTTATAACAACTTCTGACAAATAACATAAATAAAACATTTGGTTTAAAATTTCACACTTCTGATGAGTGAATTTTTAGAAAATGATACACTAATTTTGATGCCAAAGTAAAAATTCAATATAATATCACACATTGGCCTGATATATACCATAATGCTGATATTTTTATTAAAATTACGATATAAAATGTTTTATAATCAGTACTTTAGCAATTACTAGTGAATTAAACATTACCTCATCTAAATACATAGGAAAATTGTTTAATAAGTAACATATGTGCACATAGAATAAAATTTAACAATTGTATGTATTAATCAAAATAAAAATTCTAATATTATCTATGCGAATCGTAAGAATTATTGTTTTGGATAATATTTAGATATAGAGAAAGAGGTCAAATCAAGTACATTAACACCTAATAAATTTAATCAAAGAACACACCAAATTCATACCAGAATTCTTGAATTTTGGAGGCGTTTACTTCGTGGTACATTTTCGATCTTTAAATAGAGTAAATTACCTTTTAATTGAAACTAGTCACGAGAAATAAAAAATAAAAGTGGTATAAAAAAGTTCAGTGTTTTCTCTATATAAAGATCATACCAGAGTATTCCACCAAAAATTCTTCAGAATTAATCCAAAAAATGTCCATTTACCAAAGAACTAAAGTTATTAAATATTAAAACATCTTTTACGAGTAGCAACTCTATAATCTAATATATTAATAATTCTAAAGATAAATTTGCAAAAACTAAAACGTCTGGCGTCTCTTTACTTGAGTGTAGCGATTGTCCTAATGTGTATGTAGAGCAAACAGACCGAAGTTTTAAGGATCGAATTCAGGAACACAGGAAAAGTTAGATCCAAGAAAAAACAACCTCAACATACGCCAACCACCTCCTAGAAGAACATCATGGATTCAATACAAACTTCAACATTTACACACGTGCCAAAAAAGAGAAAAAAACTAATTTTTTTGGAGCAACTGGATATCAATAAATTGCAAAAATATTATATTACTATATAACTTATAATTGTAACACCTATCCAAATTAGTATTTAAGTCGCTACTGTAATAAAGTAAAACCATTATTCATCTAGCCGATGAAGCCACAGTGTAGTAAAACAATTGTAGCAGTGTATCTACAAATGAAGCAAAACTCTAAACAGTCGTGTTTTTATAGTATGGCTTTATGGTATTCTATATATACAATAATCTTTATTTAGATGAAATACAATACATAATGGCAATATAAATGAGTACAAATAGATGGTATTAGTCCGTCTGGGATATAGACCTGAGGTATTTTTTTTTCTGTCTTGAATTTAATAGTGAGAAAAAAGGTATCTTCTTAGCGAATTGTTATCAATATTTATTCGAGACAATAGACATTTTGACAGTAATTTGTTTAGTGCATTTTTTAACATAAATGTTCACTTTGTCCAGAATTTTTGCTTGGTATCACTATCAAATCTCTTATATTTCGTTATCTACAAAATTTTGTAGATGTTATTAGAGGAGAATTATAAGCTATGTTCACATTACTATGGTTTTATGCACAATTTTAATTTTGTTTCTTAAGATCAAAATTTTTGTTCTATATGGTGCGAAATAAATTTAATGATAATTAAGCACAGTTACATTTATTCCTTACTTAAAGCTTTTTGAACCCGTAGCTGGAAATCGTGTAAGTTATTTGTAGGGTGTGGTATATTAACCAGTCGCCGATGATCGCATCCCATACATGGCTCGACAAATCTAACGACCGATCAGGCCAAGTGTTATTCCAAAAAAACTTGTAGCCCACGCATTATTCTGTTAGAAAATGAGATTTTCAAGCTTCTATAGATATGGAAGTGCAATGGGTTCTAGCACATTGGATATGTAACCAGCTGCGTTTAGGCAAATAAAGACCAAGGGATCTGCTACCATTGCACCCCATATCATCACTCTTTGTAAGAGGAGGGAATGAAATGTTGAAAGGTTTATTTCCAACGAAATAGAGTATCTGGTTTTAATTCTGACGTAATCAGCATGTCGACAAAATAATAGCCAAAGCTCTGGGCCTGCCGGCAAATCGACCCGATCCTCCTATCTAAACCAATAGACATCATATCCAGGTGGCTTGAATTCGAAATACCGTTTAAGGTGTTGATTGAAGATCACAAAACGACTTTGATGAAAAGAATATCAGCCTGGTGCACCAAATGTGATACGAATAACAGAGGTACTATAAGAGGAATTTATGGTCCTAACCAAAACCACAGGAGCTTCATTACTCTGGGTACGCTAGGGAATCCCTTGATAGGCATCTAAACGGTGCGCATATATACATTTGCTCAGAGAGCCAAGCCGCACTAAAGGCCGTTTGAGCCTACAGCTATGGTTCATGGAATGTCTGAAAAAGTCAATAATACTTTCGCAACTGGCGAAGAACAACTCATAGCTTCTAGAGAACGGGGCTATCTAATTGCAGATTATGTGATTCGGAAGGTGAAACAACTGATTACATAGTATGCACTTGAGTGATTGACCACAAGCGTTTTTCATACTTCGGCAAGGACCGATTATGTCACAAAGAATGAGCAGCATCATACCCAAGACGTGGGAGTGCTTGGAAAGTGATTGGTAAAGGGCAGAACAACAGATCTATTAAGTCACAGTTTACAAGAGATTAACTCACCTTACAATAACTGTATGTAACCTGTAATCAGTTAATTGAAAAAAATCTTGATGGAGACGTCCTCAAGTTCAAAAGAGAATCGTGATAAATAATTTACAATTTACAATTAATTACACACTAACTGGTTTATTTCTACTAAGGCCAAAGGAAAAGACAAAAGAACAACAACTTAAATTTAATTATCATTTTGTTTAATGAAGATAGAGATTAGATAGAAATTAGAGAGTCCAAGATTTCTATGTTCTCTTTACCAAAAATTATTTGCCTCAATGTAGGCTTATATTTCATTTTTTAGAGATGAAGATTTAATTTTGTCAGAACTAACATTAATTATTAAACATCTAAAACGAAGGATTAACTATATCTTCGTAATATGTTTCTCCAATAAAATTTTGAGCATTTTTAAACCATGCAATTATTTTTAAGGCGATGAAATATTTTTACAAATAAAATATACAAGTAACACATCTTTTAAATAGAGTTGTTTTGAGTTTATGTTGTAAAAGAAGTTCCCGAAATCTCAATTGAATATTATTTATGTATTTACTTATATTTGGTATTCTTTCTTAAATAATACACATTCAATCAAATTATTAAAAAATTATACATAAAATTTTTGCCGAAAGAAGCACGGGCGGAGTTCACAATTAAATATGTTCTTCCACTCAACACTCAAACCCAACCATCATCACAATGTTAAGGCAGCAAGGATTCTCCTTGACATGTGGAATATTTGATTTTTAGTTTGGTTTCTTCTTTTATCACCTTTTTCAGGAAGATTATTATGGCTGTTAATGTCAGCATGACAGATATATATTATTGTGCCCATTAGTACGAAATACAATTTTATTTAAAAGTCCCGCATTAGGAATAAAAATTCCTGAATATTTGGCAAAAATAAACCTAAATGTGGTTCATTGATTTCTAGAGCGTTCCTATTCGACAGCAGCGTCTGCAGAAGAATTCAAGGTACGAGTGGAAGATTAACCAGATTGAACTCTGACCAATTCTCGTGCAGTCTAAATTTTAGATAAATATTATTTATATTATTCATATTTATTATGTTTTTTTTTTTTAGAAGCCAGGTCCGTATCATATTGACTGATGCAACGTCAAACGCCCATAATACGATCACACGGATAAACACACCAACGGCTAGAAGACGAGCTGGAAAAGGAAAGAAAGGAAATATAAGGTACTGATCTCGCAAAGGATAGACTGGGCCAAAGGCCAACCTACCAAAGCAGATTCATACTGGTTCTCGGACGGCTCAAAGACCGGGAACGGGGTAGGAGCAGGTATATATACGGTACAAAACCCGAGACAAAGATTTCTGTCAGTCTAGCCAAGGACACCACGGTGTCCAAGCAGATGCAATTGCTCTTCACCACTGCATAAGAGAAATAACAAGACAAGACACCAAAAGCAGGTCAATTGCTATATTCTCCGACAGCGAGGCGCTGCTAAGAGCACTAAGCTCTACACAAGTCGAATCTAAGCTAGTGTGGGGCTGTATACGTGCTCTTAATGAACTTGGCTGTTACAAAAAAGTAACAATCACATGGGTCCCAGAGCACGAAGGACATCCGGGGAATGACAAAGCAGACGAACTGGCCAAACGAGGCTCGTCAAAAGCAGTAATTGGGTTGGAACCCTCCTGCGGAATCTCCAAAACCGGAGTCAAACTTTCCATAAAAATGGGTTGAGACACAGGCCCATACCTGGTAGACGAACTCACCAGGACAGAGACAGGCCAAACAGTTCCTTAAGAAACAATCGCTAAAATTCACGACCGATCTTCTGAACCAAGACAGAAAAATGGTCAAAATAATAGTAGGTGATGATAGGACACTGCAAGCTCAACAAACATATACCAAAATAGGCCTGGTGGAAGAAGCAGCATGCAGATTCTGCTTAGAGGAAAAAGAGGACTCGTTCCACATTCTATGCCACTGCGGGGGCCTAGCAAGGATTAGATATCAAAAGCTGGGCCCTACAAACCCAAGTGCGGAGACCTATACCAGAGCCCCTCTGGCACGGTTAATAGGACTAATCAAAAAGGCAGAGCTAGAGCTGGTCATCTGAGATAAACATGGATCCACAATAGATCTGAAAAGGTCCCGGTGAAACAGATGCTGGTGTCACCCATACAACATCTAATCTAACAATCTAGGTTTTTTTGTTAGCACAGAATTAAAACAAGCAAATAAATAATATAGAGAATACAACAGTACAACAATTTTTTAACTCGATTTTTTATCGAAATAGGAGCTTCTGTAAAAATAAAATGCCGCAAAACAAATACATTGCTAACGGATTTTTTAGTTTACCACATATAGATAAAATGTTAGTGTTAAAGTATATTAGTTCAAACTTTGATATGCTCAAAGTATTTTATTTATTTTTAATAAATGACGTTTGAATTTTTGAAGTAGTTCATTGAGGTCAAAATGAATGTATTTTTCTACTACATAAATATACTTATTTTGCGAAAATGAAGTAACTTGATGTCGTTTCCACAAAAGTGTGGCTCATTTATTTTAGAAAGGCAATTAAACAAAACGTGTTTATGCACAATGAGATTGAGCAATGGGAAACAAAATTTGCCCATTTAATAGGTTATTACTTTCAGGTCAGATTTACAAAATCGTAAATAATTTAGCTTAGCGATTAATATGACTCGGTTAATAGTATTAAATACCTTACTATAGTCAAATAATATAAAGCAACTATGAATTTGGCAAAACAATTCTGGCACTGGCGTTCTGTTAAGTAATCTTCACCGTACATAGCTCATAACTTTGTATGTACTTGCTTTGCGTTTTCCCTTTTCTGAAGTAAAACAATAAAGCATAGCGGCATTTCTTGGTTTGCTTTTCCATCTTTCGAACACTTCTTTACGACGACTACTGAATCAATACACTTTTTTAATGTCAATTGAAGTGTCTTCTGTCAAATGGTATTTTTATCATAGTTGGCAATGCCGCGTGATAAAGACGTGTGTAAAAATTATCCGCTAATTAAAAAGTATAAATGAAATTCAATTGCAAAATCCAGTGTTCAATGTATTAATTGCAAGAGCTATACTATTATGGATGTATTGGTAAAATCAAAGAATGCTGCGGTTTGGAACTAAATGTGAATGAAGATGAACTAGTCGAGGAAGCCAAGAACCCAAATGTAAATATTGTTTTGCTCCGAACGTCTTAATAATAGCCTCTTTTCTGCTTGAAAAAGTTGGTAACTTAGAGAATGCTGTAGTAAAAAAAGACGAAGAAAGGCTTAATGTGAAAATTCGTAACCTCCAAGATGCAAAAAGTAATAAAAATTACGCGTGAGTTCTAATTGACGGGAAGAAATCCGTAAATAGTGTGAAGTTAGCACCGATGTTTTAAATGAAATCTAGACATCTTCGCCGGTCAGGTGCAAGAGGCCGTATCGATCGCTACGATTCGGACGAAAGAACAAGGAAGTGAGAATACGAGCGCCGGAGCTGCACTCCCGTCCAAACCACTTGGAAACCAACACTAACAAGACGAAATCCTATCAGCCAATTTTATGACTGAAGATGGTTTCCAGAAGCCTAAAAGGAGGAGAATACCAAACTCAAAGCACTACGGGAATGTGGAAAATACTGTTTTTGATGCGTATATTCCAGGTTATGTACGCAGTAAATTGCAAAACGTTAAGGTAATTTGTACTGAACTTGAAGTTAAATCAGGAAAATACAAGGCTTTTAAAATTACATTGCCAGTATTATATAAGAAAACGGTCTTGTGTAATGATTTCTGGCCAATTGGTGTTATGTTCAAGCCGTTTTATGATTTTAAGATTCTAAGAGATTGGAAACGCGACCAAATAAAATAGTAAATAATTCCAATAAAAATTGACACATAAAAAACGGTAGTAGAAGTACAAAATCATATGGAAATGTGTTGTGTGTAAATATTCGGTCAATTAGAAATAAAATATCAGAAATTGAAGCACTTTGTATAGATAAAAAATTTAGCGCCATATGTGTTACTGAGCATTTGTTAACCTCCAATGAAACTGAACTGCTGAGTATTAAAGGTAAAGTATTAGTTAAAAATGGCTTAGAAAATAAATTAGTAAATGCTAGTCATTATTCAAGCGAAATTGATTGTGAAATATGTTGTTCTTCATTTTCTAGTCTTAATTTGGTTTTATTTGTTATTTGTAGGTCTCAAAATGGAAATTTTAATAACTTCCTTACTCAATTAAATGCAGTTTTATTTAAAATTGATATACCAGAAGCAATGTAATATTTGGGGTGACTTTAATGTTAATATGATTAAAAATAATAATGACATAGTAACAATATCTGACTTTTTAACTAGTTGTTTTTAGAAAGACTATTCATTTTCCTACCAGAGGGACCTCGTGTTTGGATATTTTTTTAATTAATTTTGATATCTCACTGGTACAAGTAGAACGCATAAAAATTCATTTCTCTGATTATGATGGCATTATACTTCGCCCTAAAATCATTATCCCTTTGACTAAACAATATCGCCTAATTAGACCAATTACATCCATAGGTATTCAAATGTTTTATAATTTGTTATATCATGAGATTTGGTATAATCATTATTTTGATGTTGGTGCCATGTGATGTAGTTTTATCTATGTAGTGATTAAATTTTTTAAAACGGCATTTTCACAGAAATGAACGGTTAATAATAGTAAAATTAATAAAAGGTGGTTCACTGAGGAGGTTAAACAAATGAGAGAAACTCTTCACTTAATTAAAGAAATATGCGACAGGGACCCTTCACCTGAGCTTATTAACCTGAAAAAGAAATTATCATTACACTATATGCTATAAAGTCTGCTAGTATTGGTGAAAATGACATTGCTATCCGTCCATCACTAAATCCTTCAAAAGCATTGTGGAACTTGATTAATGAAAAGAGACCATATAATAAGGACACTAACTTCACATGCAAAATACCAGCAAATGATTTTTAATTTATTTTTTACTTCAATTACAAACAAAATTAGAAATGTAACAAGTAATTGTGATACTGATCCCATTATGTTAGCAAATTCTATGATAAACCTAGTTTTAGTTTTAAAAATGTATTGTATATATGTGTTTTAAACATCATAAAATTAGTTAACACGAATAAAAGTTGTGATATTTATGAGTTAAATATGAGTTTAATTAAGGAAGTAGCGGATGTTATAGTGAAACCGTTGGCAGATCTCATTAACAATGTAACCACTAGTATATTTCCAGATTAAAATTAGATTCCCATTCATAAGGGGGACAAAAATAATATGAATAATTATAGGCCCATTTCGTTGCTCCCAATTTTTGCAAAAATTCTATAATGTCTGTAAATAATTGAGTACTTTGTTGAGAATAACTTGTTTTCTGAAAATAATTACGGTTTTCGTCAAGAATTATCGACAGTCGATGCAATTATGAATCTAGTAGATCAAATTATTGATTCTTTTGAAGCAGCGCATACTACAATAGCATGTTTTATAGATCTTAGCAAGGCTTTTCATTGTGTTCCTCACACCATTTTAAACTACAAGTTTACAATTTTCATATAACCAGTCAAAAGCTATTACATAGTTACTTCACGAATAGAAAGCAGGTGTTTTTTGCAATGAAACTGTAACAGAGCCATTGTCTATTGTTTGCGGTGTTCCACAGGGCTTAATTCTTGGACCACTTCGTTTTCTCATTTATAATAATGACGTTTCAAATTACATCGATTGCAATGTGATTTAGTTTGCAGACGATACCACACTCATTATATTTGGTAAGGATATAAAAACAGCGAGTAAAATAAATAGATCAGCATTAGCTAAGGCTTCTGTTTGGTTTCGCAACTATCATCTAAATCTTGAGCAAAGCAATGTTTAATACTTATTCTACTGCTGTCAAGTTTTTAGGTATCATATTAGATGAAAGATTATTATAGACAGAACAAGGAAATGCGATTGTCATAAATTTAAACAAATCAATGTTTCTTCTTCGAAACCTTAAAAATAATCTATCACCAACTATGATTCGCACAGCCTATTTCTCGTTAGTGCATGCTCATATATCTTATGGTATCTTAGTCTGGGGGAATTCAATTCGTCTTCGCCGATTATTTTCCTTGCAGAGACAATCATTCAGAATTTTTGCAGTAATTGAATACCGGGACGATAAGTAAGTAATATATATATTGGAATATCTCCTATTTGCTAAAATGGGGATAAAAAAGTAAATACAAGTATTTAAAAAAGAATACAGATGTCCAAGAGGATATTTGCACCCTCAGCATCATGGACAAATACAAGGGTTAGAGTGGAAGAACGTCGCAACTGAACGAACTTCGCCCAGCTTCATTCATCCAAAATTTTTGTACGTTTTGTTTTATATTTGTGTATATTCATATGTATTTATTTTTTTGGAAAGAAAGCTAAAGATAAATAAACATGTTTATGTTTATTTGTATCAACAAAATATTCGATTATCAAGGGCTGACTCCTTAGTAACAATTGCTATACAATCAAGTTTTTTTAATAAGCTTCCAATAAATTTACGTAATTTAGAGCTTAAACATTTAAAAAATAAAGTAAAAAGGATTCTAATATTTAGAGCCTTTTACAATTTTGATGATTTTTTAACTTGCGATTTTAATGTGTAATGCGTTACAATTGCATTGCTACTGATGTAATTTTTAATATGTACTCAGTGTTGAAAAAAGAATATTATATTTTATACTTACATAGACTTTAAACTCGATTTTAAAGTCTATTTATTTATACAAAGATTTTATTTTATCATAGTATTGTTTCTATATTTTAAGTAATGTTTTTAGTAATTATTACACTGACGAGCATAAAATTAGGGTCACTTCGTTATTTGAAGTTATTTTAGAAATTTTTAGTTTTTTACGTGTTTTTCTGGTTGTAACAGTTTACTAACTGATTGCTTGAATAAGAAAATAATATTTGGTTGTTGAAAGTTTATGGAAAGTAATGAAAATGAACAATTTTAATTTGATATGCTAAGTAATGAAAATGAACAAGTTTACTTTGATATGCTTTTTTTGAATCAAAAGCAAGTTTAAGGACAAAATAGTTTTTGTTTATATGGTGTCATCGGTTAGTTGCAAATTGTTTGTGTCTTGTTGTCATTGTTAGTGTTTTGCAATGAGCGTTAATCCTGTTGTTGCTGAACGAATTGTGGCGGCTTTGGAAGACGGTCGCGGTCAGCGCAAAACTGCAAGAAAAGTTGGTATCGTGTGTGCAACGAGTATGGCGGCGGTACGAAGAGACTAGTCTGCTCACTCGAAGACCTGTTTCAGGGCGAGGCAAGACTACAACTGCTAGAGATGACTGCTTTCTCGTTTCTAGTGCTTTGAGAAACCGAACAGTCACGGCAGTTTCCCTTCGATATCATCTGTAAGAAGTGAAAAATGTAAACATAAGTCAGTGAACAGTTAGGAGGAGCCTTCATGCTGTTAGATTATCTTCTCGAACTAAGAGCTACTGCACCGCCGTGAACACCGGATTGCGAGGTTAAATTTTTCACGAGAACACTTGGCTTAGACAAAACCGGATTAGAGTCGCATATTGTTTCCGATGAATCGCGATTCTGTCTAACGGGCTCAGATAGACGTGTAAGAGTGTGGCGACGGCAAGGCGAGAGATATCCTCAAGCGTGTATTGCCGAGCGACCTTTGGTGGAGGATCAGTTATAGCATGGGGAAGCATATCTTTTGACACTCACACGGAGTTAGTCTTTATCGGGAATGAAACGTTGACTGCACACAGGCATTTGACAGAGGTTCTAGAAGACCATATTTTACCATTCATGATGATTCTTGGAGACGACGCAACATTTATGCATAATAACGCACGAACCCACACTGCTCAGATAGTAACTGAGTATCTTGTTGAGTGTCAAATTACAAGATTTCTTTGGCCTGCTCGCAGTCCAGATTTAAATCCGATTGAGCAGGTTTGGGATGAGATGGGAAAACGTTTACGGAGACATATACCGGCCCCAGGAATTCTAGAGTGCTTCACGACATACTGGTGCAGGAATGGGATAATCTTTCGCAGAATTTGATCCAAAATCTGATCCAGAGCATGCCTCATCTATTGCAAGCTATTATAACTGCCAGTGGAAAGAATACTCGCTACTGAAGTCCTTAAACTCTCTTTTGTTTAAAAACAACATATCAAAGTAAACTTGTTCGTTTTCGTTACTTAGCAAATAAAATTAAAATTGTTCCTTTTCAGTACTTTCAATAAACTTTGAAAAACCAAATATTATTATTTTATTCAGTTAGTAAACTGTTACAACCAAAAAAAAAGTGACCCTAATTTTATGCTCGTCGGTGTATTTTAGTGGTAATATTAATTTATTCTACTAGTTTTATATTTTTACATGTATTTGTTATAATACTTACTTCATTCACTACTTGACTTGTGTAAACTATGAATTATTGTTTTAGCACAAAATAAATACTATACTATACTATTGAATAGTATACGCGGATACGTAATGAAACTCTATCACATATTGAAATAAAACAACGGAGTTGAGAGGGTTTCACATTTATTGTTGAACACTGCAACAAGTTTCACCGCATAGTGGCTTCATCAGGCAGATGAATACAAAATCTTGTATTTTAAGAATTTTTGTTAATCGAAACAGTTGAACTATGTTTAGGTCTAAATCCTAGCTGCGTAGATGGTAAAAGATATGGTAATATAAAATGTAGTTTAATCTTATATAAAATACTAATTGGCTCTAGCTCCTTACTGCAATTATTATAATAAACTTTAGACATAGTCGTACTATTTGTAGCAAGCAAATTACTTTTATTATTAATATCTGTCATAGTATTAGCGAAGAAAGTGGTTGTTCCAATAAGTGATTTGTTTTGTAGTATAACTAGTCTCATTGTTGTAGATATACGAAATATTTTCGAATTTTTAAATTATCAATTTATTTAGACATATTTTCTAGCACCTTTAAGAAATAACTGGTAGATTGTTTAACAAATTTTTTATTGTTATTCTATGTCTTGTTTTAATAATGTGAATAGCCACAGCATACTTTTGACGTGTGTAAGATGTTTGAATATAATATTCAAATTACGTTGGGTTTGGCAAAGGTATGCTTCCTCAAAATTTCAACAGCTAATGGAATATACACCTGATTGATAAACCTCTTCGGTTTTATTAAAAGTATTCTCCAAAACTCTTTCAATTTCAAGGATATAATGTGTTTGTTAATGTATGTTTTAATGATTGCCGTAATTGAAATCTTTAGCAATGATATCATTCCCTATTCTTAGAATTTAACGGAACGGTGGAAACTCTATTTATATGACTATTGAAGACTGCAATTGTAGGGAAGCATGTGCTTTTGAATAGAGATATTAAAGGTCTGGATGGATTTTCTCTAAATAATTTTTAATGCATTATTTTGATATTTTTTCATTCAAATGACTGACCAAACACTACGTATAAAGCAAATTTCTGATATAAAAGTGTAACTCAATGTATTTTCAGAAACTACTAGTTGATATTTAAACTTTAAATGATGCGTGAAACAATTCCCCACCCCACACGTGGGATACGCGTTAAACTTTCCAGTTTACAACTTCGGAATGCAATAGTAATGATTTCAGTCCAAAACACTAAACACTATTAATTGCCACGTATGAAAAACTGGTCCGCATAGTTACAATTATTAATTTTTTTCCTGGCGCTAATTTGAATATAAAAGCAATATCAAAGCACAAGGAATTTAGAATTTTCTTGACGCGTCTCCACCCTCTTTAACTAATTCGAGTCCCCTCGGAGAGTGTAGAGAAAACGTCAATATTTAATTAAAATATCCATAGAAACGCGGGAGTGGTCCCCTGATATTTTCTTCAGAAACGTTCTCTCTTCTTGCGCCGCCGATTTTTTCCGATAGTACTTGGTTCCCTTTCCCCAAGCGCGCGAGAGCCCATTATTGCGCCGACATGGGGCCCTTCTCCTCCTCAAGCAGCCACCGCCACCGAAGAAAAACCCCTCTAGAGGGGTTTCCGCTTTTCCGCAGCCGCCGCCCCCCCACTTTCCAACCCCCGTAGTTCTCCTCGCTCGCGCCAGTCAAGTCATTCTAGTATCGCGCCTCGAAAATCTAATATAAAACCTAAAACAAAAGAAAACCATCTGACGGACATTTCCCTGGAAAAGTGGGGGAAAAACTCCTTGGTCGACCAATGAAAACTCGACTATGTTCACTTGTTTTATTGATCGGTATTTCAGACGGTGCTCTTCAGACGTTGGAGAAGGACGTACATATACTTACTTTTATGTAAGTGGAACGAAACGGACGAGTTTATCTTTCGAGGGATGAAAAAACCCAGGGCCTGGTGTCACCCTCTTTTCGCTACGCTGCATCGTGTTACGGGAGGTGTGGTTCCTCGGAGAGGACGGCAATGTCACCCCTCATTTTTTTTCGTATAAGCTCTTACGTCTCTTTAACGTAACCCTTGGCACACTCTCAATAACAAAAAAAAACACTATATTAATATAAAATGTTTTAAATGGTTTTCTATTATAATTCAAATTAGCTTAATCCTTGGATAAATATAAATTTAATAGGCCTTTAAAATAGCTACAAACCTAAATGTTAAATATGTTTTTACACAAATGTTGTTGCATTAATCTTAAGTTAATATTATAGATTTGACCATTTAATACAAGTAGATTATCTTTTTTTCCATTTTAGAATAAAATAAATATTGTATTATTATCTATACAAAAAACTTTAAAAGCTAGTCGCTATTTTTTATTACAAAACTAGAAATAATTAACACTATTCTTAAAAATTATATAGTTGATATTTGTTGAGCTACCCTCTTGATGGAACCAGATATGTAATTTTGGTGAAGAAAAACAATTGTTATGTTCCATATTGTTACCTTTATTTTCAGTTTCCTGAAACGTGATCACACTCGATCATTTTCAAAGGTTAAACTTTTTTCAAAATATCTTGTTACCTTTGAGTTTTTTAAAAACTTTGAAAGTGGAATTTAATTTATCTCGTAAATGTACGCTTCTTTCCCTATATAACAATTTTTCTATCTCTTATAGTTTCCAAGATCTTTATAGAGAACATCTAAAAAACTCACCCTTTGTATTAATAATTGTAACATGCTTATCATATATATTTAAGTAGTAGGTCAGTATTCAGAATTAGATAATAGAGATAAGTTCTAATGGAGATGATGTTTAATAACAATATATGAAAATTATCATTCCACCTAGATTTTATAGTAAGACGATGTAATTTTATTATTTTAAATTATTACGATTATTACGATCTATAAGATTTCTTATTAGGTAACAGTGCTAAATAATAATAAATGTTGCATCAGAATTTGATGCAACATTTACATGAGTACATGACGTTTAGACAGATTGTTGAAAATATTACTTTTTCGGTTATACCAAAAATTTCAACTAGTTTTTTGGGGTCATCAATCATTTATCAAATGTTCCTTGTATGTCTTTCTTTACTAGATGTTTATTCTACATGCTTCAAATTTTCTTTTGTTTTGTTTAAAATTTCAAATTTATATACTTCTTGTATATAACGATCTTTTAACTCCTTGGTAGGTACAATACTTTGCTTATTTCTTATTGAAGCCATTTTCATATTAGTTTTTAAGTTGTCAATATTTATTTTCTTAAATTGGCATATCTTCATGCCAATTTAGAATGTTTTTAAATATATCAAACGCTTTATTTACTGTACTGAATTAACACAATTAGTTCGAGTCATTGTTAGATATTGATTCCAAGAATTAATACCTTGAAATGCATTTACCAATTATTTGGGCACGTACAGGGTTCATTATAAAAGTAATGCTCATTTTCTGGGAAAAATATATTTATTGATAATCCTAGAACACACAATCAAAATAATTTTACTTTAACTTGTAACTAAGTAAAAATGTAAAAATCGGTGGAGGCAGATGACCATGCAGTCAACGCAAAAAAAAAAAATTAACTTGTAATGATTTTAATAATTATTTCGTAAATATGGTTACACCATTTCTAATTGTAAATGATTCTAGTGAGGTTACAGACTTTGCAGTCCCAATAAAAACCTCTATTCCTTTCAGTTTTAGGAAAGTATTGGAAGTTGAAATTAGGGAGATTTTAAACAAAATAAAACATACAAAAGGGCCAGATATTTATGGGTTAACATCTAATGTCCTAAAAAGTATAAGCGATTTATTAGAATATCCTATCACTAAGAGAATGAATAATTGTTTAGAGGAAGGAGTATTTTCTGACTCCTTAAAAATGTAATCAACTATAGACCAATATCTATACTATTAATAATATTTGAAACGGTACTGAAAAATCAAATAGTTAACTATTTTGAGGAATGCCATCTCTTTGATGTAAATCAGTATGGTTTCAGATAAAAAATTTCTACAATTGATGCGCTTATACAACTCTGTGGTTCAATCTGTGATAGTTTTTATAAGAAGATACCCCTGTATGGCATCATTCTTGATCTAAGCATGGCATTTACTAGCCTCTCACATGATATATTATTAAACAAGTCAAATAATTTAGATATTTCGCCTATAACAACCGGTGTTCCCCAAGGATCCATTTTGGGATAATATTTATAAATGATTTGCCATAAATAGTAAACAATGCCAAAATGATTATGTATGCAGATGATACTACTGTTATCAATCGCACAGCTGAATCAGATACCTTGGAAGAAGCTAACAATGTAGATATTGAAAAAGTATTTCAATGGTGTGAACGAAACAGGTCGGTTTTAAAAGACGCAAAAACAAAAAACAAAATATTTCCTCTGTGAAAAAAGTGATAAACCATGTGTATCTTTACGTTTTCTGGGAGTTCATATTGACAATCAATTAACTTGGAACTGCCATACCGAAGCCTTATGTGAGAAGATTTCGAAAAATATCTTCTGTCTTTGCAGTGCATCTAGCCACTATAATGAACATGCAGTAAAGGTAACATATTATGCGTTTGTAGAAAATTACATTCGTTATGGTCTTTGCATTACAAAGGCGAGCAGTTAGAATAATTGCACACATTGGGTACTGAGATGATTGTAGGGACTCTTTTAGACGTCTTAACAGATTGACAGTTCCGTCACTGCACATACTAGAATGTGCCTGTTGTGTTAAAAAACATCCTGAAAATTATTCGGAGCCATTGCATTCGTACAATACACGAGGTAGAAATAAATAAATAAAATTTGATAACCTAAAATATTAATGATCTCAAATTTATTTATTTTTAAAACAAAATACGCAAATATCTAATAGATAAATGTTATTATTCAATTGGAGAATTTTTGATGGATGATGTATGTATGGATTATTATTAGTATACAATATGTATACTAATAATTATATTCCGTTATAGATTTTTGATTTCAACTTTTTTGTTTTATTTCTATTTGTCTATGTTTATAATATTTTTACCTCTTTTACAATATTTTTATTTTTTTTTTTATTTATACATTTTTTTGTTACTTATTTTTATTATATTTTACATCTTTTACAATTTATTTTAATTTTGTTTTGTATATGTTTATAACATTTTTACTTCTTACAATATTTTTATTATGTTCTGTATATGCCATCTATTTGATTTATACATTTTTAGCCTAGTAAGTTTTAATTAATGTCTATATCAAATTGTTTTAGTTACATATACAGGGTGACTAACGAAAAACCTTAGGTGCTGTATCTTGCTTATTTTTGATCCGATTTTAATAAATACAACATCAAATTAAATCATTTTTAAAGGACTTTAATATGAACTGAACTGATATTTTTTCTTGTATCTAGTTTTTGACAAATGACGATCAACTATTTTTTTTAAATTGCACTATTTATATATTTTGTATTGATCCGCAAGGAGATTTTTTTCTGAATATCTTGTCTTGTCCTGTCTTGTCCTGTCTTGTCCTGTCTTGTCCTGTCTTGTCCTGTCTTGTCCTGTCTTGTCCTGTCTTGTCCTGTCTTGTCCTGTCTTGTCCTGTCTGGTCCTGTCTTGTCCTGTCTTGTCCTGTCTTGTCCTGTCTTGTCCTGTCTTGTCCTGTCTTGTCCTGTCTTGTCCTGTCTTGTCCTGTCTTGTCCTGTCTTGTCCTGTCTTGTCCTGTCTTGTCCTGTCTTGTCCTGTCTTGTCCTGTCTTGTCCTGTCTTGTCCTGTCTTGTCCTGTCTTGTCCTGTCTTGTCCTGTCTTGTCCTGTCTTGTCCTGTCTTGTCCTGTCTTGCCCTGTCTTGTCCTGTCTTGTCCTGTCTTGTCCTGTCTTGTCCTGTCTTGTCCTGTCTTGTCCTGTCTTGTCCTGTCTTGTCCTGTCTTGTCCTGTCTTGTCCTGTCTTGTCCTGTCTTGTCCTGTCTTGTCCTGTCTTGCCCTGTCTTGTCCTGTCTTGTCCTGTCTTGTCCTGTCTTGTCCTGTCTTGTCCTGTCTTGTCCTGTCTTGTCCTGTCTTGTCCTGTCTTGTCCTGTCTTGTCCTGTCTTGTCCTGTCTTGTCCTGTCTTGTCCTGTCTTTTCCTGTCTTTTCCTGTCTTGTCCTGTCTTGTCCTGCCTTGCCCTGCCTTGCCCTGTTTTGTCTTGCCTTGTCTTATCTTATCTAGAAGTAATGCTCAAAATTCTTCAAAATACTCTCCCCAACATGAGAGAATACTTGCGGAACCGTATCTGCTATACCTGGAAGGCACCCTAAAACTCGTCGGTGGAATGTCTCTTAAGAGCGTTATGCGTTTGGATGTTTTTCACTGACTGGCAATGTCTTCCTTTTCGGTTGGACAAACAAAAAAAAGATGCACAGAGTCTGGGTCAGAGTTGGGACTGTAAGGGGCTTGGGTATCACCCGGGTATTGCTCCGGGCCAGGCATTTAGTAACGATTAAGGTCGTGTGGCTTGTCATTGTGGGGCCAGACCATATCTTTGATATCAGCACTCGCGCGGGCGACTTAGCTTTACAATCTTTGAAGCCCTACAGGTAAATGCGTTGACACATTCCCCTGCGGTACAAACTCAAAACTGGGTCATTTCTCGGACGTCAAAGAAGAAAATTAGTACCAATTTGACATGCTCATTTGCGCCTTTTTATAGCGGGAGATAATTTCGTGTGTTTCTCGATACTTTGCCTCTTCGATTCTGGGTTACGACATAGTTAAGAAAGTCAGGCTCATTTAAATCAAATTCAACAAATCTTGACAGTGCGAAACTCGATTTTCTTTCTGATTATACCGCAAATGTGAACTTGTTTAGGGTATCAGGGATTTATTCCATGCTAAATCGACAGTCGGAACGGAAACTTTGTGCACACGATTTACGTGTTCGTCGGTTTTGACCGCTGTCGGGGGTATAGAACGGGGTTCATAGGGGTTCCCTCCCAGCCCTCCTTGAGCGCCTTGTGCAATCTCCCGGTCTGTAACCTTGAAATGCAGTCATTCTAGAGGTCCTCTTGAAGCACCTGGAATGTTTCGGTTGCATTCTTTCCAAGCCGCACTCTTCTCGACGGAAATGTCTGTTAGGAATGTTGTAACATGGTTTTTGATGTTTTCCCACGTACTTCAAGCCACACACAACACTTCATTACGTATAGTTGTTCAAGCGACCGCTCCATTGCATCAAGTTACAAAATCGAAAAACACACTAACCGTGGAAGCATGTTGTTCCACTTACACTGCTCAGAGCAAACTGACGATCTGCTGAATTGAAAGGGCTGTCCCGTCACCACATTTCTCGACCCGTTTAAGCCATTGCGATTGATAGTCGCGTCATAATAAAATCATACACATTACTTTCATAATAGATACTGTATTTAGTTACACCAAGCCGCACAAATCAATGTTAAATTCGTTTAAATTAAATAATTATGTTAAATTAGATTGGAATTAAAAATCCGGACTATAAAGTTTAATTAAAAGCTATTTATATTTATATAATTAATGACTTGTTGCCGATAATTGTTTTGATTTAATACAGCTGGATTGTGATTTCCATTATTTATTCCGTTGTTTGTATTTATATCATTCGAATTATGTCATCAGCTTGTCCCTGAGCTGAGATCAGTGACTGATTTGCTTTGTCTTTTTCTTAATGCTGTTTAAAATATAAAAACTCTAACGTTTAATTATATAAGAGTCGGTGACTTTTAAATCTTTTTAGTTCGATGAATTCGTATTTTAAAGATAAACATTAAGATTTTCCGATATTATCTATAGTATTAAAAATGACAATTTCAAAATGATTACAAATAACTTAGTACTAAAGTAACTATCAAGTCTATTTAAAAAAAAATGTGGGATAATAATGGCGACACAAATTTTCTAAATATATTTTATTAATCTTCCTAAATTATCTACAACTTTGTCCTTTACAGTTTTTTCTGTCATAATAATTAAATAGGTATATTAATTTAAGAAAAATTAACCGTTTTTTACTTTTTTCAAAATATCTGGTTACCTGTGACTTTTTTGAAAACTTTGAAAGTGGAATTTTATTTACGCTTCTTTCCTTATTTAACAATTTTTATATCTTTTATAGTCTCCACAATTACCTGTTTAAATTAAATTTTGTTTGTTCATTGTTTCAATTAGTAGGTATTTATGGGAAGTTATATTTCTTGATTATTAATTATTTCTAGATTTTTTAGAAACTGTCATAGATAATCTAAAAGATTATTATTGTTTTCTCATATATAATATCTTTGTATATTGGATTGAGATAGACAAATGAGACTAATAACTTTAGTTTGATCATTTCACACGACAATGAGTAAGCTTCTTTAGTATATTTAATTGCACTGGCAATAATTAAATTAGTGGCATTGTGTAGATGAATAAAAGAACATGCTAGAAAATCGGAAAACAAAAGGAAAAATAAATAAACCATAGGTAAAAGAAACTTAGACGACTGAGAATCTATAGATTAAATATAGAAATAGCAGCCAAAGGAAATAAATATTATACTTTAGTAATTACGAGTTAGTTAAATTTAATGAATCAAGATATTTTTTTATTTATCGGTTCTTTTTTCGAATAAAGTAACAAATAAAAACCAAACGTTAAAGCACAGGCATAAAATAATAAAATTAAAAAATAAGCAAATGAAGGAAAATGGACAGAAAAAAAAGGATTAATTTTAGTTAACAAATATATAATTCGATTTTAATAATAATAATAATATTCTTTATTGGTGTTAATTAACAAAATTATTGTTTTACACAAGTCATAATATACAGTAATTGACAATAAGAATATCAAGGTAGGTAGTGCTCAGTAGCAGACATATCTGACTATTTTGTAATGTGATTCACAATTATAGTATAAATAAAAACTTACTAATAATAAAATATAGACTAAAACTAGGGTCTAGTATTAAGTTTACAATTTAAAATTTGGAGTATAAACAAACATAATTTGATAACAAATTTAAAATTTAAAATTTGAGTAAAGATAAAAAAATATAACATCAATCATAAACAGATAAAAACCTATAATAAGTATGAAAGAGACTTGTACAAATATTTATATTTTAAAATTTGGGGAATAAAAATATTCTGAATACAATTGATTATCACATTTATGTAAAATAATATAGATTTACTAGTTCTATCATACTTCTGTTTTTTTTAATAATAATTAAAGTGACACAAGTTTTTAAATAATGACACGAAAAAAACAAGCAATAGATACATAAAAATGGACAAACGAAAGGAATTTTTATAAAAATGGACTAAAATAATTTTAAAAAAATATATACATAAGAGAAACAAATGACTACTGATATTAAATATTTTCGATGGACTTATTTTCTATATTTTTCTCGTTGAATTATAAATTAATATTTATCTTTATCTTTAATCGTGGTGAAATTTTCATCAATTAGTATTTTTCCTACTTTTATCAGTTTTCTATTAATTAAATGAAATAACTGGGAAAACAGAGAAAATTGGTCAAATGAAAATTATGGTTTAAAAGACAAGGATAGTTGAAAGCCCAAAGTAAGTAGTAATAACAAAAAAAGTAAGGCAGAGTAAAAGCAGACGATAGACATTAAAGGAATAATTGGTACAAAACGCAAGAAACAGCAAAATACATTTATGATACTTTAGCATATGTTTTATATAATATTTTTAGAATATAAATCAGAAATTTTTTATTGTCTGGATCAATTTTATTAGCACTTAAATTAAAAAATAATATTTGAAACATACAATAATTCCAAACTTAATTTAGGTTCAGTAAATAATAAATAAATAAATGAAACACTTTTTACTTTGTTTTACCGCAAGAGTCATTTATTGACTGCGATTATAGTTTTCTACCGTCAACATTCAAGAATGAATTAATAAATATTTAACATTGTTAAATATAAAAAGATATGTTTTTTAATTTCTATTTTAATTTCAGCACAATTATTATCTTATGTCTACATTTATTATATATTATTAACTTTATATTTATTAAAAAAAATAATTTTAATTTATTGACATTGTATTCCCACCTATAATATACATTGTAACGACTAGATAAATTACACGTCGCATCCTTATCGGGCGATAATTTCATAAGACACCGTCCATCTCCCTCCCTATCCCTTTATAATCCGAAGCGTATAGTTGGTGCAAGTGAGCATGAAGCTATGTGTTTATGTAATTCCGGATGTCACAATGGATCTTCATATTTTACAGCGCAAGTATTGTCTATTTTAATAATTTCTGCGGCGGAAACAAAGATGGCCGCCTTAAAACTAACCTCAATTTATCAATGTCTTCAAGATAAGGAAACAATGGCGTGTGTAAAACATCCATTGTTTCTCTTATAAACGGCAAAACAACGTGTATATATATATAATAATGTCGTGGAAACAAAACACCCCACAATGACCAAGGCCTCGAATTAAATTCACGAGGGAATTCTAACTACTTACATTACCGACGAACTACAACACTCTATATAAGAATAATTGCATAATACATTGGTACTAAATTATTCTGAAATATATTAATTTCCGCCTTTTATAATACATAACTATTTTGTTTTCAAAAATAAAAATAATGAGTGAGACAAATATTTAATCAATATAAAAAACTATGTTGTAATGATTTGTCCAGTATGTCTACTATTCGACTTATTAAAATAGCTATTACCATATCCCTAATATACAAACAAGGAAGATAATTTTAATGAATTACAGTAACAGTGTACTATTAAAACAATTAAGAATTTTCATGTAATTAACTAGATTTTAAAATAAAATATAAATATTAAAGAGCTTCTGGTTGTACAATTTTTTAATCTCATCATTTTCAGTTTTTGATCCTGATCTAAGAGCCCTTATTAAAATTGTTTATTATGCTTAACATGTGAAATTTATTTCTAGTAATATTTTGTAATATAATACACCTATAAATAAAAATTTGAAATATTTTACTAGTTATAAATAATTTTGAATAGTTCATTTTAAATATCTTACATCAGTTAAAAATTTTAAAGTTATTGTGAATGTATTATATTTTATTTTGTATCAATTTTTTGGTAAAACTTGTAAAAGCAAATAAACTAAACTGAACTAAACTAATTTAATAATATAAGTTATACCAATAATCATATTAAATAACAATTGTTTAAATAATTACAGTTTACAGAGAGATAAGCACATTTATTGTTTTTTGTTAAATAGTTTTCTATATTTGTATTTATTTTACTTATTCCTTTACACCTATTAATAAAGATATTATATAACTTAATAAAATTGCGCAACTTTCTGCGAATCTCGGGTATATTATTATAATAATTATGAATTGTAATTGTAATGTATTACTTAGATTCGCAGAAAGTTTCGCAATTTTATAATATGCAAAAAACGTCAAAGGCAAAAAATAAATAATGAAAAGTTTAAAATATGCATGTTCTGGAACGTAAAAGTTTTTCAGCTGCCAACTTCGTTCTTTAATTTCAGCTTGTCAATAAAAGAATTTAAATCATCGTAACTGATTTTTTTGAGCAAAATCAATGTCGATGAAAAACTAGGAAACAATAATCTATTTTCGAGCTACTAGAATATTTTCGATAGGATTTATGTTGGAATACCCCTTTCCTTAATTTAACTGTACCCAAATAAATGTTTGTATTTACAAAATTTCCTTTTTCATGTTTACAAATCCGTGATTGATATCACCTATAGTAAACAATTTTATGTTTTTATTTTCGTACTTGGAACATCCAGAAAAGCTAAGTTGGTCTTTAGATTTTGCACAAACAACTAATTAAACATTCCATATTCAATATATATTTATCCGCTTCTATGACATCGTTTTATTTTAAGGTCATTATTTGTTAGCTTTTTTCTTGTTATGTTAGTTCAATAAGCTTTAATAATTTAGGTTTCATATTGATATTATACTGACTAAGTATATTAATAACTTTAGTTAATGTATGTGGCTAAATTGTATTAAGCACATTTTAATGAAAATACAGTTTTACTTTATAATATTATATATTTATTATTAAATTTTATTTCAAAAGTAGAAAGGGAAACCACATTATTATCATATAGCAATTGAAATGACTTTGTTCTAATAAAAGTATTAACTCCATTTATTTTAGTTGTAAGATTTATTTTATATGTCAGTAACTTGATAAAAAATTACATTGTTACATTTTATTTTTATAAACTAAGTATAATCATACAATGGTTGCTTCTCTAACAGAAATATGTTTACGCAACTAAATTAATTTTGTCTTATTCAATGTCTGTCAAGGTATTAGCCAGAGAAGTGGTTTTTTCAAAATTAATTTGTTTTGTAGTTTTAGTAAGACTCATTGTTGTAGATTCACGAAATGTTTTCGAATTCTTAAATTACAAGTCATTTATGAACATATTAAATAATATTAGTCCCATGTAAGAACCTTGAGGAACGACCGATGTCCCCGAATATCATCTGAAATGCAATCATTAATTTTAACTTTCTGTGACCTGTCTGTGAGATAACTACGTATCCAGTTAATAATACCTCAATTAATGTTGGAAGATCTATTTTTTTCCAACATTATGTCATTATTTGCAATGCCCTGGAAAAATCTGCGTAGATCTAATCGACTTGTTTAGCTTCTTCCAGGGCATTTAACAGAAACAAGTCACAAATCCATGTTGTTGTTCAACAATTAGTCCTTTTATAAGCCATTTCAGCTGTTTCTAATAAATGCTGTCAAATAATTTGAGAATTAGGGATTGTCAACAAACCCCACTATAACTAATAGTGGGGCGTTTAATATAGGTGAAATATAGCTTTTTCCAAACTGTCGAAAACACTTCATCTCTGATTGAACGCTTGAATAACAAAATTACAATGTTTCAAAACAGTGCTAAGTATATTGTCAGGCCCACAAGTCGATGAATATTTTAATTCTTCAAATAGCATTGAAAATTGAAATTAAATCAACAGACAACTTATAAGAACTATCAATAATTCCCTCAGCTTGCGAATTAACGGTATCTGTAGAGTATATGGTTTAAAAATTTAATAATACTCACCAAAAAGGTTAACGGTTTCTTGTAAGATATTAGACTCTTAAGTTATTACGATACATTTTTAGAGGGAAGCCATTTTTTTCTGATCGTTAAAAAATTTTCAAACCATGTTTATATTATTTGAAGTATATTTACTTTACATTATTTACACAATTATGTAAATATAATCTGTATAATTCTCTATTTAATAATTTCGAAATAATTCTTAATTAAAAAAATGTAATATAGTCTTTCTGATAATTAGATAATTTATATATTATGTGATTTTCTTTTTTATTATAAATTAATTATATTTGTTAAGAATTAAACAATTTTGGAAATTTCTTGACTCGGACTTTTTTAGTACTAATTATCATAGTCGTATACATTATATCATAAAAATAATTCACTGCTTTATTAGCATTATTACATGAATTAATTAGTCTAGTACTCGAAGTATCGACTTTATTTCCACCGCTATGATCAAAAACCTCCCCCACAAATATAGATCCACGCTCTTAAATATCATGAACTCCGCAATTCGTTTGGGATGTTTTGCCTGCGACTGGAATATCGCAGTTACAACTTATTTGAACATGTGAAGGAAACTTGAGGGCAAGCTATAAATAATCAAATTGCAGCAGTGACTGTCAAATTATCTGCAGTGGTGGAAAAATGACTGCGGAAAAGGAAAAATTAGTCAAAATTGTTGTTAAGAAAAATGAAAAAGAAGTGGAAAAAAGCAAATCGCAGTCAAGGACATTTTTTAACGACCAGTGATAATTTGATGAAAAAGACTAAAGATTTCTACAGCATCGATGCATTTGCAAGTAGACAAATCAATTAAAAGTACTTTTTTTAAGGATATCGTCATTGCAAGCATGGAATAGATTCATGGAGTGATTTCTGCACGTAGTATATAAATCCGGCAATGGCAAGTAAAGTACAAAATTTCAATATCACTTTGCAAAGCCGAAAAAATACGTAGCAAACCATAAAGCAGCCATCCAAAAACAATTTTCTCAACGCCTTGGTTTGATAAAGAGAATGGTTGCGACCGTTACTACGTGGTAATCCATACTTACACTGAATTGAAAAATTTACTATGTTTTAACCACAAATAATTTGTGGTTAAAACATAGTGAATTTTTCCATTCAGCCTTGGTTTGATGTGACAAAAACCTGGATTTGATGATAACATGGCTAGACATTTTTTTGATAATATGCCAGTAAGTAAAAATGAAAATATTATAGTGATGATGTTGAATTGTACTCGTAGTATATGTTAACTTTCGTACACATTGTGTTAATTCACTTCTAATTGGTCAGTTATTTGAGGAAGTGCAGGAAGCGCGGAATAAAGAAATTCGTCGTTTTCGGAAAATTTTTTCGAGAAGGTGTTTTCGCGTAAAAACAATGACAGATGTGTTGAACCGTTTCCTCATATCGTCCGACCCACTCATTTTTTCTCTGCAACCTCTAAAACCAGATGATAGTAAACCGTTACCACCTGAAGTTGCGGAATTATTACTTGTACCACCTTCAAACAAAAATATTGAGGGATAATGAGAGCGATGATGAAGTGGAAGACGGTGACGCCAATTGCGGTTGCGATTTTTTTGAATCACACTATTTCAAGTACTTATATCATTTACCAAAATTTCTTATGTATCCGTTTTGGAAAAATCAATGTAAACATTTACTTAAATATTTATTTATGAACATTTTTAAATATCCATAAACATGTCGTCATATTGGATCCGGCATTTTGAATTTTTTTAAATTCGTAAAAAGCGACCCCAAAAATCATATAGCAAACAATTGGAAGAATATTCTTACATATTTTCATACTTTCGCTAGGTTTTTTCATGCTTTGGCCCAGAGTGCGATGGATTTTTAAAAAGATTCATATTAACTTCCCCGACTACTACCAGCACCTTTTCTGATCAAAGACGATCGCATACCAAATACAAAAGGCCATCGCTGGATAAGTTGTGGCTCATCATCAATACGAAAACAACTGTAGCTGTGAAAATCAAAGTAAAGCTTTAAACCATGATGATAAGGACGTACCTTACCAGGGTACGCAAAACGTCGCTCTGAGACGCGTACTTAATGCTCCTCCGAATATAAGTCGGAGTAGCATTTAGAATACTCAGATCCACCGTGGCATGAATATTCCGGTGTTCTGGAGTATATCCAAGAGATCTGGAATAACTTTCCTAAAATACGATGTCACCGGCGATGGCAAACATCAAAGGCCACGTAAGATTCTAATTGGTACTCAATTAGCTCTCGAAAGCCTAGAGCCATCATAATCCGCCCCCAAATCTTAGCGATCAATTTACCGGAGAATCAGACTAGTAAAAATCTTTGAATCCTAGATTAGCCAAAACAGTGATCGCGTTAACAGGAGTCCGTCACTACCCTATTAAAAGGGTGTATGCGGTGGATTTTGTCTCTTCTTATAAAAGAAATAATTGCACAGCCTTCCACTGATTATGCAGTGTAATCGTCGTAGAAATCATTAATGAACACTGACTACAGTTTAAAAAGCCTACGATATACTAAAGCCACCTGATCGAGCTGATCGTCGAAAGTTTTATTAAATAGTTTTGTTTTACAAATAATCTATTAATAAATATCTGTTTGTTGTTATAATCTACGCCAAACAACCCTACAAATTCATATTTATTTCAGCCTACATATATCTTGTTTTATTAACACATACTATTTTCTGTAACCTATATAAATTTTGAACCAATTAATAAGCCCTAAATACCAATGTGGATTTATTCGTTTTAATATGGATTGGGATAATCCCACAATGAGTTCTTTAGAACTGCAAGGTCTTTTTGGTCAGAAGTATTCATTACGGTTGTATCATCAGCAAATAATCCTTGCGGATCGACAGGTTTAATAGAGTACTCGACGATATAGAATTTTTAAAATTTTACTCTCTGAATGCGATTGTTTAGACAAGTTGTAGCAATAAATCTTCCGTAAGAGAAAATCGAATGCTTTACCCAGATCCATGAAGGTAGCAGCGGAGTACAGGCCAGCTTCAAAAACCTCATAAATCTCCTCAACAAATGCAATGATTGCATTTCTCGTAGACCTACCTCCAGCTATACTGGTTATTATTTATTATTTTGTAACTAACTACGTAGACAACTATTTGATCAAACAACACCTTTTCAAGAATCTTTGATAAGATTGGTAAACGTGAAATTGGTCTGATATTATTAATATCCGACCTATTCCTTTTTTTGTGAACAGGTATGACAATGGCACTTTTAAGGGAGTCAGGAAATATTCCCGCTTTAATGCATTAATTAATAATTTTGACAAAGGCTCAATTAAAATATCGATTGCTCCCTTGAGTAGGTTAGTAGTTATTCCATATACATCTTTGGTATTCGAGTTCTTTAAATTTCTTACAATATCACAAATTCTTGCACACATTTTTCTTTAAATTGACCTATAATTTAATTAAGAATTGTTCTACATTTTTCTCTAGATACTTTTTATGTTGACACTAGTGCGCCCATCGGCGATGATATTTAAGTTACTTTAGAGTGTCTATATCATTCTCAAATTCAATTTTCAAGTAAATTTTTTATCTAGATATGCTAACACTGAGCAAGTTATCATTCCAAGAAGATTGCTGATAAAAATATTGAAAAGTATAGACCCAAAGTAGGAGCCTTGTGGAATACCAGAGGAAGGAGTAATTTTATATGACTCTAACCCATTATAAAACACATGTCACGAACGATTGTTCAGGTGAGATTATATACGTTTTGTTGCAGGTTTGTTAATTCACAGTATGTGATCAATTAAATCAAATGCACGGGAGAGGTCCATTTAAATTACAATTACCTAATGTTTTGAGAGATGGTGGCAAGGTTTGTCATTGTAGAGCGACCAGTCATAAAACCATGTTGGTCTGGTGAATGTATGAACGAGTAATTTTGAAGATGGGGTTATGAAGCATGTTGAATATATTTGCAAAGTTTGATAGAAGCGAAATAGGACGATAATTATTTTTATGTAAAGCATCACTTTTCTTAAAAATCGGAGAAGGTATTATAGATTTCCATCGATTAGGAAATTGACTTGTAGTTATTGAAAAATTGAAAATTACACATATGCCCACTTGCACCACAGCTACTTAATCATGGTTAAAAAGTTAATCCATAGTTAACAGAAAATCGTCTTGCACCGCAACTTAATCACGATTAAAGTCCCCCAAAACGTCAAATTTAACCAGCCGATTTTAGCCGATTAACGTGCCATGTACTTAGCACTACCTTCAAAACGTTTATAATCGTGAAGTTATTTATGTAAATTTGTCAGACATTTTTTATATATAGGTTAAGTATACAAACGCGCCACTTATCTCAAATGTACGGCCTAAAAATACCAAAAATAAAAATAATAACGCTATATTATTACTCTGTGATCGGTGATTACTTAATCAGCTGACAATGCAAGAGAAGAAATACTCTGGTTAAAGTTAATCAGGATTAGTTAATCGAAAAATTTAATCAGAGCTAGTGCAAGGGGCCAATAATGGTTTAGCAAAAATTGATATGCAATCACGCACTAAAAAAACTTGAGTTCTTACCCGCCGTGAAATTGTTAGGAAGGTTGCCATTGTAGATGCTAATTACAATTGTAAAAGTAGGATATATTGTGGAATCGTTATAGATTGTAGGTAGGATTAGTAAACTATTGGTTGTTTATTTAAAGTCTGCCTGGAATTCTTGTTATTCCGTGTTTGCTAGCGATAAATTTCAATAAATAAGAGGGATTTTGTTTAAGGTTAGTCTCAGTGAGAAGGATGAAATCTTTACGTTTAATTAGATTACGATGTTCTCTAAATTCGGTCAAAAATGAAGGATAATGTGTTTTCACATTTTTCCAAGCGTAGCTTTGGATCTAATGTTAACTTTGATTCTGCATTACTTTTGACGCCGCTAAAATTTTTATTAGTTTGTGAACCGAATCGGAAGAAGTAAGGCGAAGTTTTATTAGAAGAGTGTTTTGTGTTTAGTATTGTCAAATTTACCTAAACGTTGGGATTTCACTAATGATTCATGAATATTGTTGCTCCTAAGAATTACCTTCTTCAGAAACTCTGTACAGTATTATATTGTGAGATCTCGTTGTACGTTTTATAATTTCAGAGATTTTCCTCCACAAAATGAGATTTTGAGTAAATTAATTTAAAATTTTAATTCATTGCTCACACTTAATACTAATGTATTTATTTGTCGTCGAGAATTTGGACGCAATTCTAAGCACTCGGAGGAGTTAATTCAGAGTAATGAATGTGAATATTTCTGTTACAACCATCGAAATTAATGAATGTTTCGGTGCATTCGGTAAAGACTTTGTTACATTTAAGACAACTCATTATGAAAAATAGTTATGAAATTTTTAAATTAGATTGTAAATATTAGATATTAAACAATAAAAGGCGATATTACAACAGGGACAAAATTCACACCGATTGAAGCTGATCAACGGTGGCTACGAGAACAAACAAGAAGGCCAAGGAAAAGAATGTGATTAAAACAATAGGAAGAATACAGCCAAAAATATAATTTAAAATAAGTACATATTCAGTTTCTTATAAAGCTCACCTCGCAATAGCGTGCGCACGTTGAACTCGTGAGCTGGCGAATACTAATCCCGTATAAATTATCACACGCACATTGCATAGATCATGGCTTAACATATATGTGATGACAGTTTAAGCGAGCTTACCAAGTTTAGTTCATTAAATGTACACAGTTTGAAAGAAGAAATAAGTTCTTAAATCTTAGAACAATCCCTATAAACTCCTTATTAGGTTCAAAATTGTGAAATTTCTTTTCAGATAAATTTAAATTAGTACCAAATTGAGATGCCCACATTCTAAAGATCTTAACATACATGAAAATAAAAAGATGTTTAGATATACAAAAACAATCAAATATTTAGTACCATCACTATCTTGCATTGTTTAGCTAATGAAAACACTACAAATTAAATTGAAATTCTACAATAACGAAAAGGTCTATGAAATTTAATCCAGAGCATAAATATTTTTAAAATTAATAAAAACTTTTTAAATATTGAAAACGATCATCATTTAGCACCATCATCACAACATCAAAATTCAGAACAAATTGCAATATTGTTTGCCTACCAACAACAACCATGGACCAATTTGAATTTATTTTGGATCAGTTGAAGACAGGATATTATGCAGCATAATCTTGCTCTATAAAATTGTGAAATTTAATTTCAAAACTTGAGACTTAGGTTTTTATTTTATATGAAAATAAAAATAAACAATTTATTAAAGTGTTTGAACGTTTTTTTTTGTCTGTTTTGAATTATCTTTAAGTTTTGTCTGAAAATATTAATTAAAGTAAATGCGGAGTATGTAACAAAGCTCTGAATTTTATTAAAATTTTAAAATCTAATGTTACTGTTACAGTTTAACATCCGTAACGTGTTTTGTTTCGCTCACGAACAGACAAACAGGTACATTTCAAAAACGTTATAAATCGCAGTCGAAACCCTTAAAAAGGACAAATAAGTTTCTTTTTCATATGTTGTTTATTTTATTACTTCCAATGCTTATTGGATGCGCGTTTTATGCATACGTTTGATTATTAATAATAAAGAACATGAGGTATATTTCTTGAATAATATTTTAACTAATAATTTATACAAAATTTTCTTTTTTAAATTTACAAAAACCATCTTACTAAAAATAGATTACGTTTAATTTTCTAAATAAATATTACAACGTACACAAATATATTAACAAATGCATATATAAATCACAATACTTATATAGGAATGTAATGTTAGCTTTATTTTAGCACATATGTATAATCGTAATTTTTACTTACATTTTCATTTTCACACACTAAATATTGCACATTCACTTTTAAAATAAACAGCTTTAAAACGAAATTATTTGGTAATCGGTTCAAGTAAGACTGATAGTACGGATTAATACGACGAGGAAGGAAAAACATTCGACCGATGCGCATTCTCAAAGTCACGTTTTTTGTCTAATTTCAATTTTCTACGGGTACCTGTGTTATCAAGGTGATTTGTCACGGTATCTTTAGTATCGGTGCATGTGCGCGATCGTGTACGAGTTTTCTCTTTAATTTTCATACACTACCCCTTAAAACATTAATAAATTGTAAGGAAAATTTGTAAAGTCTGTGTAAACATCGCTGTTTAATCCGTTTTGAGCCGGAATTCGTTTAAAATTAAAAAAAAAAACCTTTTTGTGTAGGATCTAATAAATTAATTGTGTGAAATAAGTGTTAGTGACTTTAGTTATTTTAAAGAAATATTGATCTTCTCACCAAAGAAACAGGCAAGTATCGATTCTATCTTATATTTTTCATTCTAGTTTTGCATTTTTGTCTACGCATGCATCAATAATAATTAAATTTATCTCACTTTTTTGGAAACTAGTGCAGAAACAACTTTTATACTCTATACGTTGATTGCGTAAAAAAATGTTGTAAAAGTTCTACGTTACTTACTTACAGTCATTCTATGTACCATGCATGTAAATTACTATTCTTTAATTTTAATGACATCGGATATATTAATGCGACAAAAAGGAAAGTGGAAATTGTGCCAGGTTACATAATATTAGTTGTATATACAAACAATTACAAAGTAGAAAATACAATAAATTCCTTTACATATATATATTACACAATCAATAATGTTTAAGGTGATCATGTTAAAGACTCACAAACTGGTTATTTATAAAATTAAAAAGTATAGTTTATAATACGTCTTGAAGTGAATATAGTTCCTTCTCAATTAGATAATTTAATGAGGATGTTTAAATCCTTTTAAATTATTTTTTTAAAGTTTTTATATGCTCTGGGAGACCATTAAAGTGATTAATTGACGAAGAATTTACTCCATCTTCTGTGATTTTTGTTCTTTTATGGTGCGGAAAAATGTAGTTATTGGTTCTGGTTTTATATGTGTTTAATTTTTATTCGCTTCCTTTGCGTGTTTGTGATAAAATTTTATGGTTTTCATAGTGTACATTCCATAGTAGGCGAGGATGTTGTTTGACCTGAAAACCCCGCAAAAGGATTCTCTGTTTTTTAAACCATATATGATGCTAAGTGCTTTTTTCTGGTGTATGAAAATTGCCCTGGCATATGACTTCTTTCCCTAAAATATTATGCCATATCTCATTATGCTTTCAAAGTTGGCGTTGTACGCTGTTTTTTACAACCGATTTGCTTAGACATTTTGAAAACTCTCTAAGAGAGTATAAAACATATCTGAGCTTACTTTCAGTTTTTTTTTGTATATGATTTTTCTAGTTTATTCTAGTTCTAGTTAGAATTCCAAAAAATGTAACCTCCTCGGATATGTTAATTTCTTGATAGTCTAAATTTATGGTTTCTATTTCGATGAACTGAAGAGCAGAACGTTTGTTTTTTGGTTGTTTATTAATCATTTGTTTTTTTTTTCAAATCATTTTTGTATCTTGGACAAGTACATTTGTGTCGTCTAATAGTATATTTTACGATACGTTAGATGTCATGTGTCGGTGCTCGAGATTTAGATAAAGCGTATTTTCCAACAAAAACCATCATCAATTAGCACCATAGTTAACAATCGTTTTATTGGATTTTATTTCGAGATTTTGGTTGTTGATGAATAATAGGAATAGTATGTTAAACTTCCTTGAGATAGCACGCTAGTTATCACCGTTGGTTCAGATTAGGTTGCAATACCGTCCACAACAATAACCACTTGTTGTTTTCGATTAATCAAGTACGACCTAAATCACTTTAGGGCGTTACCTCTAATGCCATCTTTTTCAATCTTGCACAGCAAAATTTTATGATCCGCATAATCATATACTTTTGTTAGATCGATAAATATACCTATATTCATTTTCATGTTTTCTGCGTGTGATATAATATTTTCTATAAACTCCTAAATTGCCGTAGACGTGGATTTTCCTTTGCGATATCCATGCTGTGTATTACTAATACTGTTACATTTGTTAAAAAATGTATTCATTCTATTGATCATAGTTTGTTCAAAGATTTTTAAAAATGCAGGTAAAAGGCTAATTGGTCCTTAGTTTTCAGCATTTTCTGAATTTCTTTTTTTAAATATGGGTTTAATGATGGAAATTTTTAATTTGTCAGGGAATATTCCATATTCAAGTGAATTATTTATGATATAAGTTAGGGGCTATAGTATTTCTACACAATATTTTATTGCTAAACTGGGAATGTTGTCGTAGCCACCGGAAAGTGTATTTTTAGTTTGCTGATCAAATTATAGCATTCGAATTCAACTACAGGATTAATAAAGGTACTATTGGTGTTAGGTGAAATATTGTATGAGTATAGGGTCCGCCAATAAGGGCGCGTGAACTTTAAAATTGAATAAAACAAGTTGTGTGTGAGGTAGAAACGAAATTTATTTTTCATTCGAAAGGGTATTCGACCCCATTAAGTATGGAAGATAACATCGTTCAAATGACCACCGCGGCTCCGTTTGGTAGCCCGGATCCGGGAGGTCCAATTTTCGATGACTCTGGAGCACATATCGGCCTCAATTTGAGCGATGGCGTTGCGTATGTTGACTTTGAGGTCATCGGTGTTTAGAGGCTTGTTGGCGTAGACCAGCGACTTGAGATAGCCCCAGAGAAAAAAGTCTAAAGGCGTTAAATCGCACGATCTCGGTGGCCAGTTGATATCGCCTTCGCGCGAGATGACCATGTCCGGAAATCGCTCGTGCAGAATGTCCATTGTGGCATGGTCCGTGTGGCACGTGGCGCCGTCCTGCTGGAACCACATGTCGTCCGTGTCCATATCATCCAGCTTAGGCCAAAAGAAGTTGGTTATCATCGACCTGTAGCGCTCTCCATTGACGGTTATGGCCGCCCCAGCTTCGTTCTCGAAAAAGTACGGACCGATGATGCCGCCGGCCCAAAATCCACACCAAACAGTGACTTTCTGGGGATGCATTGCCACTTGGTGGACCTCGTGTGGGTTGTTCTCACTCCAAATGCGGCAATTTTGCTTGTTCACATACCCGTTCATCCAGAAATGAGCCTCGTCGCTGAAGATGATTTTTCGGCCAAAATGGGGGTCTGCTTCCAACTGCTCCAGAGCCCAGTCAGCGAACGCCCGACGCTGTCTGTGGTCGTTTATCTTGAGCTCCTGGGTCAATTGGATTTTGTACGGGTGCAGACCCAAATCCAGATGCAAAATTCTGCGAGTTGATGTCTCCGAAAGGCCAAGTTCCTGTGCACGACAAAAAATGGACTGCCTCGGGTTCTCGCGCACACTCTCACGGACAGCAGCGATATTTTCGTTCGATCGGGCGTTTCGTCGACGTGTCAGTGTTGGCTGGTTGTTTACTGAACCAGTGGACTCGAATTTGCCCACCAATCGACGGATAGTCGACTCTACAGGCCGATCATCGCGACCGTAAAATGGGCGAAGTGCGCGGAACGTTGCTCGAACTGATGACCCATTTTCGTAAAACAATTTAATAATTTGCACGTGCTGCTCGACACTCAAACTTGCCATGGTGTTTTGGGGTTATATACTGAACAATGGCAGCAACTTTGACAGCTCTACCTCGAACAACATGGCCGCACCCTTCCGGCAAACTTCCCTATTGGCGGACCCTTTATTATTTTTTGTTATTTCATCGATAGCATTTTTATAATATTTGCTAAATATAGATGCTATTTCTTTAACTATACCCGGTACATTTATTTTTGAAATATTTTTTTGCTTTTAAAATACATAGATACATTTCGATAAAGAAGTAATGCCAACAAAGTTAATTGTATTATTTATTTTGTTTTGTTTATATAATCTATCTTTTAGTTCTTCGCAACAATCCGTAATATTTCTAAATATAAACAACTATTTTTATATTTTCTCTGAAGAACAGTTTTTGAATTTATTATTATGATTACTTATTATTATTAATTCACTAATAATTATGATATTTTATAAAGTTTAGAGGAACAAACCTATTAAAACAACAATGAATAATATTATTAAAATCCAGAACATTATCATCAACTTCAAACAATACTGACCAAAAGGTATTTATTTAAATTTAATTCGGAAATTTAAAAACGTAGGTACGCTCCTTATTATTACAAAGAATATCCGTTGGCTGAAATGAAAGATTTAAGTAGTACAAAAAGCTGTACAACGATGAACAAATTAACACTTGTGCGATTTATAGTTAAGTATCAGAAATATTTATATATAGGGTGACTGACGAAAAACCTTTGGTGCTGTATCTCGCTTATTTTTGATCCGATTTGAATAAATAAAACATCAAATTAAATGATTTTTAAAAGACTTTAATATGAACTGTACTGATATTTTTTCTTGCATCCAGTTTTTGACAAAAGACGATTAACTTTTTTTTTCAAATTGCACTGTATATATATTTTGTACTGATCCGCAGGAGATTTTTTTCTGAATCTAAATTTGTAAACGATTTTATCCATTCATCAAACCAAAGTCGAGAAATTGAGGATTAAAAAAAAATTAAAAATAAAATACCCATAGTAAACAATATACAGAGCCTATTCCAAATGTCAAAAGTGACAGTGTCAGTCATTGGTACAATACTGCAATGATTATTAATAATTTCATAATAAAAATGTTGCAAGATTTCAAAAACTGAAAAACGATTTCTGTAGAAGCACAAAATTCTAGTACAGTGTTTGAAATATTGCAACATTTTAATTATGAAATAATTAAAAATCGTTGCAGTATTGTATCAATGGCTGTCACTGTCACTTTTGACATTTAAAATAGGGTCTGTATATTGTTTACAATGGATACTTGACTTTTCATTTATTTTTTTAATCCTCAATTTCTCGACTTAAGTTTGATGTATGGATAAATTTGTCTACAATTTTATATTAAAAAAAAAAAACTCCTTGCGAATCAATAAAAATATATATACAGTGTAATTTAAAAAAAAAAATGTTGATCGTATTTTGTCAAAAACTGGGTGCGAGAAAAAATAACAGTTCAGATCCTATTAAAGTCTTTTAAAAATGGTTTAATTTGATGTTTTATTTATTAAAATCGGATAAAAAATAAGCGAGATACAGCACCAAAGGTTTTTCGTCAGTCACCCTGTATATACAGGGTGTCCCGTTAATGAGGGGAAATGGCTAGATCATATATTCCTGGGGTCAAATTATGATGATTTAACAGAATTTATCTATATACAAAAATTTACGGTTAAGCCGGAATTTCTCTTCAAAGTTCCAAAAAAATTGATTTCTTTCGTTTATAACAACTGAACGCTTCATTTGATTTGAATGAAATTTATTATTAATAACTACCATAATATAATACATCATTTTAGTTATTATGGCTATTATTGGTTAACAAAAAGTATAAGAAACAGTAGTACCACCACGTAAAAACTAAAATATTTTTTTATTGGTGCATCTAATAAAAACAAAAAAATACTACTTTAAAGACCATTTAATTTAAAAACCTTTTTGTCTCTTAATAATATTTAATATATTTTACGGCTTTCCCAGAAAAAAATAAAATATATTTTTTTATCTAGTAAAAACAAAATCTAGTTTTTTATTGAATCCAAAATAAATGTTTTTCGTGGCCGTCTTTGTTTAAAAAATGGAAATTATGTATAAACATTATTATTTAGTGTCTTTTAACAATTAATTTTTAACTTTATTATGGTTCATAAATATTCATATTTGGAGCAAACAGATATCTTGTTTGTATTAGGATTTTGCAAAGAAAATTGTTTGAATACTGTCAGGTGTTGTTTTGATTTATTTTATTAATTGATATTATTTAATTTTTATTCAATTTAGTAAGTAAACTTGCTTATTAATGAGTGCATAATGAGCATACTCTATGCATATTTTATTTTTTTGTGCAAAAACCGTACAAGATATCAAAAACTAGTAAGAGTCAAAAAAAAATTTAAATCTAATGCTCTTTCAAGTAAATTTTCTTGGATTTATTGGATGCACCAATAAAAAAATATTTAGATTTTTAAGTGGTGGTACTACTGTTTTTTATACTTCCTGTCAATCATTAATGGCTACAATAACTGAAATGATGTATCATATTTTGGTACTTCTTAATAATAAATTTCAGTCAAATCAAATAAAGCGTTCAATCGTTAAAAACAAAAGAAATAAAAAATTTTGAAAGTTTGAAGCCAAATTCCGGCTTAACCGTAAATTTTTGTATACAGATAAGTTGTGTTAAATCATCATATTTTGACCCCAGGAATCTATGGTCTAGCCATTTCCCCGCATTAACGGGACACCCTGTATTAAACCCAAAAACACATTTGACTTAACGCAATTAAGAGAATTTAATATTATAAGTTAGATGTCCCTTACTTCACTGTATTTAATATTTAACGCATTTAATAATAGTTGCCAAGACATTCATCGGATAGCTTTCAGCCCACGTGCTCAATAAATTCTTTCCTGATCGGTTCCAAATCGAATTTGTAGTTTACAATGTGGCCCTTGAATTATTTTTGACAGGAATCAGAGCACCTCCAGCTCTTGATTTGCTACTATTAATTGGTTCTATATCGACTCTATAAATATTACCCAGACCAAGTTTCGCATCACTAATTGAGTCATCAAGTCAGCTTTCTATTAATGATGATGTTTGTGCGCGCCTAAAGTATGGAACAAATTCAGTAATTCTTCAAATAGCAGCCCCTCATTTTTTTTAAATTTATTACGAGAGACCCTTTCATTGTCGAATTGGAAGTATAAAAATGATACCACTTTACATAAATAATTAGAGAGCGGATTTCTAGCATTATGCTTATCCATAATATTAATAGCATCGAAAAAATTTCTTAATATCTATACGAATCTTGAAGAATGTGATTACTTAGCGCTAAGTTTTTTTGGGCTTTTTTGCTTATTTTGACTTTTTGTGCTTATTTTGACTTTTTATGCTTATTTTCATGCTTTTTTTAGATTTTGATGCTTATTTGGACATTTTCTTAAACATTTAAAAAACATTTAATAATAATTTCACTCTGATATTAAATTAATGTGCTAATATAGAGAATTTTCGTAAAAATCTGTATCCCATCATTTATAGATTATATTTGCATTACATATTTTCTTCGTGTCTTTTGACAACATAATTGTTAATAATCTTCATAATATGATACAATAATTATAATGAATTTTATTATTAATAAATATTAGTATAAATTACCAATTTACAATGGATTCGTTTATAAATAAGTAGATATAATGGACCGTCTCATTATTCAGATAATACAGACGAACGCTTCATAGGAATCACACCTATGATATTCCGGATGTAAACGTCGTTAAAAAATAAATAGGGGCCCCAGTAAGTATTAAATGTAAACAAATTTAAGTGATAGCTAATAATCAGGTGTTCTGCAACCGTATCAATTTCCTTCTCTCGGCAAAAGTACCGATGGGACGACTGGCGCATATTTACTGTTTTCGTTAATTTTCATATTCAAACTCGCATTCATAAACTATTGAATTGACATTCCAAAAACTTTGCTTATTTATCAAAAATTACTATATGCGTGAATCGTATTAACCTGGGGAATCACAGATAAATTATATTATATAATTCACATGTATATTTAACCCATAATGCAAAAGGTGAAAACCACAATACAAGAATTAATTAGAGGCTATCCAGAATTAAGTGAAAATTATACATTATTTTGTAAGGCATGTTTAAAAATAGTAAGTTTTATTTTAGTTCCCAACTGCATCCTAACTAGTCAAGACTTGTATGTAAAACATGTTATAACAACACTACGTCAAGAACGTTTGAAAAAGTTCAAAGCTGAACTAACAAAACAGCACAATTTCACAATCTTTGGCATCATCTTCAATTAAATTCACATTTGTGCAAAATACTTTTACATTCTAATATCCCTTTAAGAAAATTACAAAATAATGCATTTAAATCTTTCTTGGGAAAATATTGTAAAATACGCATTCCCGAGAAAAAATTATGTAGCTCTTAGATACTATGAAACCATACAAAAAATTAAAGATATTATTAACAATAATTATATGTGGTTTGGTGTGGATGAAACCACAGACTTGTTTAATTTAATAATATGAGTTTAACATGAAGACATCCGACCAACAGTATTTTGATATATACAAAAGAATTGAAGAAAACTGATAATAACATTATAGCAAAATTCATAAATGATGGACTGACAAGCTTATTTTTGCTGTAGACAATACCAAGTTACAAAATTTTACTAATAATGCATTTTGTGCATTGTACAAGTTTAGCACATGAATAGAAACGAATTTCTGAAACTATAAGAATGAAATTTCCATTTGTAGATTTAATTAAATATGGAAAAATAGTTCTTATATTCTTCTGTGAGTACAATTATTCAAGAAGTCATTATCTGATATCTCACTGCCCCATAAACCAGTGCTAACAAAATGGGGAATTTGGCTATATGCTACAATGTACTATGCGAACAATTTTGAAGAATTTAATAAGGTTATATACAACTTTCCCGAAACGACAAGCAAATCAGTTAAAGACTGTTAAACAGTTCTTAAGAAACAAGAGCTTCCTTCAAAACAATTGAGTTACATAAAATCGCGTTTAAATTTTGTGAGCAACACAATCAAATCTTTATAAAAGCAGATTCATTTTAGAAAATATCTGCATGCATTGGCCAAGAAATCAAAATAATATCGAAAGAAGTATTCGTTGAAAATGAAGGATTTTTAATATTAAATAAATTAAACTTGATTTTGAATGGCAATTTTCAAATGGATCCAGCTATAATTTAAAATAAAGAGAAGCTTTTCTACTTTCAAAAATTTATTGAGCGTCAGAAGTAATAATTTTTACAATTAAACCCTTAGAACAACATTTAATGATCTACTGTTTTTATCAATAGATTTTAGTTATTTTGAAACGTATACAAAATTACAATTTAATTTTTAAATACTTACATGATATTATATATTGCGTAAAGAAAGTATGTTTATTTTGGTTTTAAGCCAAATTTCTTTGTAAAATATGTTGATAAACGTGTAACATATCAAGAAAATATAGTTTTCTTTAGTGCTTTTTTCGTGTTTTTATGCTTTTTTCCTGTTTTTATGCTTTTTAATGCTTTTTTTCTCTAAATTTTGTGCCTTTTAATGCTTTTTTAGTGCTTTTTTCGTGTTTTTATGCTTTTTTCCTGTTTTTATGCTTTTTTAATGCTTTTTTTCTCTAAATTTTGTGCCTTTTTAAGTGCTTTTTTTCACATTTTTTAAGCTTTTTTATCCGCTCTCTATAAATAATAATAATAAAAAATATGGATTTTGTAAAAAAGTTATTCTTTGTAAATAGTTCATTTTAGTATTTTCTATAATTATTTGTTATGCAACTTTTATGTGGATTTTATGATTTCTTAGTAATAAGCAAGAGAATATAAAAAAATATAATTTTTAGTTTTCTTCTGGAAAATCAAGCAGAAGTTGTTCAACTTTGTATTGTCTTCAAATATTCTTTAAAATGATTTGTTGAATTTTTAATATTTAAAAGAAAAAAAACAAAGGTTCAAGTAAACACCTACGCCCGATGGAATAATTCTTACCAAAAGTTTTTCAGTTCTTCCCATTAATGTTAAAACCTGAAGTTTAAAGTGTCAGTTCGAAAGCTGTACTCACACATTTACACATCCACACACATATATATATTTCAAAAATGGTCGAAATGGTCTCAGGTTATTATCAGATTAATTTTTATCGAGATATCCACGCCTTTTGTTATTATAGAAATTTTCATTTATTTTTTTTGTGAAAACTATATTTACTGTTTCTTTACATTCAATTGTTATTTAGGGGCACACTTTTTTTTAAGTGGCAACATTTTTATACTGTCAATTCGACAATGAATTAAAAAATGGGGGGTTGCCATTTGAAAAAAAGTTGATGTCGTCATTACTCACAAACACTGGGTCATGTAATTTTCTTTGCAGATTAAATATATTATGGCTAAGTGGTCCCAAACTATTATACCATATTTAATATGAGAATGGATAAAATAATAGTAGGAATTTTTTGGTTTATTTGTATACAATGACCTTGACAGATTTCTTAATATTTATACACCTTTTGACAGTTTACAACCCAATTGGATACTGTGTGTTTCCCATGTCAAATGACTCCCTATGGAAAAGCCAAGGATCTTGTCGACAATGTTTCTATTGCCTCATGACATTTGAGCGAAAAAAATTATGTACTGTTTTTTTGGATTTAATTTTAAAGTATTACTATAGAATCGGTAGTTAGCTGCCTTCATTGTGTGTTTCATTTGACATGTTACGTTTTCTATTGTGTCCCTTTTGCTGAAATTGTGGTGTCATCGGCATAGAGTACCGTGGATATATGTAAAACTTGTTTCGGGACATCTTTATATATATTAAAAACAATAGGGGACCCAAAATTGAACCTTTGGCTATCTTACGTTCCTCAGACATTGTAACTTCACATGCTACTTTCTGCCTTCGTTTTGTTGGATAGAATAGTAATAATTTATAAATTAGAGGCATAAAGTTATAAAAATATAGTTTTCTTAGCAATATTGAATGTATTGCACAAACAAATGCTTTGCTAAGATCGAGCAGATTCCTGTCCACAATGCTGCCATTCGCAAACGCCACTATGATATAATTTATAAAATGTTCTAACGCCATTGTCTTGTATTTACCACATCTAAAGCCAAACTGTTGATCAGATAGAATTATAGAGTTCATAAAGAGAATGGTTTTGACCGTTACTACGTGGTAATCCATACTTACACTTAATTTAAAAATGTTTTAATTACAGATATTATTTTTGGTTAACACATAGTGAATTTTTAAATTCAGTGTTATAGAGTTAATATTATCAGAACAGATTTCTAACTCTGTGTACTAATTTTAGATAATAAGGATAAGATAGACTGGTCAATAGTTATTTGTATTTAATTTATCACAGTTTTTATGTATTAGAATACACTTTGCCAATTTTTAGACATCAGGGAAATACCTGTTGCAATTGTCTAATTTATTAATGGCGTTTTTAATTTACATTATGTCAACGATGTACTTGATTAAACTGAGATTTAGTTCGTAAATATATTTAGATGCTTTGTGTTTTAGTTTCATGATGGCTTCGCTCATTTTTGCGGAAGGTGCGTCCTTAAAACAAAAAATCTCTTTGGTTTCTATTACCATCTTAAGCATACCGTTAATTGGATCTACTTTGCAATCAGGAAAACGATGATAAATTTTTCAGTTAGGTATCGAAGATATGCTTCAATAGCAGTAACTAGAGTAGTTGATTAGAAGGATTATGTAAAGGATTAAGAGAATGCCGAAATTTTGTTATTGTTAAAAGGAATTCTTGCTCGCGTACTTGAATGTTGCAGTTGGTTGAATTACTCGAATTGGAATATGTATTTATTTATTTAAAATCGAATAGTACATAAACAATTAACAGGACAACTTAACTAATTCAACATTTCTTTAAATTAAGTTTCTTACAGGTAGGTACAAATTTGAAATTACCGTATAAACTAGTTTGCGAATGAATTAGAGTAAAACATTGGTAATAAGTATTTAATTACACAAGTTAAATTAAATAATTAAAAGAAATAATAATAGTTTGACTGATCATGCACTTTCTAAGTTACAAAATCTATACTTAACATTTCAATAATATTTATCAACACGTTTTGGGAGGCAAAGTTGCTATCACAATTCGTAGAGATTTTATTAAAGTAACACATTATGTGGATTGGTGGTCACCAACTTCAGTACGCTTGTTCTTATTTTCTATTCCTTAGAAAGTTAAAATATTTCTAGTATTCATTCTTTTTTGGGACGATATACGCAATCAACTCTGAACGATAGGTAATTTTTCGATGAATGTTCTATTGTATTGATATGGACCATGTATATAGGATACCATATCAAGCAGCAGTATTCCATAGACCGTACCAGCGAAAAGTACAAAACCCTATAGTATTGAATAGTCGTGAATCATTTTATGCGCAGACTTTGTTACTTGTTCTACATGAATATTAAAATTAAAACCCTAATCAAAGTATACACCAAAATCTGTAATAAATGTGCAACTTCCCAAGTTCGGTATTCTTCAGTTGATAATGGTAAATTGAAACAAACTTCTTTCTGGTGTGTACATCAAAGTAAATGTAAATGTAAAGTTGTTTCGTAAATCAAATTTACATTTAAATAAAACAACTTTAAACACTAAAATAAAACATTTACTATGTTTTTACCACTAAAATTTATTGTAAAATATATAAAATAAATTACAACAACACACAACTTAAGTTTCGTGTGTTGTTGTAATTTATTTTATATATTTTACAATAAATTTTAGTGGTAAAAACATAGTAAGTGTTTTATTTTAGTGTTTATCATGAATTACCACATAGTAACGGCCGCAACCATTATTATGATTAAAACAACTTTAATTTAGATATGTTTAGGTACAGTCTGTTGTGTAAGAACCATTTGTTAATTAGATTCAATTTGTTTTACAGAAATATAGAGTCAATTGCAGTGGTTACCTTTGTGAATATCTTCAAGTCGTCGGTGAAAAAAAGATGTGGGCAAGTTATTTAGCTAAATGATAAATCCTTTATGAATACCAAAAATAGAAAGCGTCCTAAGTTCAACCCCTGGGTAACAATTGATATTGAGATAAATGTCTCATTGCTGAGGATCCATTATAGTGGACAAAAATACGACTTCCTGTTAAATAACTTTCCATCAACTTAATTAAGTTCCGCGATTAATATGCAGTCTTCAATTTTTCCAATAGTATGTAATGGTCATTTTGATCAAAGGCTTTCTGTATGTCCGTATAAATGACGTCAATATTCCCTTTCTTATGCATAATTTCGGTAGCATATTAGTTAAATGAAGTCAAGCTCAATTTCTTATAAACAAAACCGTGTTAATGATCTGACATATAATTGGTAAGATGATTCTGCAGTAGGGATATTTCGAATACTTTCGAAAAGTTGCATAAAATACCTCTAAAACTAAGGAAATGTGTTTTATCACCTGATTTATAAATCGGCGTAATTCTAGAATTTTCCACAACTTTGGAAATTTGTTAGATAGCAGTATTTGAAAATGATAAATAGAGGTTTAACAAAAACATTTTAAAAATTCTTAACTATAAATTTGTGACTTAATTTCATAAAAGCGTTTAGGATAGTTGCTTCTGACATTGATGTTATTTTAACGTTTTCAGATAAAGAATTCTCGACTTTGATATTTACATTATTATTACATTACTATTGACACTAATTTACAAATCCGTTTACGATTAGTTGAAGATCATCATAGGGGGTGTCTTCAAATCGCATTGAGCCCGGTATCCTAGAAGTTTCCTTTTAATTTGGGTATAAGACCAGAACTTGGTGACTGTATAATTTGCATTTTCATTAGGATTCTTAATTATTTAAACTGTTACAAATAATAGGAGTTGTTAATCTTATATTTTTTGCGCATATTTTCTTCTGTTCGCAATGTTTGATTTTATTTGCTTGAGACCATAACCATAACCAAGAAATAGATGGCAATTGATTTTGTGTATTTTAACCACTGTTTTGGTAGAAATGCCATCATATTATATGATTCTAAAATATTTTGTTTTTGGAGTTATGTTGGTTTTTATTTCAGCCATGTGTTTTTTTATAACTTTTTTATAAAAAAATTGACATACGTCACCTAAAAACAATATTATAATCCATTATATTGAAACTGAAAGAATTAAAAACTGCATTCCAGCGTTTCAGAAATTCTTAAAAAGAATAACCACAGGAGTAATTAGGTTAAAATTGACATAATATATTGATACGTAGTGTAGTTTTAGTTTTTCACTAAAACAATTGACGTTGGTCACCTAAAAACAAAATTATGATCCATTATATTGAAGCTGAAGGAATTAAAAATGGCTTTTTTGTACTGTAAGATGAGTACTTTAATTATGTTATTGAACGTTTCTAAAGATATTGTTTACAATTTTCTTCTCATCCCTGAATCAGTTTTATTGTCTTGATATCACATTCTAGACTAAACTCCCGTTTCGCCTCATTCAACGATAATTTTTAGTATTTCTGTCCTTAGAGTTTCCTAATTTTACTTATAACCGTCATCAAACCACAATGTGTTATCCACATAGATTTTCTTTGAACTGTTGTCTCTTCCAACTCTTCTACTGATGAAATTCTACTTTTTTGTCAGAATAAATTACTTTTGACGTCTACGACTAGCTTCAACTATCGGGTTTACTGTAATCCATTTTGTTGTCTTTTACTTACCCCAATCGCCACTATTATAAGGAAATCCTATCTTGTACCTTAAATTCCTTTACATACTTTTGAAGATCATCTGCAACGAAGATGCAGTCGATGGCTCTTGCCTTGGGTACCCCGCATCTGACGACTCTAAAACTACCAACCTGACAAGGGCGTTGATGACACCACATCCGAGGCCTCGACGGAAGTGGTTTTATATACTCTGGCCACTATCGCAGGTCTGGATAAGGCTTCTCCCAGCAATACTCTTGGGTTACTTCCCTTACCCCCCACGTTGGCCGTTATTCTGGTCACCGCTCTTGACGATTTTTCGACTCCTGCACATATCTCCATCACTTGGGAGCTACAAATCTCCTTCCCCAGGAGCACAATTATCTCTCCCTTGATTGTATCGGCTCTCCTCCTGAAAAGCTACGCATAAAAATTAATTTTTTGATCTATGGTCATATCCAAGGACTTACGGGAAGCTTCTAATAAGAAATTCGAATTTTTTATTTGTAGGGATTATTTTTAATGCACTATTTTGTAAACTAATATCGAAGGGAGTTAATAAGTTCCTCCAGGAATTGGTGAGCTTTTGGTAATGTTAAAGCATGTAGTAACTTCTGTCAGTTGTAAGAGATATTTTGAAGGATTAAAGCAGAGAGAAACTGGTTTATAAAAATCAACCCATAACTATAAGCATAACTTTAAAAATTAATTCTTTAATTCCGAACCGATTGGCAGTCTCTTTCTTGTGTGGCAAAATTGATTTAGATAAAATTGTAATATTATATTTACTTGCATGACTATATTTTTATCGTTCTCAAATATTTTAATAGACTTTTTGTCTGATGCCGAACTCATCAAAATAGATTTAGAATTTCTGTTCGTGTTTTACGCTACATGAAATAATTTAATCAACAGCGGCAACTTGTAATAAAAAAATATTTTTCTATATCATTAGGTCGTGGCTGAATAGCGTAGTAGCTTAAGACAATTTCCCTCTATCATTTTTTACCCCAACCCGCAATTCCATCTAACATCCTTCCTTTTAATAAAAAAATATATTACAAAAAGTAGTTGCATTAGAGACTAGCTAGTGGGTTATAAATAAAAATCTCTGATTCCTAGTCATAGTCATTGAATTTTTGCTTTGAAGACCCATTTGATTTCAATTGAAAAATATTTAAAATAGATACATTTATCAAGTAAAAATCTTTTTAGATTTAGGTTTTTAGAAAAACTATAAAAGTAAAATAAGTTGATAAAGTTATAAAAAAAATATCGGGAATACTATGATTTGATCAGTCGGAGAGAAAAACTGAAGAATGTGTACGTGTACATTAATATAAAATTTTTGAATACCTATGTGTGTGTGAGAGAGAGAGAAAAAAATAGTGTAAGAGTTGAGGCAAGGTATTAAATGTAGAAGTGAAAATTAAGACGAGAACATTAATTAAAAGTAGATCCATCAAAAATTCTAGTAATTCTAGATATTTACATCAATTACGCTAACCGTTAAAGAAATGGATAAGAAAATATAAGAGGGTATAGATGATAAAGGTATATATAGGGTGTCCAGGAAGTAAGGACGAATTTTAATTTTGTCATATGACGTTTGGCAGTCGTGCTTTTTTCATGTTTGTTATTTGCTATCCTTCCCATTTGCAACCTGTTAGCTTTTGTGTGGTGAGCATTGTAGTTTGATTTTTATGTTTCTCATGGAGCAGATGACAAGCAAGCAACCTTTCCAAGTGATAAAAAGTTATTACAAAAACTGTGAAAGTCTCACGGTAACCATTCGTGAATTGTGTGTGACCCTCGAACTTGACGCTGCTCCAACTGAATCCTCAGTTCGGAAGTTGATCCGGAAGTTAGAGAACACGGATTCTGTTACAATTGTTAAGAAAACAGGACGACCGCGTTCCGTTCGAACACAGGAAAACATTTCTGCCGTGCGTGATAATGTTACCGTGAGCCCCAGAAAAACGGTTCGCTGACAAGCCCAACAACCTAATTTATCAATAATTTTCTCAGATGAGGCGTACTCACCCAGTGGGTTCGTCAATAAACAGAGAAAACAGAGGAGTGATCGGCCCGTACTTTTTTGGAAATCATGAGGAAGATGTTGTCACTTTGAACGCCGACCGTTACAGAAACATGCTTTCTGATTGTTTTTTTTTTTGCAGTTGTGGATGAAATTGACGATTTTTGGTATAATATTATTATAAAACGATTGCTCTGCTGAATGAAAAGATTCCCCATAAAATTATCTCTTTGCGTTGCAACCAGAAATGCTCTGCCAGGTAATGCGATCTTACGCCTTGTGACTTTTTTTGTAGAATACACTAATTAAAGAATGAAATCTAAAGGGTTATTAACTGCATCTCACCAGATGTTTGTGAACACGTTATCGAAAACTTCAATTAACGCATTGCTCGTTTCCGACATGTTACTTAATGTGTTTATAAAAGAAAATTCAATTTTCACTTAATTTTGTATGCTCTTAGAACTCTAATATTCGCCCCTACTTCCTGAACACCCTTTAGAAATGGTCGTATTGGTTCTTTTCTGCGAACCTGCTCAATTGATCTAAAGAACAGATTTTTAGAACTATATCAAAAGTAATACAGTTTCAACTAAGTGACAATATAAAACTAATAATGTATCACCATATCTGGATATTTGGAATAAATTGATTAGGATAATGCATTACCAAAATTTGAGGATATCACGTATTATTTTAACCCATAACTAGGTGGACGGGGTCAAAAATAACCCCAAAAGGTATACAACCTTGTATAACTCCATGCAATTTATAAGCTGAAATCTCATACCACATGTAATCTTCAAAAAGATCAAGTTTAACATAAATACCAATTCATCACTTATGAATGAATATAAGAACAAATTTTCTATTTACAAGCGTTTTTATGTGCAAAAATACAAAAATGACTCCACTCGCCTACTAACGTCAGTCGATTTTTTTTCCGGATTACTCCACTGGCGTTCGTTTAAAATTCGCTAGATGATCCAATGCGCCTACTAACTTGTGGCCAAAAAATGCATTAACGCAATAACTGCTGAAGATATTGGGAGGTGTTTCTTCAACGATCTTGCACTCCAAATTCTTGTAGGTTGCACCAACATCTTTATCCAGAAGATTCAACCAAAATTTGGAAGATAACTTGACACGATATCTACAAGAGTCGGAGAAATGCAATAATTCCTAGGACTCCTGTACATATCAGGCGTTCTTCGATCTTCTTATCTGAACTACTTGGTCACCAACAAATAATGACCATGGTTTCCTACGTTCCACGGAGGAGAAAAGCTATCATGTTACTTTCAACAAAGCATCTGGAAGGTGAAGAGAACATCAATGACGAAGAAAAACCGTAAATCAACAAATAATATAACACGACGAAAGATGGAGTGGACACCATTTATCATAAGTGCGCATGTTGGCCGCCGAACGAGAAGATGGCCCTTAGCCACTTTTCTTTCCACTTTATGAATGTTACGGCAATCAATGCATACTTATTTTCAAGGAAAAAAAAGTGAAAAACAACCCACAGACGTGATTTCTTGAAACAACTTGCTACAGTGGAGTGGTGAAAACCGTACAATAATACGAGAGTTGACCAATAAATTTCGGGAATAGAGAAGAAAAAGAGAAATTAATCATTGTACCTGAGTTTATTGTTTTCTTTTTTAAATATTCTCCATTATGATCAATATAGTTTTACACGCGTTTGAACTAACTTTCTGATTGAGTTTCCTCAAAAATAAGCATTTTAAATGCATCAACTGCTTCTTTAGGTGTCGAAAAAAGTTAACGCCGTAATTTATTTTTGATCATTAAATATAAATTTGAACTGATGAGGGAATAAGAAGAAATCATTCCGTCAAAATTAAGGACTGTGCTACTAATGTCCCATCAATTCGACATTTTCAGTTTCAAAAAGCCTCTTATAATAATAATAATAAATTTATTGCCCAGCAGATTAGAAAATAATCTTATTTCAGGGAATATTTACAAAACAATTAATTAACCTAATTAACATATAAAGTAATTAATATAAAAGTATTAAAAAAATTAATAAAGATTCAATTATATACGAGGCAATTACAGTATGTTACAAAAATATGTTCAAAATAAATAACATTTTGCAATAACTTTTGAAGTGATTTTAAAAACACTGTTAAACTGTCACCAAAAATATCAACTGTATAATGTAATGGATTATACAATGTTATAAATAGAGAGCGGATAAAAAAGCTTAAAAAATGTGAAAAAAGCACTTAAAAAGGCACAAAATTTAGAGAAAAAAGCATTAAAAAAGCATAAAAACAGGAGAAAAAAAAAACACGAAAAAAAGCACTAAAGAAAACTATATTTTCTTAATATGTTACACGTTTATCAACATGTTTCACATAGAAATTCTGCTTAAAACTAAAATAAACATACTTTCTTTACGCAATATATAATATTATGTAAGTATTTAAAAATTAAATTGTAATTTTGTTGTTCTAGAGAATAAATTGTAAAAATTATTACTTCTGACGCTCAATAAATTTTTTAAAGTGGAAAAGCTTCTCTTTATTTTAAATTATAGCTGGATCCATTTGAAAATTGCCATTCAAAATCAAGTTTAATTTATTTAATATTAAAAATCCTTCATTTTCACCGAATACTTCTTTCGATATTATTTTGATTTCTTGGCTAACGCGTCCAGGTATTTTCTAAATTGAATCTGCTTTTATAAAGATTTGATTGTGTTGCTCACAAAATTTAAAGGCGATTTTATGTAACTAAATTGTTTTGAAGGAAGCTCTTGTTTCTTAAGAACTGTTTGACAGTCATTAACTGATTTGCTTGTCGTTTTGGAAAAGTTGTATATAACCTTATTAAATTCTTTAAAATTTTTCGCATAGTACATCGTAGCATATAGCCAAGTTCCCCATTTTGTTAGAACTGGTTTATGGGGCAGTGAGGTATCAGGTAATGACTCCTTAAATAATTGCACTCACAGAAGAATATAAGAACTATTTTTCCATATTTAATTAAATCTATAAATGGAATTTCATTCTTATAGTTACAGAAATTCGTTTCTATCCATGTGCTAAACTTGTACAATGCACAAAATGCATTATTAGTAAAATTTTGTAACTTGGTAGTGTCTACGGCAAAAATAAGCTTGTCAGTCCATCATTTATTAATTTTACTATAATGTTATTATCAGTTTTCTTCAATTCTTTTGTATATATCAAAATACTATTGGTCGGATGTCTTTATGTTAAACTCCAATTATTAAATTAAACAAGCGTCTATGGTTTCATCCACACCAAACCAGATATAATTATTGTTAATAATATCTTTAATTTTTGGTTTCATAGTACGCAAGAGCTACATAATTTTTTCTCAGGAATGCGCATTTTACAATATTTCCCAAGAAAGATTTAAATGCATTATTTTGTAATTTTCTTAAAGGGATATTCGAATGTAAAAGCATTTTGCACAAATGTGAATTTAATTTAAATTGTCCATCGTTTGTTGAAGGTGATGCTAAAGATTGTGAAATTATGCTGTTTTTTTTTGTTCAGCTTTGAACTTTTTCAAACGTTCTAGATGTAGTGTTGTTATAACATGTTTTACATACAAGTCTTGACTAGTTAGGATGGAGTTGGGAACTAAAATAAAACTTACTATTTTTAAACATGCCTTACTAAATAATGTATTATTTTCACTTGTTTATTCTGGATAGTCTCTAATTAATTCTTGTATTGTGGTTTTCACCTTTTGCATTATGGGTTAAATATACATGTGAATTATATAATATAATTTATCTGTGATTCCCCAGGTTAATATGATTCACGCATATAGTAATTTTTGATAAATAAGCAAAGTTTTTGGAATGTCAATTCAATAGTACGGTTTATGAATGCGAGTTTGAATGTGAAAATTAACGAAAACGATAAATATTCGCCAGTCGTCCCATCCGTATTTTTGCCGAGAGTAGAAAATTGGTTGTAGAACACCTGATTATTAGCTATCACTTAATTTTGTATACATTTAATACTAACTGGGGGCCCCTGTTTGGGCCTAGTTTAACGACGTTTATATCCGGAATATCATAGGTGTGATTCATATGAAGCGTTCGTCTGTATTATCTGAATAATGAGACGGTCTATTATATCTACTTATTTATAAACTAATCCATTGTAAAATGGTAATTTATACTAATATTTATTAATAATAAAATTCATTATAATTACTGTATCATATTATGAAGATTTTAAACAATTATGTTGTCAAAAGACACGAAGAAAATATGTAATACAAATATAAATTATAAATGATGGGATACAGATTTTTACAAAAATTTTCTGTTAGCATATTAATTTAATATCAGAGTGAAATTTTTATTAAATGTTTTTTAAATGTTTAAGAAAATGCTATAAATAAGCATCAAAATCTAAAAAAAGCATAAAAATAAGCACAAAAAGTAAAAATAAGCAAAAAAGGCATAAAAAACTTAGCGCTAAGTAATTACATTCTTCAAGATTCGTATAGATATGTAGAAATTTTTTCGATGCTATTAATATTATGGATAAGCATAATGCTAGAAATCCGCTCTCTAGTTATAAACCTATTGAGTGGTGAATTTGAATGTGTGACTGTATTAAACTTATTTCGTCTAAATATAAATACATTTCGGGATGTTATTCTTGGAACGTGCAGATTTATATTATTCAGCAATAGTGGATCATCAACAATATTATTAATTATTTTGTACAAACATATAACACTAGCAATATTTCGCCTTACCACCTAAGATTGCAAATCAAAAAATGCTAATAAATCGGCATATCTAACGGTATAGTCTGGATAAACAAACATTACTTTATGATACAGGAGTCTAACAAATTTCTTCTGAATTTTTTCAATCATTTAAATGTTGATTTGGTATGTTAGTGACCAAATCATACTTCCATACTCTAAGTTAAGAGAAAAATATACTGTTTTCATTACATTTATATTATTGAAATCTTTACATGATCGTTGTAAAAACCCCAACATTCTTAGACTTTCCGAAGTAATTTGTTTAATATGTGGAGTGAATGATAATTGTATATCAAAAACTATACCGAGATCTCTATAAATCTTGCAATTCTCAAGAGTTACACCATTAATTTTATAATTGGTGTGTATATCAACACGTTTGCGACTGAAGCTCATGCATTTACATTTAGATACATTTAATTCTAGTTTGTTAATAACACACCAATTTTCAAAGATCGATATATAATTTTGAAGATGTACACCGTCAAGAGAAGAATTTATAGTTTTATAAATTTTTATATCATCTGCATACAAAAGAACTTCTGATGATATATTATCCACTATATCATTAATGAAAATTATAAATAGCAGAGGACCCAGGTTTGAACCTTGAGGTACCCCACTTGACAGTATATATTTCTTCGAGCTGCAACCATTATATTGGACATAGTTATTGCGATCTTTGAGGTACGATTCAATCAAATGCACACACCAAAATTTCGTAATTTTGCGATTATTAAGTTGAGATCGATGGTATCAAAAGCTTTACGAACGTCAGTATAAATGACATCAACTTGCAGCTTTTTATCAAGTTTATTAGAAATGTATTCAGTAAAGTTCAATAGGTTTGTTACCGTTGATCGTTTCTTTACAAAACCGTGTTATTTAAATATAATATGATTATGTACATGAGCGTATATTTTTGTAGCCATTATGGTTTCAAATAATTTAGCAAAATTGTTAATAATTTTTTATATCGCTTTTATCTCCCGATTTATAAACAGGTGTAACTCTGCATTCCTTCCAGATTTTGGGAAATACTGATGATAGTACAGACATATTAAATATATGTACAAGGGGCAACATAAAACATGACACACAATCTTTTACTATAAACGCAGAAATATTATCGGATCCTGAGGTGAAATTCCCTTTTAGTTTTTTACAAGAATTAATTATATCATCTTCTGAAATGTCACCTAAGTCAAAACTGTTAACATATTGAAACGGGTATCTAATATATCCTACAGTATACTGTTTATATACACTTGAATAATAATCCGCAAATCCATTTACAATCTCAGGTGGCTTATTATATGCATGAGCATTCCAATACATAACACCCGGAATACGTGAGCAATTTTTCTTTTTGTTGAGAAATGACCATAGTTTTTGCAATTCATTGCTAATAGAATCCTCTTATTTAACATGATGTGTGAGAGCTTGCATTTTTCGGGTGTTCAAAAAAATGCGATTTACGACCACGATTGAATTCCGTATACTATTTATATATAGTGGTTTTTGGTGGTGCTTCATCGTCAAAATTTTGTTTATCGATGCACTGTTTTTGAGAAATTCACGTAGAAAGTTGTAATAAGTAATTGCACGAAAATATTCACAATTTACACACCGGTGGTGGCGCATTCGGTTGCGACCGAACTAGCGTTAGCGAGAGTGTAGCAACGTTAGTTTGGGTCAGCAGTTGGATGTGTGACCGGTACCATTCACCATTGGGATACAATTAATGGTGCTTTAGAATGACGGGGGCGATCCTTTAAAGTAACAAGTTCATTTACACACACACACAAATACACAAATAGCGGAAGGACCACGTGGTCTATAGCCTAACTAATCACAATTTAATCTATTCTTGGCCTACATTCTTTTTTCATGTCACTTTAAAGAAAACAAATGGCGCATGAACTGAACAAAACTCGAGCTGTACTTTAGAAGCATCGGGTGTATGATAACGATTGAATAATCCACTCTCGAAATATAAAAGATAATCCTCGTAAACGTATCTTAATTAATTTACAATATTGCAACAACTTTAATTATCTTTTATTATTTTTAATATCTTAATTTGTAATATCTAGGAACTAATAGAATAAACAAACGATCTAAATTTAGACAATGTTGTTTATTTTTTAAATAAATAAAATTATGCGATGGTTCAATTTAAATTAAGAATATATTCACACAAATGGGGCGATATAATTATAATGTATAAAAAATGTTTAATTTAAATAAATTTTTGTACTTAGTACTTATTAATTAAATAAAATCTGCATGCTCAAATTAAAGTCTATTATTTTGGTATCAAATAACGTAATAAAAGTTGGGTTACACCTTATAAATAGGTGAATATTTTCATCTAATTCATTTCATTGGATCAATTCATTTATAAGTTTCCTACATCTAGTTATTGTTATTAGTACATTATTAATAATAAATTTAGTACAAAATAGAATGGGTAAAATATGTATTTATTATTTTCTATATATTAAAGTAAACTCGAAATTTCTGGAAAATATTTGCTATGAAATGTTGTTTTAGTCTTTTATTAACATTAATATAAAATCTTGCGGATTTCTAAGTTTTATAAAAAGTGAATTGGTGTAATCTCGGATGTTTCTATTGTACTCTTTGTATTATATGGAAAAATTACGTAGTATTATATTAAAATAATTCTACAATCGATAAATACGAATATAAATATGTTAATATTAAAGCATATATTTTCACATTTTTAAATCGCACCAGTAATAGAATCCTTGTATGCGCCGCGTCGTTATAGCTAATATACATTTAAATTATCTATAGAAAGTAAAAGTCATTTTTAGTAGGGCCATTGAATCCCTTGAAAGCTGAACTGATCCTACGTGCGTGAATAGCGTACCCATCCAGACACAATCATCTGCATGTCTCATGCGGTTTACTTCAGTTCACTTCACGAACTGCCAACTTCTCGTTAAACTTTATTAAGAAAGAAGTAGACCACCTTCAGTTTCAAGATTTGTCGTTTCCACGATTGTTGCTAACTGTTGTCATTTAAAATTGGCCATACTTTTCACATTTCCGAATTAATCATTTTCACGTAGATTTCACTGCCAATTAAATCCGATATTGCCCGTTTATACGAATAAATGTATTCATAACATCCATTATATTAAATATTCTATTATCGATTTCAAGCGATATCAACTTTCAATATGCACTCAACGGGTTTATTTACTCATGGATAATAATGTATTAGCTAACAAATGTAAATAGTAAGTTTAAAATAATGTTTGTTGCTAATATATAATTTTAAAAATTATTCTTTGATACGAAGGAATTCGTAATTATTGTTATGCAATGAAAATACTTATTTATATAAATATATGTTATTTTTAAATAAAATAAAATTACATGAAAATTATTCAATAAAACCAGATAATGATTGTTACACCCTCGTTTGTAATATTTCAGATAGTCTAGATTTAGTGCATGTTAATTAAAATTGAACTAAATTGTATCATTGAGACTCTTCATATATGTTATGGGTGTTTTACTCACCTCGTGAATTTCTTTGTAGCAATCTAGCTTGCCTATGAGCCTGTGTGTGTGTGTCCATGCATGTTTATGTATTTTTTCCTTTTTAATTTTTCACCGCAATTTTAAATTATGTATGTGTCGCATTTTATCTACCTATTTTGTATATTATTCTAATCTCTATTATATGATATTCATACTTTAATGTATATATGTTATAATTTTAATTCTTTAGAGTTTAGAACTTTTATAAGTAAAGATAAATACCACTACTTTACGTGTTTTTCTATTTGCTTTTAATAATTAATAATGAGACGTGTTGGCCATACACCGTACATATTCCCTTTTATAGATGTAGAAGAAAACAAATAAAAGTAGCAACTCCTATAATTTATTAGAACAAACTTAGCCTAGTTTTATCGTTCATAATCACTTGTTTGACAAGGTTATATAATATCCTAATTAAATAACATTAAATAACGAATTTATCTTAAAAGTATTAATCTATATTTTTAATATTTTTATTTACTCTAAACCCACTAACAGTATATTGACGTTAAAGTTTTAATTACAAATTTTGTTTCAATAACAACTTCATTAAAGCAATTAATTATCAATTTTATTAAAATATACTTTATTAAAATAATAAAATACTTATTATAGTGATTATAGTTTCGATCTAATCGTTTAAACAAATTTATTTATACCTTAAAAATGTATCACGAAGTAAAAGTCTCCACTATCAAACAATTATACATAAATTTAGGATGTAGGTCACGTAAAAAATTAAACCTAAAAAAAACTATAAAAACACTATCAAATAACACAAGATTATCCAATGATACAATAAAATTCAGATAAAAAAGACCCCACAGTAAATAAAAACTTCCACCCCTCGGGTATAAAAAAAGATCGACACGCGATGTAAACGTAACATGACCCACAAATTATAAAAGAAACAAGGGACGGCACGCGACCTCTCCAAAAAATCCAACAGGTAGAAAAACACTGGCAGCATTAAAAAAAATACGGGACCAACTCACCCCTCCAGTGTTTTTTTGTTTGTTGCGTGTAACGGCTTATTACAGTTTACGACCGCAATACAGATAAAAGGGGTTGCAGCTATCAAACGCCAGAGGGAGGCGAGCAGTTAATGGGTGTATAAATTCGTAGATGGCGCAACTGGCTAGATGTGGACGGAAAATTTCGACGAGCGCGATATTGATGGTTTCGGTTTTATTATTGCGCTTTAATTATTTATATTGATTGCTAGAATTATTGATAGTGATTGTGTTTAATGTTAATTTCGCGAAATTTGGAGTTGCGCGGTTGAATTATATATTTCTCTCTCATACAATTGATACGCTGATGAATATTATATATGTAAAAAAGGTAAATTATGCAGCTCCAAGGGTAATCTATAGTTTTAGTACGCGGCTAGAGTTATATGATTTATCTGTATTTATAGGCTTCAATATAAATAATGGAATGGTATTCCGTATGGATTTTAGCGGCAATAAAATTATTATAAATGCAAAACTTTATTAAAAAGGATAACTTTTTTCTTAAATTATTATCCATTGAAATTTATAAAAAATCTAAATCATATGATTTGGATACAAATACAAATTAATGTAATCTATAGAGATTTGTAAATTAATCAAAAATATTTTTATATTAAATATCCATAATTATCATTAGGTTTTGAGCAGAAATAAAAATTTACATAATTTATGGTATATATGCGTTATGGTTGCCTAATATATAATATAATATATATATATATATCAAACAAATTGAAGCAGATTAGCAAATTATTTCGCTTCTCTTCTCTATTAGTAAATTATATTTAGTGTTTTTCTATCAGCCGTGCTATTTGCTTATTTTTAACTTACAATAAACGAATAACACTTTACATGTCACTATTAATTAAATCCCAATAGCACCCATCCGATTGCAGGCCCGGGCCAATGATGCTGCACTTTCTCTGGTTCGGCTCCAACGAATGTGTCCGCCACTGGCATTTTTTAATTTATATTTTTCAAGCATTTTAATAATCATGAAACCATTATAACATTTTTACTATTTTTGTTTTAACTTTTATAAGATCTTGTTTTAATTTATTGTTTTCTTATCTTTGGTATTTCATTTTGGTCTCCCATTTTTAAAAACTAACATAATTTTAAAAATATCATGTTGAAGTATCAAATACTTACCCAAATTTTAAGCAGAATTCTTAAAGTGAAATATATATCTACAGATAGTCGAAGACATTCCATCAGGGTTTGTCTGGAAGAACATTCTGAAGAATGGATTCCGCCTGTGATTTATGTTGTGCTTAAAATTTAGTGTAATTTTTATTTTTGTTTCTATTTATATGTATTTGTTAACAAGCAATCTAAAGCATCATAATGATAAACTAAATAAACCTCTATTTGTACAAAAATTGAAAATAAATTGTACTGGATATATTAGAAGCCCAAATATGAGGGGAAGCCATTAAACTGAATTTTTCTGTATAAAGCATTTACTTTATTGTTTTCACAATACAACTTTAATCTCTTAAAAAAATCGCGTGATTACACTAGTTGAAACTTTCACTTCAGTTTTGAAAGCATCTTTTAAAATCTGCCTTTTTTATACCTGCACCTTCGTCACATTAGATTTTAGGTCTTTGATATTTGCAAAACGCTTTTAAGTTTCTTTTCATCCTCGGGAACATGTACTAAATTTGATGTAGGATACGTGGGTCTCCGGATTTCTACAAATTTCCACAAAGCCGGACATTTTCTCCTCTTCTTCTGCGTAGCCTCTAAATAGAATTAATGGTTAACTTGTCTTATGTTAAGGGACATATATTAAGTGTACGATTCTTTTGATGACAAACATCAAATTAATATCATCTTCAAATACGATTTCCCCTGTCAAGGAAGGTGAGTCAGTTGACTTTCATTGAGATAACTGTTGTTAACTTTCTGCATCGAACTCAGCACCGTGACTCATCGCCTGTTGGATCATCTTCAAATGCGTCCTTCATTATTTCTAATCACGTCGGATACTTTGATTTTTGGTTAAAAGTTTTGTCACGACTTTGAAATTGCTCTTTGTTTTCCCAAATCAACAGTCAAAATGTACTCAATTGAACTCCAGAACAACCCAACTTGATCTACGTCGATCTTCGTCGATCAGATTACTACATAATTTAGCCGATAATATCCACGCTTCGAGCAGTTAAACGGCAACCGAAATGGGACTGATCTTTAATAGACATTTCTACCTTTTTAGACTGAGAAAACTATTCGTACACTTGCTTAATTAATTTTTGAAAATAGTTGCAATTTTAATTCGTGTAATGTAATCCATTATTTACTGGGTAAATGTTAGTGAATGTGGTTAAGATACTCTCCAGTATGATATTTTATTTTCTATTTTGTTTTTATTTTTCTGAAAATAAAATTATAACATATCATACTGGAGAGTAACTCAATCGACACACCTCCACTGTGCTTTTAATTGTCTTCTTGTCTAGTAAAATACAAAATTTCACACCAGCGCATTGTTTGTAAAAAGCCATTCTATCGTGCCCTGTATACATACACAGAACTGCCAGGAAAACCACACTAGTAATTATCAGTTGGATAGTTCTGGACTCTCACTCGAATAGTGATTTGCATTTCACTATTAATGAGTTATATTTTTCTTGCAATTAGATCTAATAAACAAAGTAAATACTAGCTATGACAGTTCTAGTAATTCTACTATTATTATTATTTTCAGGTTCAAATACTGAAAAATTTCGTAATTTTTAATTTGATAACATCATGATACCACGCTCAAAGAATTTCTGGTTTTTCTTAAAAAAAAATGAAGCAAGTGCTTTTTGACACCTTTGTCTGAATTGAATTGTGCACCATTCAAAGTATTGCAGAGATTGAATCAAAGAGCAAACGGAGTATGGTCACTAAACTTGTGTATGGTCTCAGGTCTCATGGAACCCAACACCCTTATGATTTGCAAATTCTGGCCCGTTTTTGTTGATGGATTAATTCAATTTATATAATTGGTGATAGTATACATCCGTATTGATGATTTGGTCATATATAAACAGCTCAAAATACACGAGGCCCTTGTAATCCCACTAAATTGAGACCACAACCTCCCTTTGATGGATATTTGCTTCAGAATTGGTTGTATTTTTTTCAGCGAGCTTTCACCATGTTTTTTTTAAACAACATTGTCGTAAACTATCCACTATTATTGAGAAATGGACAATTTGTATTGGTTAATGTCTTTGAGTTCATCTGAAAGCCAGCTATTTCGTTTACTAACATATCCCAGCTTGTGAAAAAGTGTTTCTAAGGCCATTTGAGAAATGGCTTCTATTAATGCATTGAAAGGGTGTTAAAGAAGTATTAAAGTTCTATAGAACATAGTGTTTTTTGTTTTAACACATTAAATAACATTTTAATTGATTGATGTGTTGTTTGTGGTTTGGTCACGTGCACATTTAATTTCACAAATCCATACAAAAAAGACGTAAAATTGTATGATCTAGCAGGCCAGTATTTTAAATTTCCCTTTAGGCAAAAAACACATTAAAATGTGGTATCGTTACGTTGATGATATCTTGGTTTGCTTTGTAGGAAGTGATAGGCAACTAACCCACTTCTTAGATTTTATTAATAACCTGCAACCTAAAATTAAATTCACCGTAGAGTCAGAAACCAATAACAATATAAAATATTTCGATTTATCCATTACTAAGACTAACACCAATCTCTTATTTGATATTTATAGAAAACCATCCTTTACTGACACCGTTATCCCTAACCATTCCAGACATCCTCAAAAGCATAAAATGGCTGCGTTCAATTCAATGATTCACAGAGCATTGAGTTTGCCCTTATCGGACATTGCAAGAAAAAACGAAATTTCCTTTATAAAGAACATAGCAATAAATAATGGATACAATGACAATATAATTGATACATTACTAAAGAAACACGAACTGCGAAAAATCAGGAAAATCCTATTTGGAGGTGACGTACCACCAGAAAACAAAAAATATATACCTTTAACCCTTTTTGGAAATGCTAGCCTTAAAATTAAGAATATTTAAAAAAAAAACACAACATCACAGCAGCATTAAAACCAAGTTTAAAAATCAGAAATTTAATTTTCAGTCCGAAAACCTCAGTAGATAATTTTAGCAAATCCGGTATTTATAAATTAACATGTCAACGATGTCAAGGTGTGTACATAGGACAATCTGGTCGTAATTTTAGCATCAGATTAAAAGAACATCTACGCTCTGTTCGCCTAAACCAAATAGAAAAATCAACTTTTGCGAAGCATATAATCGAGGAGAATCATTCTTTTGGCGAGGTTGTACTATCCATAATCCATTACGTAGAAATGGGTCGCAAAATGGACCTCCTAGAATCGATCGAAATTCATAAGGCTCGCGCTAATCCGGGAATACCCCTAATTAACGACCAGGTTGACCTGATGTACACTCCAATTTTCCCAGCTGTTTGTTAAAAGTTGTTTCCATATATATGTACCTGTAATTGTAGTTTTTAATCATTGTATGCTTTGATAATGGCACGCTGAAATTATAGTCAGCAGTAAATAAATTGTGTTATACAAAGTTACAAAGTGTTTATTATTTATACTCAACATGTATAACGAAGTAGAAGCCGCAAAAATCAATAATGTTGTATTAATGTTTACCACTTGGATACGTTGCTTAGTTGTCATCTGCTCCGTGATGAAAATAAACATCAAACTACAATGCTCACCACAAATAAGTTATCAGGCTGCTAATGGGAAGGATAGCAAATAACAAACATGAAGCAAGCAGACTTCCAAACGTCATATGACTTCCCGGCCACCCACGTAACGCATATTTTGAAATTTTTGGAACGGAATTTGGCTAACGTTGGGTATTTCACTTTTCTAAAATAAAACAGTAACTCATCGTGATATTTCTGGGTGTGTTTTTCCATATTTCGACGACTTCTTATCGACTATTACTGAATCGATTCACTTATTTTCTTTTGAATGATAATTGTCAAATGATATTTAGGTTAGATGATTGCACTGAAGATAGTTGGTTAAAATGATGTAGGCATATGTTGATCGTAACAGAAATGGCGTTAGACTTAACCCAATACTTTGCAATGTATCCATGTTGTAAAGTGCAAAAAATATTTTCGCGAATAAATTAATATTGATAATAGTTAAATAATAAATAATTCAACTCAAATAAAAAAAAAACATTTATTAATAAACATAAATACTAAACTAAATGCCTTAAATTATTATTTCATAAATGATTTCTTCATTTACCTCTTGGTGAAACTTTGTGTAATTATAAATATTTAATTAAAAAACACTTGGTTTCTTTCACTGAATTTTAATTAATTCAATTAATCTTGAAAATGCTAAAAAAAGCGAAACTAGTCGAGTCAATATATAAAATTTAGTGAAAAAAATTAAGTTTTCTAATTTAATTACATCAATTATTGTTAGAAACAGGATTGTGTTGACAGTTACTATGTGGTATTTCATTTTCAAATATAGGATGAAATATAACACTATTTTCTATGTTTTTTTTACCGCTGTATATTAATGAGTTTTACAACATTAATAAATTATCTACGACTATAGTTCCTTCAAGTCATTATCAAGTAAAATAACATAGAAAATAGTGTTTTATTCATCCTATATTTCAATTATTGTTACTTATGAACAACAGTCATGGACCATTTTTTCTGTCTTACATCTTAAAAGAGTAGGTAGACCCTTATTTTTTTACTTTTGAATGTTATTATCCAATATGTTTATAGTGGTCAAAACACAGTTGTTGTTTATCATTAATTACCACGTAGTAACCGTCGCAACAATCCTTGTGATATTAAATTGAAATGAAAATTACTTTTAGTCTTCGTTTAATAAATGGAAACATTTTGCAATTGTGAAATTGAATTTCAATTGATTTATATCTTATTTTTTGGTATAAATATTTGAATCTTGTAGTTTAATGGAAAGGGCAAAGAAGAAGGATATAAAGCCTGTTTTTCAAATTTTGTTTACCCAAAACGTATTTTAAAAGTTTTATTTTTAGAAACTTCTGCAGATAACATCTAGAGCTAATATACAACTGTAATTAAAATATAATTCTCAGTAGTTTCGACCACGTTAAAGTTAGTTATAATAATTTTGAGATTTTCACAATAAGTATATAATTAAAAATTTGATGCAACATTAAATATTTTCAAGAAAAAAAACGGGCATTTACTCAAGAGTTACTTTTAAAGATTTATTTTTAGAAACTTCTGCAGGTAACCCCTAAAGCTAATATACAACTGTAATTAAAATATAATTCTCAGTAGTTTCGGCCGCGTTAAAGAAAGTTATAATAATTTTGAGATTTTCACAAGAAGTATATAATTAAAAAATTGATGCAAAATCCAATATTTTCAAGAAAAATATTAGAGGATAGTAATAAACGTTACATCACTTTTAAAAATATTCAATGTATCCTAGTAATCGGTTATGTTATACGTCGATGTCTATTATAAATTTGCCAATAAAAATTATTATATGTATAAATATAATAGTGCAATGAAAAATAAAGAAAACAATAATAACCATCGTAGTTTTAGATCTGCATATTTTAAGGTAATTAAAGTAATGGAAGTAGACATAAAGTACTCATGCGCAGAGAATAATATAGTAACGAATGGTAAGTCAAATCCTAATTTAAAAAAATAAAAGTTTTAATAACCTCAAATGTATTTATTTATTTATTTTCACGCACATTCACATAAAATATAATAACAATTATTTGTTATAAAAACAGTGTAGCAGAAATAATAGTAATAATTCGATATTCAATACAAATTTACCATTAATAATAACATTATAAACATTAGCAATAACAACTGCTGATTGTCTGAAGCTAAAAAGCTTCTAGAAGAAACAACAGAAGAACTTCAGAAGTAATATGCTAAAAGCACAATATTTATTAGAAACAAAAAAAATAATAAGAGCAGCTTATCTTCCAATGATTGAGGATAGATCGATTAAGCTTATATTCTTCAAATTTGTTTTAATTGTCTTGACAAAACTGTTGAAACTTAAGGTAGTATGAGTTATTAGCTGATAAAAAAACACTTCGAATAAAATACAAGAAATTGCGTTGCCCAATAGCCTTCTTGGTCACTAGTGTATTAGATATAATATTCACCTTGCCTCGAGTTTGGTAATTTTGATCTAGAAGAAAAATCGAAGATGATTCAGATTTATGCTTCCACAGGTATTTATATAGGCATATAAAATATAGTTACCTCATATTATAAACATTAGCATCAATATATACTTGATTGGTTGGGTACATAAAATCTTTACTTAACATAATATAATATAAATTGAATATCATGTTTTAAGCAGAGTTAATTTTACAGGAGCTGCAGAGATCCAAACCAATAATCCGTAGTTTAAGTACGATTGAATAAGCCCAAAATATATTATGCTCAGCTATGTTACATCCATTACATGCCTGATCTTCCTAAATATATAAACAAACTTCCTTACTTTAGCCACAACGTTGTTAATATGATCATTTCATTTTAAATGCGAATAAAGTATTAGTCCCAAATATTTTATGGAATTCATACATGAAATTAAGATGCTAGAATTACAATTTTGATAATTACATCCATAGTCATGAACTCTAATATTTTAAGTTTACGGAATACCACTACTATAGGAACTAAATTTGAGAAAATAAGTTTTATTGTAGTTTAAGCTGAGGTAATTGTTATCTAACCAATATTTTATTTCGGTTAATTGTTGTGAGGCCTTTATAAACACTAGTACCCAGGATTTACCAGTAATTTAGATCACTGTATCATCTGCATATGATATCAGTACAGAATCATTAGTTATTTTTAATAATTCATCTATATACAGTATAAATAATAAGGGCCCAGCACAGAACCCTGCGGCACCACCACAAGTTACTTGTCTTTTGCTTCTGAGAACTCCATTCACTGAAACCAATTGATGTCTTCCACAAGGGTAATCTTGTAATAACTGTAAGGCTATGCCTCGACCCATAAAATTCCAGTTTTTCATAAAGCTTTGTATGATAAACAGTATTAAATGCCTTAGCCAAGTCTAAGAATATTGCTGCGGAAGGCGTTGATAAGTCTAAACTTTTGTATATACTTGACGTTAGCTTGGCCAAGGCAACCTCTACCTTCGCAGAAACCAAACTGATTTGCGGACAATAAATTTTGTTAAATATTTTTGAATTTGATTTTTATAACTTTTTCAAAAATTTTAAAAATACATTATATGTTTGCTACGGCCTTTAATTAGACATTACATCGCTTTCACCAACTTTGTGCATTAGTTTAATTAATGTATTTTTTAAACAAATCAGAAAGTGTCCTGTGCTGCAACATCTATTTATTAAACACATATTGAAACACTTACTATGTTTTTACCACAATTAATTTATAGTAATATGGTTTACATATATACAAAAATCACGACTTAAGTTTCGACCTGTTACAGTCATTATCACTTGATATCACTTGATAATGACGGTAACAGGTCGAAACTTAAGTCGTGATTTTTGTATATATGTAAACCATATTACAATAAATTAACTGTGGTAAAAACATAGTAAGTGTTTCAATATGTGTTTAAATATGGATTACCACCTAGTAACGGTCACAACCATCATGAATCTATTTATTAGCTCTCTAAGTGGTTTAGAAATTAAGTTTGAGATTTGCTTTAAAACTTTTGTTGCAATTATGTCTATTCTAGGACACTTATTGAGATTAAAATTGTTGATTGCAGAGACAATATCATATTCTACAACAGGAGAAAAAAAGGAAGAACTATTTGATTGTTTTAATTTTGCACTTATAGCGCACATGCTTTAGTTTATGCGCGATATCATTAGATACATTAAGAAAGTATTTATTAAATTCTTCAGCTATCTCTGAATCATTTTCAGAAATTTTATTGCCACAACCGATAATGCTATTTATGTTTCTATATGTTCTATTTAAATTTACTAATTCTTTAGTTTACTTTAGTTTAATGTGATTTGCAAACATTTTAAAAACGCTATCTAATTCAATAGAGGAGATAATATCCCAATGTATGTTGCTTACTTTTTGTTTTAATTTAAAATTAGTGATTATTGTAAATTCTTTCATTTTGTGTTTCGTGTTTCCTGTTTTTATATTGCTCAGATTTAAAGATAGCATGACTGGAAAATGATCGCTTATTTTACTACCAGATATTATTTGCAGTATATTAATTAATTTCAAATTTGATTTAATACAGATAAATATAAACATGATTCTGAATTCCCTTCTATCCTAGCATTTTTTTGTATACAATGTTGCAAGTCCAACTGCAAACAGGTATTTATATATTCATTACTTTCATTTGAGTCACTAAATTTGGTATTAATATCACCAAAATTTCAAAACAGATTTTCATATTCTCCGAGCCGTACAAACATAATACCTAAATAAAATCGTTGGATTTATAAGTATGCCTGTACCCGGATGTGCACATCATAACATGTTTTATACATTCTCATAAATGTAAAATTATTTATTTCAGTAAATTCGATATTTTGAGGTATTTTTTTTGTATAAATAAATACATCATACCGAATTTTATTATAGTATTGAGTGTAATGTTTATATATATAATATAATATAATATTATATTTCGGGCATCAATTCCCATATAGGTACTATAGTATGAGAATTAACATCCCTAACGTAAGAAGTTCGACTTTTTGACTGTAGAGTTACTTGGAACGTTTGTGTCCATGCGCCATTGTTTACAGTTAGATGAAAACTTGATATCGACAAAGAATTAGAATTAATTTGTGAACATTTCCGTCTGATTATTTTATCGTAAAGGTCATCCAAAACCGGTTGTTGTTTCAGACAATATGCCTGATATTGCAAGATAATTATGTGACTTATCTTAAAATTAGGGCATCCTTGTGCATGAGTGGGACAAGGTATACATGTAATATTGCGTGAACAGTTAGCTGCTAAAAAAATGTTCGCATTTATCCAAAATAATTTAACAATCGCTCTAAAATGATTGCGGAACTACATATACTGTATCATTATGGTCCATAATCATTTGTTTGTCAGAAATTGGCGGAAAAATAAGTAAATCGAACCTCCGAAATCATTCTCCTCAAAGACAATGTGAGCCCTCATACATCGGCTCCATCAAGATACTTCTTAAGAATTGAAAAAGTCAAATTAATAGGTCATCCACCTTACAGCGCTGATTTACCACCTAACGAACTTTTTTTCTACTTTCACAGATCCAATGTAAATTACGGGGTCAATGTTTTTTGACGGCTGAAGAAACGGTTGATGCGTTCAAAGTGCATGTTTTGGTGTTTTGATGCATATTAATTTTTAATGACATTATAATAATATAGATTTTATAGGTTTTAAAAATATTGATTTTTTGTCTATTCACATAGCATGTACATAAACCGTTTGAAATTTGATTACTTTTTTGCATCATGATCTAAAATATGTGCTACAAATGAATGTTCTGTATTCGTTTATTATATTCCTAAAATAGTTATTTAAACGTATACGCATTTTGCAGTTAATTGTTGCTAGTGTATTATTGTTGCAATATTGTTTTCTAAATTCGATGGCTTTTACAGCGCTACCCATTAAATTGATATTAAACTTTCTTTCTATGAAATATACTTTTAAAATTGGGAGAAGTAAAACTCTTTTTATGTTCCATTTCTTTATTTTCAGACTGACACGTGTTTCGGTCCTTACGGATCAGTTATCTGAAAATAAAGAAATGGAACATAACAATAGTATTACTTCTCCCAATTTGAAAATTTGGTTCCATCGAGAGAGTAGCAGAACAAGTATCGATTAATATACTTTTAATATATTTTTTATAGTGATTCTAATTTGCCGATTGCTTTAATTGCTTAAGTTTTTAGCTCATGGTTTTTTCTTCTTACTTTATCTCAAAAAAATGTAATTATTGTTTTATTAATTCTACTATATTTTGAATTTATTTATATTTATATGAGACTTTCTTTTGACTTATCGAAGGCATTATATTGTTTTTTGTACTTCCGGCCATTTTCTTCTTCCGTAAATATTGCTTCATATTCTTGTTCAATTTTTTTTTCAGTATGGATTTTGGATTTAGTTGTATTGTCTTTTGTACTTTCAAGTTTTCCGACCATTTTCTGTTTCCATAAATATGCCTTCATATTCTTGTTCAATTTTTTTGAACGCGAATTTCCTTTCAGTATTTATTTTTGATTTGGTTGCTTTCAAGTGAACCTTTGGACAAATATTTCGTGTAATTTTAAATTTCGGGTTCAATATTAGTTGAGTTTATTTTTCCCATAAAATCATTAACTAATCGTTTTCGGATACTATTTTATCACTCTTCCTGGTCCCAAAAATTGCACGGCTTTTCGCCTTCTCTCTGCTTACGTGGTCGATGGATTATGCCCTTGTATATTTTGTCGTTCTAATGGTGTAGATTGATTAACCATATTATAGGCGCAAATCCTTGAATGTTTGATATAGGATAAAGGGTTACAATTTTTAGCTTTATCACAAACTGACATTACAAAAAAATAGGCCATTGTTAGATAAGACACTCAAATGTCTAATTCCAAAGTAATATCTTTTAAAATAAAAAAAATACTTAGTTTCAAAATGAACACCGTGCAATTGAAACTAGTCCTAGAAAAGTAAAAATATGTATGTAATATGTACCACGAAGTGAACGTCTTCAAAATTTAAGAATTATTATTTTTCATTTTAATAATATTTTGGTTATTTTCTTTTCTTTAATGTCAATTACTTAAGATAATTTAATTAGGTATAAGAACGTTAATGAGTAATAAAAATACAACTTAACCAATACAAATTTTCTCTGAAACAACAGATATTAGTAATACAATTATTAGATTCTTCTAGTTAAGTGCGATCAGTTAAGAAATAATTTATCTAGGACAGTTGTGTAATATCAATGCCAAGTAATTTTAATTTGTAGAGCAATATCAAACTACTTTAATAAAATAGTATAGATAATGGTTACCTGTTTCGTTTCTCCAAAGTATCTGTTAGAATAAGTTTAAATTCAAGAAAATTAGTTGTATTGTTCTTGACATAATTGAATAGGAAATTCATACACACTAATAATTATTATTTATCCTAAATAAATGGCGCATTCATTTTTAAGGGTTCATATTTTTTAAATCATTAGAAACCATCAATTAGAAGATTTATTTATTGATATGTTAATAATATGAACATAAAATATGCTGAGCAGCAGATAATTTAGCTAACAAACTAAAGTAATGAAATATTAAAAACAATCAAATAATTATCGAATAAATTAAATAACCTTTTTGAAAACCGAGTATTACGTTTTTATGTCCTTTATACAGAATAATCTGCATTACTTTAAAGATATTATATTTTATACTTCTCTTTTTGTTCAAAATAAAGCCTAAGCATAATATTGTACAATAATTTAATATCAATAGAAATAAATTAGTTGAAGATCAGCACATTTTTAAATAAACCATTTAATGAAATAAAATCTTTCTTTTATAATTTCTTTATTTTGCTGCTGCAATATTTTAAAGATGAGATATAATAGGCACATTCAATGCCAATAAATTCTACATTTAATATACTATCACCAATTATATACGTTTTTATATGGGTTATATATATTGTCGATATGACAAAAGTCTATTTGTCTATATATTTTTTTTTTAACCAAAATTTCATCTTTTAGACTAAGTATACGTACTCATAACGTTTTGATGGGCGAGTACTATTTGTGTTGCTTACAGGAAGTTGAAAATTTCATCTCGGCCAAAAGATGGAATTAACTCGCAAAAAATTTTGAGCTGCTAATATAAAAAATTTAATATTTGAAATTGAACGAAATAGAAAATTAAAGAATCAAATAACTTATTTGGCAATAATAAATAAATGTTTTTATTTTCAGCTTTGTTTTTAAATTTGACAAAAAATATTAATTTTCAATGAAAACTTTTTGATGTCTGTAGTTAACTGAGTGAATGAAGGGGATAGATTTTAATTCTAAAGCAGAATGAATCAGTTATTGTATTAAATTTTATATTTAATTATATTGCACCAGACATATTCAATTGTTGAAAACGATAAAAATTTTAGCCGATCCGGTCAACTAAATACCGAGGGGAGCGTTTTTTACCGCCGTCGCGACAAAGGGTTACGCGCCCCTAGGTCAGCCGGCCGTACCTGTACCGATTCATGAATAGATGCATTTTTTGTCCATTCTTGAGATTTTTACAGACTGCATATGGACCTCCCCATAGCAATGTTCCACACCTGAACATGAACTTAGTTTCATCCCAGACTTGCACGCGAATCATTCAATCACGGCAGAAAATTTGCAATTAGAATAATAATGGCAACCGAATATTTTCAAAATTCGAAATTCAAGCGGGCACGCGTGGAGTTGGGGGGTGTGATTGACTCTTGATGAACATCGGGACGTTTCAATTCTATGGGCGGAATTTAGTTTTTTTTTTAGTTATGCAACCATCTCAGGGCAATATCTAGTGCAACCGGGCTAATTAGTTTTTAAGTGCTTAAGTTTAATGTTAAGTTTTAGTTTATGTTTGTGTTGACGTTTTAATAATAATTGTGGATATCAGTGAACCTTGTGGATTATGTACGTATGTGTTACTATTATATATTAAAACTATATAATTTATTAATTAAGATAAATGGTTTGCATTAATTAAGTTTATTTTTGATATTCTACTTGTTTGTTTTGTTTATAAAGATAGGGAATTGTTTTAATTTTAGGTAATATTGTGAATATAATAGTTATTTAAGGTACAAGTGTAAAAAGTGATGCTTTATTGCACGAACTGGCGTTTAAAAACCCGAGCGATGAACGAGCGAGTTTTTTTAAAGCCAGGAGTGCAATAAAGAAACTTTTTACACGTGTGCCTTACAAAATTTTATCTTCGATCGTAAAGGATTTCAAAGAATGTATTCATATGAGTAATATTTTAATGTCATTTCAATAATTCAATTAATGAAAACATATTTTACCCGCAGTGCACTAATGAAAGCGTTACTTAGCAACCAGTAAACAAGTTGCACAAATGTCGGCCGCCATTATTATTTATGGAAAACATGTTTGCTTTATTGTAATCGCTTCGACTTGCATTAAATGAAATCTTCGGAGTTCCTAAATCTGCCATTTCGTTTGTATTAGATATTTTATTTATAGTTTATTAGTTATTTGTATCAATTAATAAAAAAATAAGTTTTTCGTCGAAAATGTATGCTATTCATTCATCTGTCAAATTTAACATTTCTGTGCAATAAAAACAGTTTGACATTATCGTGCAATAAAAACGTAAAAAAGCACTAGTGCTTTAAAAAGCCACTTTTACAATGAAAAATGATGCAAAAGGCGTCTACTTTCTGTACGATCGTAGATAAACGTATATAAATATAAACTTCAAAGATTAATTCTTTTTTTACAGATCATCTCAGTTATTTATCACAAAAAAGTTGTCTCGATTAAGTCGATAATAAAGAAATAGTAATAAACCTTTAGTAAGATATAAATTTTGTGTATTAAAAAGTGAAGTTTACATTATTAGTTATCCGTACATACTTACAAAATTGGTAAATTCCTTAAGGCTATTTAGTTAATTTAGGGCTTTTTTTTAAATATTATATCGTACTGATTTTTTCTTGTAAATTTTTTAGTCATAATTTTACTATGTATAGTAAGTTTCATGCACGTAAACATAAAATTTTCGTTAACTTCACTTATGTACTATCATTAAGTATTATTTAACTTACCGTTAAATAATATAAAATTTAAAAATAAAGGAAACAACTTTTTATACCATTTTTTATTATACTTTTCGTGACTAATTTCGATTACACTATCTTGTTTGATAATGATTACCGTGTAACCGAAACTAGTCACGAAAAGTGTAATAAAAAGTGGAATTAAAAAGTTATGTACCACGAAGTAAACGCCGAGAAGATTCAAGAATACAAAATGTATTTAAGTAATTTTTAACATGCTTTATTCAACATCATCAGTCAATAGAAAGTCTATAAGAGACAATACAATTGGTTTATAGTATGTCAATCACTATATTGCATAGATAAAATGATATTAGATTAACTTATCCAATATTTTGTTAACGTGAGGCACTTATGTGTAAAATTCAAAGCCTTGGCATTTGTTTGTCAGTTGAATATTGAAATTCATTGCGTCTCGTATATTTTTAGGATAATTTATGTTAATTAACATTTTCTGTGAAGTTCTCTTGTAAAAAACATGCATTAATATTAATTTATATTCAATCTAGTATATGCTTTCCCAATTGTGAAATTTCAAAAAACTGTTAATTAAACTGCAATGACTATTGTTAACTATAACATTTTGAGATGTTGTAGAATAACAAGGCCTTTTTAATCTCAACAAAAGCATAATACATCAATAAAAATAAATTTAATCAAAACGTACTAAAATGTTAGTGTTCAATAGTAGAGCCATGCAGAAAACTATAATTAAGCTGTTTTTTTTTCATATCATAATTCAAAATTGCTAAAAAGCATGAATGTTAAAATCGACAAAAAAGACATTGTCGACATCTATATAATAGGTAATTATAATGAAAAAATTAAAACACTTTGTTAATGTGTAAAGTTGTAAAATACAAACAACGAAAAGTCTTCCTCGTGCAACCTAAGAGCACATTCCAACATCATGTAATAAACAAGAATCACTGCCATTTGAGATATCAATATAAACTTAAAAAAATAATACAGTAAGGCAATATAAAAATATCCTGTTAGAAAACAACTATAAATAATGAACAAAATATCGGAATCAGCATATACGAGATATACAAAAGAACAAAAATCCTCAGGAGTGGATACTATAACAAATTACACCATAAAACAAAATATAGATACCCCAATACCCATTTTAATGAAGGTAAGAAATAAAGTACTAAGGGAAGTAACATCACCTATACATAAAAAAAGCATAGAACAAACCCAGAAAACTCCAGACCGATTCAGTAAATAAAATACTCGAAAAAGTGATCTCCAAATCCAACTATGCAAACATCTATACCAAAATAAAGTCATCCACCATCAACAATATGTATTCCAGGAGAAATGTGGAACATTATCGGCAGAAGAAAATAGTATCAGCTATATTCATATATTTGAAAAAAGCCTTTGATACAACATCAAAAACAATGTTTATCGAAAACATTATAGCAATTCAGGTCAATGAGATCGAGCTTAAACTAATACAATCATATCTCACAAAAAGAACACAGACAACAATAATAAACCAAACTAGAAGCCAACTAACATATGCACAAAACGAAATACCTCAGGAAAACAACTTACCACCAATCCTTTGTATAATATAATATATATCAATTATATTATGGAACAAAATATAACAGAAATGCTATTTTGTTAATGTGATTTTCCTATTTTAAATAATTATTTATTTTAATTCTAAGTAGTCGGTACTATTTATTTGTTTGATGCATTTTCTATTTTTCAGAGTTATTTTGAATGTTCCTTTTTGGTGTTAAAGATCATAAATGCAGTTTTGTTTTCACTTATAATCTATAATAAGTGAAAACAAAACTGCATTTATGATATATATTTTCAATGCGACCCCTTCCAAAAGAGATTCTAATGCATTTGCTATTATTAAACAAATATTGACATCAGAACACCATTTAAAAATATGGTTCAAATCATCTTGCTAAGTCTAAGGCGGAGTTCACAGCACGAAATATTTTAAGGTCATCTGCAAGCAATAACAATTTTCAATGCTTAACATATGTTCTAATAACATTAATAAATAATAAAAACAACACATATTTTGTGGAACTGCAGAAAACACCGATATTGGTTGAGAGATGTAATGAATTTTTTTTATAAATTATTGTCTATCAGCTAAAAACCTACGAATCCAATTTGTTATACAGTCTCCAACGATTGAATGCTCTAGGAAAGTCTGTATACACTGCATACACTTGGCCATTTTTCTCAATAGCATTAGTAATATAAGAATAATAAACAAGCAAGTTGGAAATTATAAATTATTGTCTATCAGCTAAAAACCTACGAATCCAATTTGTTATACAGTCTCCAACGATTGAATGCTCTAGGAAAGTCTGTATACACTGCATACACTTGGCCATTTTTCTCAATAGCATTAGTAATATAAGAATAATAAACAAGCAAGTTGGAAACAGTATTTCTTCCATCATAAAAACCGTGTTGCTCGTTACAGATAATGCTATTTTATGAAAACATTAATTGATTTGCAATGAGTTTATCAAATCATTTCGGAATAGTGGATTAAATTGAGATCGCTTTATAGTCTTCGATGTTACTCCTAATGCCATTTTTAAATATGGGTTAAATGTAACTAGTTTTCCAGATTAAGAGAAATTCACTTTTTGCAGAGAGACGTTACACATTTAAAAGGTGAAAAATACATCGTTTTAAAAATTAATTTAGTATACCACCAGGTTCAGGATTAAGAAAATCTTTGGCAGGCCTTCTGTTTGTTTGTAAATGGGATCACCACTTAGCCCCCTTTTAGCAGAAATTTTCATGGAAAACCTCACCAAATTAATTTTAGATTCACCGCTAGGCAATAAACATTTAAAATTTTGATATAGATATGTCGATGACATTCTAGTTTGTTTCGATGGCACCGATAGACAAATTCATTCCTTTTTAAACTTCCTAAATTCCCTACATCCAAAAATAAGGTTTACAGTGGAAATAGAACAAAACAAAAGCATCACTTTCTTAGATCTAACCATTAGCAATAAAAACAAAAAACTAAATTTTGATATTTACAGAAAACCATCGTTCACTGATGCCCTAATTCCATTTGATTCACAACATCCTATCCAATATAAACATGCATCTTTTAATTCAATGCTCCATAGAGCTCGGTCACTACCCTTATCCCCCCTGGTACTGGAAAAAGAAATCAAAATTATAAAAGAACTAGCACAAAATAATGGATATTCGAGTAAAACAATCGATATACTAATATATAAAAAAGATAAACAGCAATCAAGGCAACTGTTATATTACGGAAAACCCGCAAAAATAGATACTAAGAATATAGTCACCATTCCATATTACGGTAAAATGAAAAAATCAGGGGTGTATAAATTAAAGTGCGGCTCTTGTCCTTCAGTTTATATAGACCAGTCTGGTCGGTATTTTGATATTCGCTTTAAAGAACATCTCAACTCATATGTCAACAAAAAACAAAATTCAACATACGCGAATCACATGCTCGACAATAACCACGTTCCAGATTTAAATCCGTTAGAAATATTACACTTCGCTGAAAAAGGCCTAAGACTCGACTACCTGGAATCGTTGGAAATCCATAAAAACAAATCTAATCCGGAAAACCCCCTAATGAACGACCAAACAGATTTAATATACACGCCATTATTTAATGCGATTTTGTAAAAGTGTTTACCTGCGCCACCTTAATATATAAGTACCGAATTGTAAATGTAATTTATTGTATTCGTTTGATAATGTCCGAATAGGACGAAACTAGTCACAATAACAAGTGTAAAAATTCGTGATACTAGCAAAGTGTTATTATTTCTTAAACCTATTTCAAAGTAGATATTTTTCAACTATTTTATTAATACTTATTGAACTATTTAATTATTTAATATCAACGCTGTATCTTTCATAAACATTTATTAGTTCTTTACATAACACATTAAATAACGTGAGACCTAATACGCCAGCAATGGCCAAAACATTGCTTTCGTTGTCAGAATTGCTTGTTGAATATCATTACCAACTGCCAATAACTGCCAATAATAATGAGTCGAGTGAACTCCGCCTTCAAGTTCTATGCTTCTTCAATTTTTCAAGTTAATTAGTAAATTTATATATATTTTTTAATAGGACTTGTAAAATAAATAAAATAAAAGGTCTCTGTTGTTTTCGAAAAAGGTCTGTATACTTGAATTACTGATGATCGAGTAAGGTTTGTCTCCACTTGGCTAAGAAGCTGGCATGTCGCATCAGAAAAATGTAATATAAGTAGACAAAGCTATAATTGGTTTCATTTTAAACAATCCTATTACAAGTACTTTACAAATTTCGGTGCAGTGGATCTCTACATAACCGATGAAAAAATCCATAAATATGATTATGAATTAAACGAAATATTATTATTCATTAGGAAAACTCCAAGACATACTCATCAAAATAGCTATTAATTAAAAAATAAAATAGCTATTAATGACAAAAATTTATGAGCTATAAGAAAAAGCAGGTTGTGGGAAAGAACAACACATTTTTATGGTTAATGTATCTTTTAAAATATATGTACTGGTTTTTAACAGGTTTTATAAAGTCATGTCAATACATTGGAAAAAATTAACTCCTTATTTCATAATAGTTACACACATAGTTTCTTGATTGCCTTAATGCAATTAGTTTTTTGAATTTTCTTGAACGTCAGCTGCATGATAATAAATTGAGGCACGCATACAGCATAACATTAACTTATAAAAAAGTTATTTCTTAGAAAATGTTTATATATTGCAAAATACTTTCCTATGGTATAAAAATTGTCTTGTAATATTAGTTTAATTTTTTATTTTCCGTAGAAATATTTTACATGGTAATTCCTCTAAATAGTTAGGTGGAGCATTGTTTAATTTTATAGCTTGTACTACACATGAGTTCTGATAGAAACCATAGTTGTGTTTAATGTGCTTGATTTTATCTTCTGATCATGTAGTACTTGGTACATGATTCGAATATGTGCAGGTTTGTCTTTTTTTACAATTTGTAACATGTAGATGCTAATTATTTATCTTTTAAATAAAGTTAGTGTTATAGCATTACAATATAAATTGTATTCATCTTTTTGGGATAACGAACAGTTTCAAAAATTTCATGTATTTTCGTGTTAAATAAATTAAATTAGAACATCTGGCTATTTTTGAACACGCCTGTTAATATGGTTGTCCCATTTTAAGTAATTTTAAATAATAAGTCCGAGGAATTTTACTTCACTGCTTTCTTGAATTAATCTACCATTCATCCGAACATTAGTTAAACCTATCGGTGCTCTATAGTACATAATGTATGTTTTAGATACATATGCCATCAGGTTATTCATGATAAGATAAGCATCGAATTCGATAAGAATTTTATTAGTCGCTGCCTTAAGATCTTCGAATGAGCTATGGTGGATATATATAAGCCATTATTAATAAATATTGACGTAACATGTTTTCTGTCGTTTAGATATAATAATAGATTATAGAAGACTATAGCATAGACTATAGAAGACTAAACCTAGAAGTATGAATAGCCACAAATTTGCAGATTTTAATTCTGGTATTAAATCTTCAAGCACAGGGCATATGTCTTCCGCTATTTCCTCTAGTGTATACACATTTACACCATTTATTAGAGTTTTAAAAACAGGCTATAATATTTTTAATTTCATTTTGTTCGACTGATTCAAGGAAAAGCGGTCCATTAGTGTTTATCTTTAACTTGCTCAATGCTGTTTTGAAATCCTCGTTATTACATATTAAAAAGTTATTTATGCTATTTGCTGGTATATTAGACGCTATGGGGATATTTTTGTTTTTATATGTATATACACTGGAGCTCATAAGTAATGCAACACCCAGAAAGAAAAATGTTTAAAATGTTTTTGTATTGGTGAAGGTTGAACAAAAAATATTGACAAAAATTAAATCATGTGCTGGCCCGCCGGGATTGTTGTAGGACCCTTCAACTCGGCGAAGCATAGACCGAATCAAGTGGTCGATGTCTTCTTGCAACAAGCGGTCCCAGGCTTGTTAAACACAGATGCGCAATTGGTTCAAAATCCTTGGTGGCTGTGGCAATCGCTGAAGTATTGTTCCAATGCTATCCCACACATGTTCTATTGGCGATAAATCTTCAAGGCCAATCTAAAAGTTCTACGACAGAATTTTGTTTAGTCCATGATTTGACGGGCCTTATGCGGGCGGCCTGTTGTTGTCTTACTGAAAAATGGCGGTTGGTATAATAGTCTCAATGTATGGTATTGCAATAGGTTGTAGAAGCGATGTATGGTTTTGCTGTTAGTCTACCCCTAATAAACACCTAGGCCTACTTCCAAGACATATAGCGCCCCATAATATGATGCCAGGGCATTCTAAGGCAAACTCTACATTTTGTCTTTCGCCATGAAATCAACGGACACGTTTACGTCCATGATGGACTCCTAAGCAGAATCTAAGTTCATCACTAAAGCAGTTCTACTCTACATCCTAGTTGAACGAGCTTTGTGCAGCGGAGTCATCGGTAGCACCCAAAACGGACGGAACGCATAAGAACTCTTCGATTAACTGTTTTCTAGAAACACTAGAAACCACACGTCCTATTGCTGCAACAAATCCATCTCTAACTTGCTGCAAAATGTCATGACGATTACGTATCGAAAGCAGTCTTTTTCTTCAGACCATCTTCTCCATACTCGCACTACAGTTGGGGGTGTAATTTCGAGTCTTCACAGTAAAAACGTTGTCGCTTTTTTTTCTTTCTAATGTGAATAAAACGTGCGTATTTGTTGCTGAATTAAACCACATATAAGGAGTGTTGCATTACTATTAAGCTCCAGTATATTGACAATTTTCAATATTTCTTTTGGTCTGTTTAAAAATTTTACGACTTGATCTTCATTATGTGTTTTTGCTGCTCTAATTATATTAGTACGGTATTGGTATTTTAATTCATTTTATTTGTCTCTCATTTGTAAACGTCAAAACACTGTATTAATCAAGAAAGTTTCTATTTTCACGTTACTCTGCCGCTACTAACTTTACAATTTAGTATATCAACTTGTAAAAATTTAGTAGAATTATTTAAATTAGGTAATATTTTATTTATGTCGTATATGTTGAAGTCATTATATACACTTTCGTATCTTGGGGTCGATTTTGTAAGCAATAAACTTAAAGCCACTCTGGAGGCTTCCATAATAATTGCTTCTGGTACTTTTGGAGACACATTCTCATTATTACGAAATTGATCATATAGTAAAGTAAACAACACGCAAGTCAAATCCTTCTGTACCCTAGTAAAAATCCCTTTTAACGTTACTAGTATTGTTTAATACAATGATTCGCTTTTTATGTGTTTGTTTCGTGTATTATCTTAAAAGCTTCAATAGTATTTTATTATTGTTTCAAACCATTTGTGTACCAACATTTGGATGGTCGCCTTTTGTTAAAGTCTTGTTTTGTTAACGAAAAGCATTCGTGTAAAATGAATACTTGCTCTAAGTTTCCACTCAAGAATTTGTATAAGTTTTAGTACGATATTATTTTTAAAAGTTTCATGATTTTCTTTGGTGTAATACATTTAGCTATAATATGTTACCTATTGTTACGTATACTGTTGCGAGAATAGAGTTGTGGTGGTAAGAAACTCCTGGATCAAAGTCTCTAGTATTAAATCTTATCTTACCATTTATCAACACATTCTCCAAGCAACTTTTTATACAGTTAGTTATTCTGGTATAAGAGTTGGTTATTCTCAAATTAGAAGCGTTTGTAATCATGTTAAAATTATATAAAATATTATTATTAGAATTAAAATTTACGTTAAAATCTTCACATACTATCGATAATATATTAAATGTATTTAGCTCATCCAAGATATGTTCAAAAATATCTAAAAGGGTTTCATAATCGCCTATAAATCGATAAAATAGCAGCTCCGTGTTGTTTAATCGTACCACACAGACATCGTATCTTATTTCTTTCGATAAAATGTCAATACATTTGATTTTTTCACAAGCAAGTTCATTATCCAGTGAAATTATTGTGATTATTTTCTAGTAAAATAACCATCTATCGTGAGCAAATCCTCAAGAGAGTTTTTCGTCTAATAGATCGAATATTTAATGAAGTAATTTGTATGTATTCATCATCTATGTATGATTGTGTTATTTTTTATTATATCTTTGTACTCCTTTTTGGCCTAAGGGAGGACGAACGGAGTTTACTTCTTTAAAGGATCTTCCACTCAAACCCATAAATGTAGATCATCAATGCTGTTTCCAAATGCTGTTACAGGTATTCATTAATATATTTATTGCTTCTATAAAGCATATTTTAGTCTTCAAATAGACATTTTTTGTGACATATGCCTCAATTGTTGGTTGTAAATTAGATTCCCTGTTTTCATTTTTAGGGAAATTATATCGTATAACTCTCAGATCAAGAATTCATGTGTCGAGATAACTGTAATCAGTTTCAAGTTTAAACCATTTATTAGTTCCTTTGCTATCTAATTCACTGATATCCTTAATTGTTATTTTGTGGTGGAACTTCTTAAAATATTCTTCAATTACTTCTGATGTTACACTGCTAATACAGTTGCCTGTGCAAAGGCACGCAAATTTAGGCGGCGCCATTGTGACGGAACTGTTTGAACCTACAATTGTATTTTTAATGAATTTTTATTTTCTTGCAGTTATTTTGGTCATATTTCAATTTTCATTTCAATGTCAGTCTGACGTGATTGTTTGTATCACTCGCTGGTGAATTTTTATAAGCTTTTCGCTTGTTTACATTATTTCGCTGTACATTTTTGTTATTTACAGCTGCACGTTTTGGAAAATCCTTTTGGATTATTGGGACTATTGGTTTCTTGATGTTTTTGGTATTGGATTCGGTTACTGATCTTCTGCTAACTTCAAACTCATTATTATTTCTGGGTATTGGCGGGAACACAATGTGTGCACATACTTGCATATACCTTACACTTTGCATTTGTAAGCTTCATATTTGTAATTATGTTATCGATGCAAATACTACTCGTATTAGTAACACCTATTGATGAATTAATAGTAACAGAAACTTTCAATAAAATGTAGGAAAAGGGAAGTTTTATTTTTATGCCTTTTTTTATACAGCACATTCTAAAGGGTATAAATATATAAACTTTATCAAATGATAAATAAAACTACACTTTGTATCGCACACGGAATTTATTCAGCGATTATAGTTTCAATCCAGGTCAAAGTACAGTATTTATTTATCATTTGATAATGTTCCTGATTCAGGATGCATCACTTCAAACATCCAACACACAGTAAACAAAAAGTCGGTAAATAACCCATCTACTTGTCGATATACATATAAAATACACTTTACAAAAAAACGAATTGTTTAAAAATGTAATGTTTTAGTTACATTACATTACATAAACTGTTTTATTGTAAGATGCATAATTAATTAATAATTTACTTTTTTATACTATGATTGTGTAATTGTGATTTGTTTAATGAACTTGAGATAAATGTACCTGGTGTGATAAATATTTCAAATATATGATTAAAACCACTTTTTACGGATTACCGGCGCCAATTACCGCGGCTCATCAGTTAAATGTAATCGAATAACACTCCCTGTATTAATTAGCGTTCCGCCCGTAAATTGATGAACGATTGACGCCAGAGCACGTTTGCTCTTCGCATTATGCAGCAATAATTAAAACGGCGACAAAACAAAATGTCCCTACATATTTCGCCGTCCGCCGTGCCGTGTGAACGTTGTAATTATTAAAATGACGGCAATAAGTGTTCGTCTGTATTTACACAAAGCCATATTGCTCGTATTATACATTTTCCCCGTCCTCAACCACTGGGGCTAAAAGTAAATAAATATTAAAATCGTTGGTTGATGGAATAAGTAATAAACGGAAAAGAATTGTTAAAGGATATTGTAAATGTTGCCCGACGTCCATCGTGCGGAGAGTTATGGACAATTAGGCAGTGTCGATTGATTGATCTCACCCCGGGGGTGCGTTAATGGTAATTACGAATTTCTAACACAACGCGCGTTCGATTTTATTTCTCGGCTATTGTTCGAAAGCCAGAAATGCAATTTGATTAAACCTGACAATGCAGGTTTATCGACACAAATACAAATTGGGCATAATTAATAGTTTTCACGCTTATTTTATGGTTTATTCCCAACGGATTTTAAAAGTGACGAAAATGAACTAAAATTAAAAACAAATATTTATTAATATTACATTTCATATGCTTATTATTAAATTATTTAAATATTTAAACATTAAATGTGTTAGTTAAAGCTGATTCTTACAACTCCAATAACTAGCCAATAAGCTAGTCGTAGTTTGAATCTAAATAAGTTAAATAATAGCCAAGAAACGAAAAGCTGAAACAACCGATAATAATTTTTGATTGATGAACCAAACATTTTTTTGTGCATTTATTTAAATCAGGATATATTTCGGACACAAATTGACCATTATCAATGGTTTATTACCAGATACAAAACTTAAATTATTCGGTGTATATACAAATTAAATATACAAGTTAGTGTGAAGGGATAAGTAATTACAGGAAAATACAATTTTAATGAGATGACTATATGAAGTAGATCATTAATGTTAATAACAACTATTATTATTGCACATAAACCTGTATGTATTTATTCCGCAAATGCCTTCTGTTTCCTGCGCAAGCGCATTGACCGTGACGCATACTTAATTTAAAATGTCATTGCATTACAGTTCTCTCCTTAAAAATAATAACTTAAATTAATACTGCAGCCTAATAGGTGGCTTTCGAATACGCTGAGGTCTTTTAGGAACCTCCTAAGATGTAATAATAATAATAATGATCTTTTTCTTGTATGGTGGCGGCGTTCACTTGGTGTTGCATTTTGATAAAAAGTTTAAGTAAAACACTTTATAACTTTGTTTTACCACTATATTTTAGATAACTGTGACTAGTTTCGATTTTAAGTTGATCATTATCAAACATAAAGTACCTAAATTATTTACAAACGTTGCTTATATACTATCGAAAAGAGGAGAATACGTTATATAAAGTGTTTTATTTAAAATTTTTATCAAAATACACCACCAAGTGAACGCCGCCATCATACAAGAATTAGTTAATGCTAGTGTAGCAGTTCAGGCGAGAAAGTACCTTAAGTTACGAATTAAAAAGCAACAAGCCTCACTCAACGCATGGTTTAATCAACAGTGACTAAAACACAAAGTTATTCCTAACTTTATACATTGCTCTATCAAGTCCAAGACAATATCGGCAGTAAAGGCCTCCAAAGCAGCGGAGAGAACGTGGCTCAAAGAAGAAGAACGAACATGGTTTCAAATAAGAGATATTTTAATGGTATATATTAAAATTCCTCACATGGAGTTGGCTCACCATCTTCACCCGTAGTAGAGTTCGATCTTTTTGAAGTCTATGTTCGAAGCAAAGTAAGCAATATCTAATACCAAAAAATGTCAGCACAAAAGAAGAAATTGAAGAAGCTTCAAAATCATCAGAGGCAAGTGAGACAAACCACAAACTCTATTCCATTCCATCCCAGAATTATCAACAACACCGAGATAACATTCAACGAAAAGGAAACAGCAATTTTAAGTATAGGCCCAAAATTCTGTCCACGCATTAACGTTCCGTTTTTTAAGGAAACTCTTATTGTAGAATCAGAACTTGCTTTCGATGCAACCAATTTTGAAAAACACCAAATTTCCCAAATAATTAAAAGCACTAAGTCAATATCAAACAATACAACGCAAAATAAAAATAATAATCTTACAGTCACTAAAGCAGATAAAGGTAATTCTACATATATACTACGAAAAAACATATTATGAACAAAAAGTTTTAGATTTTATCAATTCCTCTGAAATCATTGAAATTAAAAAAGATCCAACCGCTAATTTTCAAACTATCTTAAAATCTTTCTTAAACAACGAAAATTCGTTATTTAATAGTTCCAAAATATCACAACTACTGCCCATGAATTCTACAGCATCCAGATTATACGGCTTTATTAAAATTCATAAAAATAATCAACCCATTCACCCTGTAATTTCCTATTCTAACAGCTAAACATATATCTTCCGAATTAGCCCACATTTTCAAAGAAATTACAAACTTCTCAAATCCACACTCTATCAAAAACACGTCCTAACTAATATCTAATCTTAATAATAATAAAGTAAATTTGAATTGTAAGCTTGTATCCTTCCATATATCTAACATGTTTACCAATATCCCCCTAAAGATTGTATTAATTTAATAACACAACATCTAGACAAAAATAATGTTAATCCTAGTATAAAAACAGATTTCTTAAATATTTTAGATAGCATACTGAAACATAACTATTTCTCTTTCAATAATAAGTTGTATATACAAAAAGAAGGCTTGGCAATGGGCTTACCCCTAAGTTCATTTTTTGCAGAAATATTTATGGATAATATATCTAATAAACTCTCCATTAGGTAAAAAAACATATTAGGAGGTGGTATAGATATGTGGATAATGTATTAGCATGCTTCGAAGGTACCAGTAGACAAGTAACACAATTCCTTAATTTTATTAATTCTCTTCATCCTTTAATTAATTTCACCGTTGAAACAGAATCTAACACAAATAATTTTCTTGGCATATCTATTAATAAATCTAACTAACTCATGATATTTACAGAAAACCTACCTTCACCGATACTATAATTCCTAACAATTCCCGACATCTTTTTAAACAAAAAATGGCATCATTCAATTTTTTAATAAACGGAGCTGTCAAATTAACTTCTTTTGAAAATGAAATTGCGACCATAAAACAAATGGCCATTAACAACGGATACTCAGCAAAATTTAGTTCAAAAACATAAATTAAAACAATACCAAAAATATATTTATCCTGTAACTAACAAACAAATTCAATGTTTAACATTTTTTGGCCTGATAAGTGTTAAAATCAAAAAAAATCTTAAAGAAATGTAACGTTGGTGTAGCTTTTAAATTAATTAATTAATTTACAATCCAAAACCCAAAATTAACATAATTAATAGGTCAGGAATATATAAATTAACATGCAGGTCTTGTAAAGGAATTTAAATTGGTCAGTCTGGTCGGAATTTTGAAACGCGTCTCAAAGCACATGAACGAGCAAACCATTTATTAGAAAACAATTATAATTTCGGAAAGGATACTTTCAGTAATCCACTTTACCGATAAAGGTCGTAAAATGGATTTACTGGAAGCACTCGAAATTCATAAAGCCAAAATTAGTCCGGGTTTTTCCATTCTTAATTACTAGACCGACGTAATGTATTCTCCTCTTTTCGATAGTATATAAGCAACGTAATAAATTTAGATACTTTGTGTTTGTTAATGATCAAAAAAGCTCATGATCGAAACTAGTCACAGTTATCTAAAATATAGTGGTAAAACAAAGTTATAAAGTGTTTTATTTAAACTTTTTATTATGATCTTTATTTGCCCTACATAAAACCAATTACAGGACAATCTAATAATAAATATAGATAAGTAATATAAATCGTATGTATAATTTGTCAAACTTTAAAACTAAGCTTACAAGAAAAAAACGTATATCCAATAACAAAAATTAAAATAAATTGAGGAATATGCTAAGTAAAAATGTCGGTAATTAAGTTTCCAACATTTCTTATTCTTATTGTTTATGACTTTATCTTTATCTTTATTTAATCTTTATAAAACATGGTTTCAATATATACAAATAAAATAACGAGACATTCACAATATCGAAGGAATAAAAGATATACATAAAATTTTGACTTCGTCCTTCTTGCTTATAATACTTTTACAAAAAAATACATAAATTAATGAAACATGTACAAAAAGCAAGAAACGCAAGACTTATGGGCGGAGTTCACTGGTTTCCAATGGTCTTCCACTCAGACCCAGATCCATCCAATGTAAGACATGCTGACAGCTTCTGAATCTGAATTTGACTTTAGTCTTATGGTGAATTGGCGACTTGAACAGAGTAATGGACCTAGTAGTGGTAGTGGCAAATGTTTTGGTATGGCGCAATGCAAGTAACTCTAGAGATGAGTTTAGGACAATCTGATAGTGAATTAATTTGCGTAAAAATGATGCACTGTTCATATCTGTACGCTTAGAAGAAGGACTTAACAGTATGACGCGCAATTATGAGGTTGTCATCGTCAGAGAAATGTTTGTCTTCCTTACAACCTAAATGTTTGAGAAACCGGCGCTCTACTCCATCAAGTAGTAGTATTAAATTCACATAGTACGGGTACCAAATACGCATATAGAAACTTAACTTGATTACTTATATCAAAATATTTGCACGTTCGCATAATGAATTCTTACATTCTGGAGACTAAAATTTAAAATGCATTGATATGTTTCACAAAGCTTACATGATTATCAGAAAATAAGGCCACGTTTTTGAATGAGGAAGCCATTTATATTATAGCACTACTACAGGCGATGTAAGGTAAAGTTGCTTAAGTCGTACCACTGGTTAAGTCGTACCACATGCATTTAGCACAAACTACAGCGACAACAGCACAATCGTCGGTAACCAAATATACATTTGAGCCAACAACGTCGTGGGACGTATTATTATTTAATGCAAACAAACCACTTTGTAAAATTTGACACCAAGTAAGTTTATTAAAATCTTCTTATAATTTTCTGCATATTTTTGGTAGTAAATCTTGCAAGTAAATTACTTACAAAATTATGTTTCTATTAAATATAGGTTTAGTACAATTTACATAATGGTTTGGTCGAAACGATATTTGTTTAATAGAATATTAAGTTATATTTAGTGGTAAATTTTAATGTGCTGTGCTGTGTGTTTTTTTTTATTTTTCACTCTCATATAATGTTTCCTACATTCTTTATATTTTAAGCCATTATCATGTCAAAACAGTTAAAGCGAATTTATAATTTATAATAGATGGAAACAAGAAAATATAAACTAGGCGTTAAAAATTATCAGAAAGAATTGGATTAAAAAAAGCCAATCGACAATATAATATCCTTTAATCAATGTTACGTCGTCATTTAAAGGATTAAATAAGAATTTCAAATTTGGAAGGCATAACGGTATAACTGATAATATGGGGGAGTTGGTTGCGCATATTCCCAATTTAGAATCAAGTTTTTTTGGGATTACTGCAACTGATCTAAGAAGACTTGCTAATCAGGGGAAAATTTAATTTACAGCCATTTCAATAAAGAAAAAGAGATTGCAGGAAAGAAGTGGTACTATAAATTCATTAAGGATAATCCTTGTTTATCTTTACGAACTCCAGAAGCAACATAAATGTCCAGGGCCAGGGCTTTCAATAAAGAAAGTGTTTATGGATTCTTTGATAAATATGGATTATTCACTGTTCACAAAACATCCAAAATAATTGCCCAGAAACGCAAACATCACGTTGGTTCACCTACAAATGATGAAAGAGGTTTGACCACTACATGTGTATGCTGTATGAATGCTGCAGGTGAATACATACATGTTAATATTTAAACGCATGCGGATGAACGATTCCTTAAAGAGAGAAGCACCAATGATTGTACTAATTTAACGCATCTGTAAACATATGAATAATAAAAACGTTTTAATTATTATCTTTGTTTAATTGAACTCCTAGGCACGACTTAGGATATAGGTGGTACGACTTAGGCTATGTGTGGTACGACCTAGGCTATATGTGGTACGACTTAAGAAACAAGTTGACTTAGTTGAACTTATGTAAGTTTTTAAAGATTTAGTTTTTTACGTGAAAACACATATAGATTTCCTAGATTAGATATTATAACACATAATACCAATATTTACAAAGGTCTTAATAACACATTTAATTTATATTTATTTAATAAATCCTATGTTTGTACAGTTTTTTCTTAGGGGGTATGACTTAAGCAACCCCACCCTACCTGTAAAAGTGACATTAGCACATTTATTGACATTTAGTCTCAAATTATTATAGAAGTTGACATTTAGTCTCAAATTATAGTAGAAGTCTAGATTATCTTGTAGCTTTTTGAATCGTGCAGATTGAAAACATTTGCGAAAATTTTCAAATTATCTGCATATGCTAATACGTAACAGGACAAAGACGAAATAAGAACGTTAAAAAACAATATGAAAAGAAGTGGACTAAGATTAGAGCCCTGCGGCACCCCAGAGCTACCAATAAATTCATAAGGCTTGTAACCATTGTAGTGTTCATAGCTTGGTCGACAACAGAGGTATGATTTAAAAAAGATAATTTTATGAAAACTAAGTCCAAATGTGGCAAGTTTATGCAACGAAAAATATCTCCTCGCCATGGCGTGGGAATAGGTATAATTTTGTAAAATATATAAAGTTGATGATCGGTGAGTAGGATGTGTGCAGTTATAAGAATGTCTTGATTTGTTCTACATTGATGTAGTGTTAAGTACGTTTAAAAGGGTCTTAGAGGGTAATAGGGCAGGGTGAATTACGCCATTTTCTATTAGTAGAATAGAATCTACTGTTTTTTCTACTTCTATTTCTAAATCGGTGGTTAACAATATTAATGTGGACATTATTTTTGTTATTCGGGCTTCAATTTCAATATTGTGCATAATATTTCTTTCGAACTCTACTACATGAAGGGACAAGTTATTTATAGACTGTTTAAGCATATTTTGATTGTACTGTTAACGGTGGAGGCTTCTACTTCGTTATACATAATTCTTCACAAATAAAAAACTTTTTAACTTTGTTTGTATAACACGGACTTTATACAAGAAGTCACTTCTAGTTTGATAATGAAAAGTTAAAATTGTAGAAACTATATAAACTAAATAAAGTCCGTGTTATACAAACAAAGTTAAAAAGTTTTTTATTTGTATTTTGATTGTATTGAAAATTTTCAAATGAGGTGTTAACGGATTTAATTGTTGTTTTAATAATTGTGGTTTGATTATAAAGAGCATGTCGAAGTATATCAGAATTTTTATTGAGATTTTGAAAAATGGATTCGTAATGTATTCTGTCCTCATCAAACAAGGTTTCAAAGAGAGTTTTAAAGAGGTCTCCACCACATATCGCGTGGGGGTTACCTAATTGGCGAAGAACGAGAAGAAACCAAATTTTCAACTGAACTATTTATTACTACACTTAACTACCTAGTTGTTGGGACAAACTCTTTGATTACCAGCTAAATCTCGACTGCCCCGTCCCGGAGGTCCCACGGATTTTCCTCGATTTCCCTGATCAGCATGAAAACTACTTATTAATTATCGAGGAAGTTCTTGAATTCCGCTGAGCATGGGAGTACATACTCGCGGACAGGAAGCGACCTGATATTTCCTGTCTCAAATATCGCCTGTTCGCGATAATATAGTGATAATTACCGATCTTGTCACCCTTTTTATATACTGAGATTAAACATGCATGTTTCCATAAATCCATATCTGAGTATGGTTAGATAGGTTTATGATTATCAGTGCCAACACATTTATGTTTACAATCTTTAATAAAAAACTAGGTATTTGATCGACACCAGACATTATTTTTAAGATTATTAAAACTTTTAATAATATTGGCTTCATTAAATGGCGTATTATCATAAGGAATGGTATTGTTAAAGGGTTCAGCTAAGGTAATATTTGATGGTGATTGTACAAAAACATCAGAAAGAGCAACAGCAAAGAAGTTAACTATTTCCTTAGAATTATCAAACATCGCATCATCATTATGCATTTGGAAGATAATTTGTGATGCCACTTTTAATATGAACAAAACTACAAAGTTTTTTGGGATCAATTTTGTCTAAGTAAGACTTATACAACGCGTTTTAACTACTGATGATAGTCTTGGAGACCAGTCAACTTCCACTTATAATAATAATAATCCTTGGCCATAATTGCCTTTTTAATATCAAGTGTGAACCACAACGGAAAATAAGATTTTCGTCTTACATATGAGGAATTTGTTTCATCGAGTATACTGTAAACCAATGGGTAAAATGCAATTAGCGCTTTAGTTACATTAGTATAACAATTAAGGAAAGACCTGTAAACCGACAAAAGTGAGTTGTATAATTCGAGATAATTGGCCGTACAAAAATTATAATATGTATTATTATTTGTTGGAAATTTTTCTGAACTAATAACGAATGCCGCACATTAGTTAAAGTCACGACAAGAAATCTACCAATACTGTTAATCACATTATTAAATTGAGTTAAGTTTACCGTGTTGATAAAATTAAGTAAAGGATTTAATTTTTGTAAAGAAGGTTGCGTACTAACAGAATTGCTGAATTAAGGTGCGTTAAAATGACCAATAAGGAGAACTTGTACATTAACAGTACTAACGATTCTAATAGCAATGACAATGTATCAGATTATAAAATAGGACGAGTGAAACAAGATTGGAAATAGCTGTTAAATTAAGTACTTCTGGGAAAATTACATCCGAGACAAAAACCACCAAAAGAAGAACAACAAGTTACATCAAAACGGTGATCGCATCAGAAGATTTTGTAGCTTGACCCAGTAGTATACTATTCAATATAGAATCGGTGAGCCAGTGCTATGATGTCAAAATCAGTATTATGCGATGGAGTGTAGAGGTGATGTGTTTTGATACGAAGTCCGTGGGAATTTGATAGTAAATACAAAGTGTAGGTTTGGTAATGTTGGGCTGTATCAGTTTTCCGCAACATGTACAATAGTGGATATTCCGTGAATGTGTTTTATCTTAAGGTCTCATTCACCCGCAGCAATCCTTTTACTTAATTCTTCATTTACAGTTCGATAGAATTCTATATTAATCTTCTTAAATTTGAAATTTCACTTAAATACATGCTTTCATTGCAAATTTTAGTTTTTACGGAATCTTCTTTACAAAGCCTCAGCTTGATAAGGCGACATCTATTGGAATGCGTGGGATGAAATTTAGTCAGGAACCTGCATACTAAGCACTGGCAGAATGCCAGACACTATTTGTTTTGTCTAATTCAATCTGTTGTGATCACAAGCTGTTTCCCCAAACTACATAAAAAAATACATTGATTTATCGTTTGTATCGTTCAGCAATCGCATGTGTGATCTCATCAACAATGCTGGTCATTGCAGAAGTTGTGGGTGGTACTAATAATAACTTTAAATTTGTTTTAATATTTAATTAATCCTGTAAAGGAACCATTGCTGACTTCAGCCCAATTATATCATCTCCCACCGTTTTATAATTTTACAATTTTCGCAAGTCTATAATGTTATGTACCGCTTTTGAAAACGCCGCCTCTTGATCTGCTTTGCACCGCAATGCTATACTTTTATTAATCCTTTGTAAAAAAGACCCAATCTGATTCATCAAAATTTTACGTCTCACCGATAACTTTTTTATAATTCAACATTTGTTAATGACTTAATTACATTTTAACTTATATTTAATACAATTTATTTAAATACTATTTAGCTTTATTATTATATAAGTTGGAAATTTGACGTGTGCACATTTTGCAATTATACCTGTGCGTTTGTGCGATAAATTTATAGCGAAATTTAAAAACAGCGTCATTTATATTCACCGGAATGGATATAATGTAGGAAATTTGCATGGAATTATGAAACCGCGGATATATTAGCCCCGTTAGGGACACTAATATCGATTTCTGTTATTGATGGTTTCTATTAAAAGATTTCAAACCAATTCCCCAGCTTATGTCCTGATAATAATACCAAAACAATAACCGCAGCCCAGTGATAATGCTCTATGATTAAATTTGCATTCGAGCAGTAAGAATATTATATGCGATTATTGCAGTAACTTTAAATTATTATACAACTGTAATATATTTATTAATGAATTTCATATCACCTTAGTTTATCAGATTCTTTAATTCGTATTTATTAATGAAGCAATTCATTAAAATCATTAATTACAATTAATGATTAAATGAATGTCATAATCATTTTCCTGTCAACAACAGCTACGAGCCGGTTTCGACCTATCCGTGCCTCTTCTCTGCAGCGTAGTTGAAGACAAGACAAGACAAGACTCTAATCGGTCGAAACCGGTTCGTAGTTGCTATTAATAGCCCTACGAGACCACTCCGCTACTACGCGTCAAATCAGTGATTAATGGTTTGGAGAAGAAAATAGGCCCGTTAGCAGGCGAACCCTATATCAGCGCATTCAATCCTTTAGGCTTTTTTCATACCGTCCAAGATTAGTGCTTCCTTTGACAGCGAGACACTGTCGCCAAAGTTTGGAGTGGTGTAGAGAACGGCAGCATTGGAAGGCAGAATGGCATGATGTCGATAAATCACGATTTTGTCTAGGCACGTATGATGGCCGTAGAAGGGTACAACGCTACTGTGGAGAACGGCTTGATCTAAGGTTGCTATTGAGAGTCATGTTCACAGGACTGCTGGAGTAATGGTTATTTATTCGAGGCAGTATGACAGCTGCGCGTTATGTTGAAGACATCATACGACCAACTTTATTAACTTATTTAGATGGCCTTCCAGACGTACCTTTTCAGCAAGATAACGCAGATTTCCATATTGCTCGTTGAACCACGAACTTTCTTCATAAACACCAGCTTTATGTATCGGCGTGGCCGCCCCGTTCACTGGATTTAAATCCTATTGAACATGTATGGGATATTATGGGAAGAAAACTATTTTCTTTCCACCGTCCTCCACAGAGTCTAGCACAGTCGATCCATGAAATTCAATTTGCTTGGAACGAGATTCCACAAGAAAACATCGACCATCTCATTTTGTCGATGTCCAGACGTCTACAGGAGTGTATACAGTAAAGGGATCGCCAAACACATTATTAATTTTTTTAGACTGTTGACAAAATTTCTTGAAAATGTGATCATTTCATTCTTGATGTAAGGCTACTATGTTGACAAAAATTCAAGTTAAATAAATAAATCCTTCTGGGTGTAACGCTTCTAATGTTATTGAATATATTGTCGCAATCTATATTTTTAGTAACTTTATGAATTGGAAATGCAGTTTAAAATTATATTATAACGGTTGAAAACATGTAAACATTAAAAAATTCTTAAATTTGTTACCAACTAACAAACAACATACTTCTGAAATTAACATTAACGTATTTATACATACTTTACTACTATAAATCTGTGGAAAATTGATGATTTATTGTATGAACTATGTGAGTTACTACACAGTAACGGTTTCATATCGGAGTGAATAGCATATACTTTGTAGAAAATTTTGGTAGCGCAATATTCTCAACCAGGAGCAGAAGTGATATAAATTAAAAAATAGTTGATTTTTAGTTTAGCTAAAAATTTCTCGCCAACAACTTTCTTCGATATCGACAGAGACGTTTTGGTAGGCCTACCAGATTATACAGGGTGGTCAAGAACGGTACCGACTGCTTGCGATACGTAATCGTCAGGACACTTTGCGTCAAGTTCGAGATGCCTTTGTTGCAGCAACAGGACGTGTTGTTTCTAGGCAAACCATTAATCTTTTTCTTTAAGTCTTTACTATGGGCCTTTATAAGTTCCGTCGCTTGGAATGGTGTCAAGCCAGATTCAACTGAGATGTAGAGTGGAACTTCATTCATAAACGGCATCATGGTGTGGGGAGCTATATGTCTTGGAAGTAAGTTCCGCCTGGTGTTCATTAGGGGTAGTCTAAGAGTCCACCGGTACATCGCTGAAGTTCTACAACCTGTTGCAATACCATACACTGCAATACCATATAACGCCATTTTTCAGCACACCATGTACTTTATACAAAATTCTGGCGTAGAGCTTCTAGATTTTCTTGCAAGATCCCCTGATTTATCGCCAATAGAACATGTATTGAAACAACACTCCAACGATTGTCACAGCCTCTTTGGATCAATTGCGCCATCGACCACTTGATTCGGTCTATGCCTCACCGAGTTAGAGTGCTAAAACAAACGTGGCGGGCCAACACATTACTGATTTTTTGTCAATATTTTTTGTTCAACCTGCACCAAATTGCAATCGTTTTGTTCTGTCACGAAAACTGAACATGAATTTAATACAAAAACATTTAAAACATTTTTCATTCTGGGTGTTGCATTACTTTTGAGCTCCAGTGTAGAAAGAGACAAATTCACAGACAAACCCTACATTTCAAATTAATCATAACGAATTCAATTATAACATTATAATGGCTTTGTGAGATTAACTATTGTTTTGAATTATTAAAGCTTTTGTAAATATAATATATAAACTTGCATAATTATATTTCCATCTAATAAATGCAATATTTCAAATTTGATTAATTGTTTCTGTCGAAGAAATGATAGAAACGTGTTTGTTAAAATAATTAAGGTTTTTAATCAATTTTAAGCATACATTTCTATAATGCTGTATAGTTTTTATATTTATTGCGCAATTTAAAACTCTATTTTTACATATTTCGATTTTTCTCTTATCGTTTCAACATTGATAATAGAAATACAATTAATGGCGGTTTAGATTGACGGGGCCGATCCTTTAAAGTAACAAGCTTATTTACTCTGGCACACATACACGAAAATGTCATGGCACAAGGGCCACGTGGTCGACAACTATTCACTACTACTACATACAGACATTAAACAATTATAAACCTGTTATTATTAATAGTAATATTTTCTATTGGATTTTGTAGTTATATGATATGTAAATTGTAGAGAGATAATTAAATTTAAGTTTTATTTAAAATATCCATAAATTTGGAAGATAAACATTAAAAATCTTTAAAAATTTTCTTATAGTATGGATTTCGTTGTTGCTAAATAGCCTATATAACAGCCATTTGCGTATAACTGATATTTATAAATTTTTGAAATATAGAAAGTAATAACCCCAATGATACAAAGTATTTTAAGCCTTAGAGATGAATAGATTTTAATGTGTTTAAGTTTAGTCGGTGTATAACTTCACAAGAATCTGAAAACAAATACAGAGGGGATAAATCAGTTTATTATATTGTATTTGCGAGGGATATAAAGGGTGTTCTATATCCACAAATGTATGTTATATTATTAAATTTATATGAGAAGAATTTTAGAATATACATGTAATTAAGTTCTTATATATAAAATTTCAGTTGCTATTATTTCGAGTACTTAGTAGACTACAATGATAATGATAACAGTGCAGTAATAACAGTAACAGTAATAGCAGTTGTTGCAGTATCTGTCAAACTGATTGAATTAACTTTTCGGTTTTGAGAATTTACACAGTTTAATGTCAATGCAGTATGACAATTGTATCGCCACACAGTGGCTTTATCAGGCAGAATATTAATGGAAATTCACCAAGTAAAAGCCACATTAAAATTTTATTAAGTTCGTCATAAAAATTTTAATGACGAACCTAATGGAATTTTAATAATAGCAAACAACAACAACAATATTAGACATTCTTTTAGAAAACATAAACAAAAAGCTTTAAAACTAGTGTATCCAACATGTGTTCACGCCGATCAAAATAGTAAATATTGTAAATGAAAATAACACACACTTTATTCCTTACTTCACTTGTTTATTTAAGTGTTAGATGTACATTTCGTTCTCAAGATGAACATTATCAATAACAAACGTTTGTTCACCTTGTGAACGAAATGTGCATCTAACACTTAAATAAACAAGTGAAGTAAGGAATAAACTGTGTGTTATTTTCATTTACAAAAACACTTCACATAAACTCAAACCAACAATAGTAGTAAATATTGTTCATTAACATTTGACTCGGGCGTATATTTGTTAAAATGAATTTGAATACCAGCATAACTTTTCTGATAATTTTGAAATTTTTCACGTTAAATTTGTTAGAAGAATTAGAAATTAATAAATATAATAAAAAGGTATTCTATTAAATAATCAAATAGAAGTTAATAATTCTCCTTTAATTAATATCTAAATACTCAAATAATTTGCTCCTTTGTACAATAAAAAGACGGAATAAGGAATTTGGATTTGAAAGGGTTTGTAGCATTAGGATTGGAATGCATCGAATGATGTGTGAAGGGAACGCTGGAAGCAAGGCGGTGTCGTCGACGAAGAGAAATAAATAGTTTAAGAGATCAAAGTATGTGGGATTGGGATTATATAGATCTTGGCAGAAATTTTATAAATGAGGAGTCATAATGGAAAGCCCTGTGGTACCCCTTGTTGTACTAGGAACGGGTCGGAAAGGGTTTGTTTACTTATCTGGTTCTGTTGTATAGAAAGTTGAATATGAGGATTATTAAATGTCATGGGATATTTAAAAAAAAGGCACTTATATAGTATATAGTCAATATACCAAACCGTATGAAAGCTTTTGAAGCTTTTGAATATCTGCAAATAAAATTATTGTTTTGTATATTTGATGTTAGGATAAAGAAGAAGAATGGTTGACTTTTGGGCTAGGAAAACAAACTGGAATTTTGGGATGTTTGAAGAAGTATTTGTTTAAGAAAGGATTAGATTACCTATCACTAGGAGGAGTGTAATAGGATGGTAGTTGAATACTAGTATAGGATTAGTATCAAGCTTAGGAATGCAAATGGTAATACTCTCTTTCTAATCAGTGTCATTGTAAATAGCGGTAATTATAAATTTTTAATATAAACGTATGTATATCATAAGAGAGTTCTTTTTAATGAGTAGACGAGGTATTTATTAAGACCAGTGAAGGAATTTTTACAAAAGTACAGTTGTATATATTAATATGTCTCGTTAGTTGGACAGAACTGAACCAGTGAAATACTGTACTACGATAGTTTTATCGTATTCATTGCTATTTAATTTTTGAAATGTCTTCTCTAATTGTTCTGTAAATGCTTTCACTATTGTCTGTTTATAATTTATACTTTATCAAGCCTCGTCCCTTATATGTTTTTTGTATTCTAAAATTAAAGTTTTCATCTCTTTATTTAATGTTTTGAATTTATTCTTAATTGACTGCCCTCCTACAATTTACTCTCTCTTATATTTCAGAAGTCTTAGTATAGTATAGGTATACAATGACTTTTGTTGCAAAACAAAACAAAAACGGTAAATAATATTAGGATTAATGTTTTGCGTAAAATCAAATGTTGGGTTATGTTACTGATAACCTTATTAATATTATAACTCATGCAAATATTCCCGAAGAGCTGGGGTAGGTCGGTATTGGTTGTTTAAATCAAATTGCATGGTTATGTGGTAGGAACAGAGATCTGGGATTAGTTTTATGGAGGGATTTCGGGTTACGGATGATAGATGTGCGTAGCACTAAATCAAGGGTTAATGATTGTTTTTCACTCATAAAAGGTTGAAAGAGTTAGAATTTTTGTGAAATCAGAATTTGATTTGACGGGATTTTTTACCATTGTTAAAGCCATTAATTCTAATTTCGTAGTTATCCTTTAGCAATCCTTTTGTAAAAATTGTGTAGTCATTAGAGGAATATTGGTGTGTATCCACAAAAAAAGACATGAACCGTAAAATACGTGGTCGGAAGAGAAGATGCATTTCAGAAAGTGTAATGGCATATTTGAGAAAAGGTAGGATTGAGTGAAAGATCATTTTGAAAAAGAATGAACTCCGCGCAGGATTCCTCAACCTAAATTATATGTATATACGTTTTTTTTAAATTTAGTAATTCATATTTTAATGTATATAAGAATACTAAGGTTTTAATAAACAAATGAACCAATAAATAAATGGTTATTGATACAGGGTTGGTTGGCTTTTCCAACGAATGAGTGGAAGGAGCCAATGGAAACTCCTCGTTGATTTACTACTATAGAAGGTATTTAAATACTCTTCTAGTCATTGACATTGTGTTTAACTTTCGATTCAACGAAGATATTTGTAGGAATTGGATTATTCGATAGATAATGGACAAGTTAATGGGATTTGTTGCGGAGGGAATTAATGATAATAGAGGATACATATACTAGCCATATTTTAGGTCAAACATTACATTAAACATGCGGTTGCTGGAGAATGATGCATGCGTATCTAAATAAAAAGATTTCATTAGCAAATTTTAGTTTTTCAAGTAATTCGTTGTGGTCAACGGCTGAGGGCCTGTTTATTTTCGTGGCGTGGTGATAATTTAATTATGTAATGTGAATGTTTTGTGAACGCGGATGTGTTTAGTTACTGACCTGTTCATTACTGCGCTTTTTTTTGGTTAGTAAGGTGTATCTTCACGTTTGGGATTTCCTCGATTGGTTTTGTTGGTCAATATTTATATTTCTATGACCAGGCTTCCTTGCACGACGTGAATTTTTCTGGGTGCGTTGTGGTGCATGAAGATGTGGTTTGCTTCATATATTGCGCATTTAATTTCGTTTGCGCAATCAATGTTCTATGCGTATTCGTTGAATTTACTGCACGGAGGTAGAATGAGCTCAGGTGCTGTACTTTCTACAAGTAGGTAAATTTGAATATACGGGTGTTTGTTGTGTAATAGATGGTTGTATGCTTGGTGTGAGACGGTGATTATTTGTATCTAATCAATCAATAACTCAATCAATTCTTTATTTCACGTATGCACCATAAAAGAAATATCCGAAGCAATATACTCTTGTAGTGGATGCGAACGATATAATACTAAAAATATGAATAAAACATAATCAGTATAAAAATTACAAATGCAATACATTGAAACCATAGTTTAAATAAATAACATTATTGTAAAATATCAAAATAAAAGAAGTGAATGCATAATTTTCTCATACATATGTAAACCAGTGTAGAACGGGATTGAACCTATAGCTTGTCAATGAGATAAAAAGTGAGATTTTGTAGAAGCATTTTGTCGCCAGAAATTGCTTTAATTTATGTTAACTGTACAAGAGTTTTACAACTTTTTATCTCAATCGGAAGCTTATTGTTTATTAATATGCACATATACACTGCTTATTTCTCAGAGAGTCGATTTTTGAGACGAAATGTGTATATCTGCGCTTTGCCTCGTATTGTATATATGTAACAGGTAGGCTGAAAAGTTCGTAGGCTAACACAGTAAAACAATTTTTTTTTGCAAAATTCTATTTTATTATTCAACATAGCTGCCTTCGAGGGCGATACAACGATTATAGCGGTCATGTAATTTGTTGATACCATTTTTAAAATACAAAGTCTCTTTAGCCTCAAAATAAGCCTCAGTTGCAGTGCTGTCCACTCGGCTGACTGTCGATTGGACTCTGGAGTGTAGTGAAGGAGCCACGTTTCATCCATTGTCACATATCGACGGAAAAATTCGTTTTTATTGCGGTTGAATATCGTTAAACATTTCTCTGAATCATCGACACGTTGCTGTTTTTGATCGATTGTGAGCTCGCGCGGCACTCACTTTGCACACAGCTTTCGCATGTCCAAATATTCATGCACAATATGTCCAACACGCTTTTTCGATATCTTCAAAGTCTCAGTTATCTTGATCTTGACTTTACGGCTATTCATTATTATTTTGTGAACTTTTTTCACATTTTCGAACGTAACAACCTCTTTTGGGCGTTCACTGCGTGCACCGTCATCGGTGCTCATTTCGCCCAGTTTAAATTTAGCAAACCACTTCTCAACGGTTGATTTTCCTAGTGCAGAGTCTAAATAATGTTCATCAAGCCAAGCTTTGGTTTCACCAGTATTTTTTTTCATAATAAAGCAATGCTTTATTAAGACACGAAACTCTTTTTTTTCCATATTTTTCACACTAACAAAAGTTTTTAACTCACAATGCTATATCTCACGAACTAATTGTCCGATAGCTGCCAAATGTTTACACGTGTCGTTTGAAGCTAAGTTCTACCATAAACCTTATGGATTTAATTCTAATAACACCATCTATGTGTTAGCCTACGAACTTTTCAGCCCACCTGTTATATATGTAATAATACTGTAGTTGCTTTGAAATAAGTTCATATTGTTGAATGCATAAACCCCACACTTAAAGACAACTATGTAAACGCCTAGAACCTTTACTATCTTATTGGTGATAAAAGTATTCCTATATAATTCCGCTTCACACAGACCGAATATTAGCCTTATTTGCTTTTGCGCAACGAAGAATTTTATACATTCTCGATAACAATTGCAGTTTCCCTTGAACGCTGTTTCCTGAATCCGTGCTAGGTTTCAATAAAGAAATGAATTTTCTCGATGTAGTAGGGTACTCTTGATATTATTATATTGTAGTGGTGGTAGTGATAATGTGTTTTCCATGGCTGCTGGGGGCGTTTTCCATATTGCCACAATGATTAGCAGACACGCCTGTATTTGCATTTTTTCAAGTTTTACTGTTGCGCTTTTGGTTTGGGTATTTTCTCCACAAATGAGTGTCGGTCTTATGACCACAGTTGATATTAAGATGCATAGTCTCAGGGAAAGAATTTTGGTTATCCGACTCTCTAACAAAATTCCAAAAATGAGATGGGTTTAGATGTTTGAATTCACTGATGTTATGAATTGTAGAATATTACATGTATCTCTCAATAATTTAAAATTCCAAATATTATTAGATGTTAGATGACGTTTGTATCTTTTGCGGTCTTCTTATCTTTAATTATTTTAATGAGTTCTTTTCTGAATGAAGGAATGAAGAAACCTTGATATTTGTAATGTTTCAAGACAATTTTGATTAGAAGCAATTGATTTAAATAAAAATACAAGAGAAACAATTAAAAATGTATTATATTTTATATAAAATAATGTGTCCCAATGTTTTTCAATGTAAATTAGCTCATCCTTTGTTTTTATTATTATTATTTATTCATTACTTTTGTACTGTTTATATTATTTTCTAGAAGCCACAATAATTGAAATAATGACGTAATTATAAATTTTGGAAAATGTTCTAACCCATTTTTAAAATCAATACTTATTAGTAGAGAGCGGATTTCTAGCATTATGCTTATCCTTAATATTAATAGCATCGAAAAAATTTCTTAATATCTATACGAATCTTTAAGAATGTGATTACTTAGCGCTAAGTTTTTTTGTGCTTTTTTGCTTATTTTGACTTTTTGTGCTTATTTTGACTTTTTATGCTTATTTTCATGCTTTTTTTAGATTCTGATGCTTATTTGGAGAATTTTCTTAAACACTTAAAAAACATTTAATAAAAATTTCACGCTGATATTAAATTAATGTGCTAATATAGAGAATTTTCGTAAAAATCTGTATCCCATCATTTATAGATTATATTTGTATTACATATTTTCTTCGTGTCTTTTGACAACATAATTGTTTAAAATCTTCATAATATGATACAATAATTATAATGAATTTTATTATTAATAAATATTAGTACAAATTACCAATTTACAATGGATTCGTTTATAAATAAGTAGATATAATAGACCGTCTCATTATTCAGATAATACAGACGAACGCTTCATAGGAATCACACCTATGATATTCCGGATGTAAACGTCGTTAAACTAGGCCCAAACAGGGGCCCCAGTAAGTATTAAATGTAAATAAATTTAAGTCATAGCTAATAATCAGGTGTTCTGCAACCGTATCAATTTTCTACTCTCGGCAAAAATACGGATGGGACGACTGGCGCATATGTACCGTTTTTGTTAATTTTCATATTCAAACTCGCATTCATAAACTATTGAATTGACATTCCTAAAACTTTGCTTATTTATCAAAAATTATTATATGCGTGAATCGTATTAACCTGGAGAATCCCAGATAAATTATATTATATAATTCACATGTATATTTAACCCATAATGCAAAAGGTGAAAACCACAATACAAGAATTAATTAGAGACTATCCAGAATTAACAAGTGAAAATTATACATTATTTTGTAAGGCATGTTTAAAAATAGTAAGTTTTATTTTAGTTCTCAACTGCATCCTAACTGGTCAAGACTTGTATGTAAAACATGTTATAACAACACTACATCAAGAACGTTTGAAAAAGTTCAAAGTTGAACTAAAAAAACAGCAAAATTTCACAATCTTTAGCATCTTCAACAAACGATGTACAATTTAAATTAAATTCACATTTGTGCAAAATACTTTTACATTCGAATATCCCTTTAAGAAAATTACAAAATAATGCATTTAAATCTTTCTTGGGAAAATATTGTAAAATGCGCATTCCCGAGAAAAAATTATGTAGCTCTTGCGTAGTATGAAACCATACACATGAAGACATCCGACCAATAGTATTTTGATATATACAAAAGAATTGAAGAAAACTGATAATAACATTATAGCAAAATTCATAAATGATGGACTGACAAGCTTATTTTTGCCGTAGACAATACCAAGTTACAAAATTTTACTAATAATGCATTTTGTGCATTGTACAAGTTTAGCACATGGATAGAAACGAATTTCTGAAACCATAAGAATGAAATTTCCATTTTTAGATTTAATTAAATATGGAAAATTAGTTCTTATATTCTTCTGTGAGTGCAATTATTCAAGGAGTCATTACTGCCCAATAAACCAGTGCTAACAAAATGGGGAACTTGGCTATATTCTACGATGTACTATGCGAAGAATTTTGAAGAATTTAATAAGGTTATATACAACTTTCCCGAAACGACAAGCAAATCAGTTAATGACTGTCAAACAGTTCTTAAGAAACAAGAGCTTCCTTCAAAACAATTTAGTTACATAAAATCGCGTTTAAATTTTGTAAGCAACACAATCAAATATTTATAAAAGCAGATTCATTTTAGATAATACCTGCACGCATTGGCCAAGAAATCAAAATAATATCGAAAGAAGTATTCGATGAAAATGAAGGATTTTTGATATTAAATAAATTAAACTTGATTTTGAATGGCATTTTTCAAATGGATCCAGCTATAATTTAAAATAAAGAGAAGCTTTTTCACTTTCAAAAATTTATTGAGCGTCAAAAGTAATAATTTTTACAATTAAACCCTTAGAACAACATTTAATGATCTACTGTTTTCATGAATAGATTTTAGTTATTTTGAAATGTATACAAAATTACAATTTAATTTTTAAATACTTACATGATATTGTATATTGCGTAAAGAAAGTGTGTTTATTTTAGTTTTAAACAGAATTTCTATGTAAAATATGTTGATAAACGTGCAACATATTAAGAAAATACAGTTTTCTTTAGTGCTTTTTTCGTGTTTTTATGCTTTTTTACTGTTTTATGCTTTTTTTCCTGTTTTTATGCTTTTTTAATGCTTTTTTTCACTAAATTTTGTGCCTTTTTAAGTGCTCTTTTTCATATTTTTTAAGCTTTTTTATCCGCTCTCTACTTATTAGCCTAAGACAATTTTGAACAATTTTTAATACAAACCATTTTTTCTTCTTAAATTTCAATTATTACATTTTTTTTTTCATTAAGAATTAGTTGATTAAAAAAATTGTAAATTTAAAAGGAGCGAATTTGTTAAATCGGATTTTCGTTGAGAATATGTCCAGTTTATTTTCTTTTATTGATTTCCATACATTCCATGATGTTTAGTTTCCGGTCTTTTCTTTCTTAATGTAAAATTTTAAAGTTTTCATCGAAGATAACCACCACTTTGTGGTGGTTGGAGTATGTGGAATTAGTTTAATTTTTTTGGTTTTATGCTTTTTCATCCTCTCTTGGGACGACCTTCCGGTTTGACCTACATATGGCTTGGGGCAAACTTTGCAATTTAGTAAACAGACGCCACTTTGCTCTGAGTTTTATTAACTCAAAAATTCCTCCCCTGAGTCGGAGACTAAAGCTATAGGTTGGTTTGGTGGAATTAGCACTACTAATATAAATATATTTTTGGTTGCACAGTTTAAACACTTTGTATAAAGTGGAGAACTTCTTCATTGTACCCGACTGCCACCGTTTTTTTTAACTTAGTTTTATTCTAATTAAAATTCTCTGCAGTGCAGATAATCTTTTTTATTTATTTATAAAATATAATCTGATGAAACTATTTGTTATATATAGTTTTATCATTTATACTCCGAAAATGCCAAAACTTCTACTCGTATTATAATTTTGTCATTAAAGTTAAGTAAATTTTTAATTTTCATAATAGTTTACATTATCTTTAAATTGAAGTACTTTATGTTACATTTTTTTAATTAATAGTACTCCTTAAGATTATTTTGTACTTTTCAACAGAAAAGAAAAACAGAAAAACTTTTATATTAATTATTAATGATTATTGCCATTTTTCAAAATAAAACAGTTCACTAGAATTTTAGCTTGGATAAGATTTGACCTTCTACCATATTCACAAGATCTTACACCCTCTGGCAAGAATTTTTTTATATCAGTGAATGGCAAACAATTAAATTGAGACAATGGTCTCAAAAAAGCTCTTGCTTAATTGTTTGCAAGTCAGAAGTTCTTTTATCGTGGTATCAAAGACATTACCCAAGAGATGGTAAGAGGTCATCGAAAAAATGGATAATATATAACTAAATAAAATTATTTACTTATATAAAACAGGATAAAACTATTGGATTCTTAAGGAAAAATTTATTGTAATTAATATTTACAATTGAATAAATACATTTATATTTATGTATCTTTACACATTTAAATAAACAATAACAATATATAAGATAATTATCGAATATTATTTACCACCTTTTAAGTATTTCCATAAAAAAGTTAAATTAAATAATTTTAGACTAGCAATATACTATATAGATTTTCGCCATGTTATTTGCGTATTAATGTGTTTATAAATGGATTTGTTGCTTTAAAATATTACTTATGTTATACTAAAGCATCATTAATTCTATTCCAATGATAAGTGGTTTTGATCAACTATCCAATTGCTACACGAACTGCTCCACTTTTCTATCCCTTCTGCCTCAACCATATGTGTCCATCACCGCCAAAATTAGTTTTATATTATTCTATATTTCATTTCCTATATTATGTATTAAGTTAAGTTATTATATATTTTTTAGTTTATGTTGGAGATTTGAGTTGAGGTCGAATATTTAAAATCATTCAGCAAACATTAAATTGTTACTTATAAGAATTAACTCAAAATTGTAATATCTTAAACTCAAGGTCATTTGAAATAATGCCAACAGTGATTTATTTTTTTATAGAGTGAAACATCTTATGTGCAAACTGTACAGAGGCCGGCATTATTAAAAATCACCCCTCGCCGCAACATGTGCGTACGTCCAAAAATGTCGGACCTAGAGACCCACTCCCCCGGGGCCCCCGCAAAACTACTTAGGCCTACCCGCCGATTTTTCCACCCCATCGCGTCCGCACAACCCCAATCGAATAGCGCCATTTTTTCGATCCCCTTCGGTTAGGAGAGGGAGTGGATGAAACGGCACCGCGACGCTCTTACGGTGTCATGTTACCGTGAAAAGCGCAGGGCTTAATTTAATGGACGTTTTTCACTTACATATTAATTTATTTATCAAATAAATAACCATAATACGTAATTTATTTATTTACGTATTTATAATTGATGCGAACTACATACGAAATGTAAAAGTTTAAGGTGTTTCATTATAAAATTGAATAACGTCTTAGTATGTTTTTAATAAGAACCAATTTAAGAGTGGTAAAAGTTGTATGTAATTAATTATAATGATACTGTTTTAATATTGATTAATTATAAATTGAATTAACACTATTAGTTTAACAAATCCATTGTAATATATATTTTTATTATTTTAGTGTTTTCTTAAAGATGTTTATTGGTTTTAAAGAACTTCTTGATTTTAATTTTGAATAAAACACGATAACTTTTACTAAAGAGTGACTCTTGATAATGCCTTAAAAAGCGAAACTAGTCGAGTAAATATAGAAAAATTGTAAAACAAACCAAGTTTATTTTAATTTAAACCTTCATTAGTAATAGTTCAAAATGTTCCACCAAGTGATAAATAAGAAAGTGATTCAAGAAACGATAACTTTGTTTGTATTACTTGAAAACTTTTTTATTGAGACTAGTTTCAACAAATTTAGCTTGTCATTATCAAACACATTTTAATTTTACCCAAGAGATAATACCATTAAGATACATATATGATTTTATTTCTAATATGTTAAAATGTTTATTACGACGCCATACCGAGTAAATTCAGTAGTTTGAAATATAATCGAATTATACAATAAAAATCACTTTTAGTAATGTCTACAACACTAATCCTAATAAACTCTAATAGGTGTTTTATTTATTAAATTACTTATCAGTACAAAAATATTTATTATAATTTTGATTAATAGTTGAATTACAAGTAATTACTTAAATCACGAGAGTGAAACATTGACATAATGTATCAACTTACCAAAATTGCACTGATTATTTAATTCATGCTTACATTAGTCAATCGCACTGCTGGATTAGACCAAGCTATGTGGAATTAGAGTAATAATTTCGATAATTCTGTATGTTGATATTGTATCCCGATGACAAAGGTACTGTGTGTTAGTCCAACTCAGATCAAGGTCCAATGTCCGATTGAGCAGTAGAGCTAAAAGAAAGAAAATATTTAAAATAAAAATGTATTACTTATAAGATACCCCTTCTGACATAAATTAAATAAAACAATATCTCTTAATAAACGAAATAAAAATTGACTGCTGATATTTCTCTAAATAGGATAAAATAATTAGCAATATTATTTTTTAAACACTTTTATATTTTATTTTATCACTAAGAACTTAAAAAAACGAAATAAAAATTAAGAAAAACAGTCTCATCAACCTTAAAAAAACCTGTATAGTAAAGGAAACGAAGCGTCGCGACGCCGCAATGGTGTCACGTTACCGGAAAATGCTCGGGGCTTAATTTAATGGACGCTGGTAATTTTATTTGCGGGAGCAGGACGCTTTTTTAAATTGCAAATTGACGAAGGCTCGATTACCCCGATGTTATTTAAGACTTTTAAAGTGCCGCCGCGAAAAAGTCCATTATAAATGTTAATGTGGAAAAATATTTTAATAATATGATTTATTACAGCATAATTAGCCTAACCGAATTATCCGTGTTAAAATATTATATAAATTCATTACATATTTAAAAACCAATAAAATAGTTCGAAATAACCGTGGATGTTTATAAATTATATATATATTATTCGTTTAATTGTTTTATACAATCAATCGTAATCATACTTAATTAAAATATAGGTGGATATTTAAATTTTAATGCGTATTTAGCTTTTTTATTCGATATTTTCATTCTATTATAATAAATATTTTAATGCTATTATATAGAATTTATTAATTATTAGAAAATAACAAATGTCATTCTATTAAACCTTACAGGTTTTACTTTTTTCTTCTTAATATAATATATACCATGAAAATGAAACAAAATTGCGAAAGAAGGGATTATTATTTACAATTATAGTTTTTATATCCTAACTAAATAAAACTACAAGTATATTAAATTGCATAACACTATAATAGGTAGACATTCCATTAATAATACTTTAAAAAAATACTGTAGATAAAGAAAATAACATAATTTCTTTGACAGATAATTTAAATTCAATATACTGCGACAAAATTACCTATTAGATGCACCCATATTAAAATATTATTTTATAAACATTAAAAAAATCACTATTTCATTTCTTGTTATGTTTAAAGGCATTAAAAGCATGAAAACTAACTCTTGGTAAGATTTGATTCATTAATATGCTCTCTTAATCATTTTCTTTTCTGGATTACTAGTCTCCAATTAAAACAAAGCATATTATTTTAGATATCCCTAAAGGTATTTTTTACTAACTTATATATCTCAAAAATACTTAATAACCATATCACAAGCAACTAGGTTTGTTTTTTCTTTCTTGAATGTAATAGGAAATTATTTGAAAAATTTATTTCCATAAATGCCTAAAACTTATGTCTTAGGTACACAAGTACAAATAACGAAAACGTTATATAGAAGTAAAATTCTAAACCAATTTATAATTATATTATATATCATATAATATCTACGCTGAAAATTACACCATCCAAACTTTGTTTCAGCGTCAATAAATTTTCCAGAGTGTATTGTTCTCGGCAATATAAAACAGACTTTTGCCACCTCTGGGTTTACTATCATCGAAAAGTAATCCGCGAATTGTAGCGCAATTAGCAAAACTCTTGGCAATTACACAAATTACGGGAATTATCTGCGTTTCGTCCACGCGAGAGGGACCGAAAAGTTACAAAATGAAAATAAGTGCCGCAACGCCAAGCTTGCGGGACTGCTCATCGTTTCCCTAAATTTTATGTGATTATTTTGAAATATTTCCGCTGTTTTTGCTAATTATAGCTTAATCAGCCAAGATTTATTTGATATTACTTGAACTGCAGACAATGATAATAATTTATTTAATAATAAGTAATAAAGTATAGGTAGTGGAGAGCTTTATTATTTCATGACAATAAATTAGTATTGAAATTATGTTAGTTAACTAGTTTAAGAACATAAAATTGTAAACATTGAGATAACCAAAGTTATGTTCGAACTAATAGTTTTAAAATATTATCATTACTTGGAAATGTTATTGAAAATGTTATTTAACTTATATGAATATATTTATTCAAATTATTTGCAAATTTTATTTTTAAATTAATTTTAGCTAACATTAAGTTATAGGGTTGTTACTATTTAATTACCCTCTTTGAATGTCTCAAACTTAATTATAAAAAGTAGTATAAAAATTCACATTATATATTTTGTAAATTTTCATTTCCTTAGCTCAAGTAGATATTTATGAGTAATGTTTAATTAATTTAATTTAATTTTGTGTTTTTAGTATTACCTTAGACTTTTAATTAATTCAAATAAAGTCACAGATACAATACAATATACACATATACAAATATACATATACATAATGATAGATTTTATGATATGTTCTTAAATTCTGATTAAATCATTAAAAAGTTAGCTGATAAATAGTTTTTATATTAATTTTAGTAATAACGTTTATTTAATTTCAAATGTATATTTTAATAAATATATATTTGTAATTATATATTTTATTTAATACGGACTAAAAATTATTAAAATGTTTTTAATTATATAACTCAATAAAAAACTCTGGTAACATTTGTATTTCGTAAAAAGTGCGTTGAACATAGCCTATAATAAAATCCGTTTTCGCCCGAAAAGTTTCCAAACTTACACCACCTCTGAATGAACAGGGGTTAGTTCAGGGGCCAACTTCGGCGTACAGTTACTTTTTAGGAAAACTCAACAAAATGCAAGATTTATCTATCCCCGCCGTATTATTCTTACTCTTCTTCTTTTCCCTGACGTTCATTTGTTTTCTTACAAGCCACCGTCCTGTTTTTAATCTAACCCCTGCAAACTTTTTAAGGCCCGCGTAATTTATTAGCCCTTTCGCTCGCGTGCCCATTTTAACACCCCATAAATAATTCCGGCCAGCGTTTCCCGAACGAAAAAATGCAAAACTAACGGAACTGTACCAGCCCTAACCCTTGACCTGTGTCCCCCTGTATTTTCGTGCGGAGCAGACGTTTAATTGAATGCGCATTGTTGTCCTAGGCCATAGGGCAAAAAAAAGGGAGGAGGACATCTGGCCACTGTCCCTTAACAATCTGACCCTTTGTTGACCCGCTTTACCCCAATTTTTGGTCACTTCCGCATCACAATTTTTGGTACCTGGATGCAATTGTTTGATAGACCCTCGTCTAGGAATTAATAGGGGACGTGTGTATTTTTTTTTTGTTTTGCTTAGCGCAATGCGGGCAGGTATGCGATGTTTTGAATATTAAAATTAGGAGATCGTTATGCAGCCGGTAATTGTTTGAAGATTTTAGTGGACCTCAACTTTTATTTCGTTGCTAGTGATTAGAAGGGACACTATTAAAACGATACAAACATGATTTTATTATTAATTTAAAACATATAAAATATTAATGAACGTTAGTTTAAAGCAATATCAAGCAATCTATGATATATATAATTAATTAATTATGTTATAAATATTTTACATATATCCAAAAGAATATAAAGCAGATATAAAATGTATTGTACTTTAGTAGTAGCAGTATTTTGATTTTCATATGTGTTTAATGAATTATCACATAAGAACGGTCACAAGTATTCTTACGATCTCATAATACAATAAGGATATTCCTGTAAGTCTAATGGAAATGCGAATTATTATACTAACAAATGAATTAGATTCCAACAATAAGGTATGCAAAAAACCATTGTCATCAGAGTTTCTGTTGAGGCTATTCAGATATTGAATATATGACACATCATAATCTGTCATATCGACTAATATATTTCAGTTATACTTTGAACTTTATTGTAAAACTTTTATAATCCCAATAATAATCATATCTAAAGTCATTGAAAACATGCTTTATATACGTCGATACACCACCATTTTACATATGTTTTGAAGAAATGGCATCTGTTAACTTTGCTCGTAGTTGTAGAAACATAAGAACCGTAAACATTTAAGTTGAGTTAAAATCAGGAACTGTAACATTAAAAAGGAGGATTATGGCAAACTATTACTTTTAAAAAGTGTAATGTTAAGAATAGAGGAAAACAATCCCAAAATGATGACTTTTGACTTTTAAGTAATAAGCCTGATGCATTCTTGAAAAGATTGAATTTATAATTTTAAATCATAAATTTAAAATAACTGAAAATTCTTAAAAGAATGTTGAAATGTGGAAAACAATAAAAGAAAACGCTGTGTGAAAGGACAAAGCGGCTAAGACAAAGGAATAGTATAAACAAGCAATAAATGAATATGAAGCATCTGAAAGATATGCCAAGAGTGTGGGTACATATTCTGATCTACAAAATCAACTTTAAATAAATCAACCTTCCCCTTCAAAAGTAAAATTAAGAGTAAAAATTATTTTGCAGTTCTGATGTTGAAAATTTAAATAATAAGGGAACACAATAATATTTTGTTAGTCAATTTAATGAGAAGTGGAAAGAAAATCCAAGGAAAAAGGTGATGCTAAAAACTATAAAGAAGCTCAAAGTACACTTGATTCTAGTGATGATAGTAATTAAAATTAGAGATAATATTAAACACAATTTACCCTTAATATAAAATATATGAATATTTCTATTTAGTATATTTAAAAATCCATGTACAGATTCAATTTCATATATTTGTTTTAAATTAATAAAAAATTACATTCAGCTTCTATTAAGAAAGTTTCATTTTACTTTTTATTATTATACGTTCTCATAAATATTATACTTATTCTAAAATAGTATACTTAATTTTATATCGGGACGATTTACTACAACGATTTATTCTCAATATTAAATATGACTTCAAGCTATTTAAATTTGCGTATATTAATAGTTAGATGTAAAATATTTTCTTTCTCTTATATGCAATATAAATTTTCCGCAGCGTTTCATCATAAGGCCTCTATACTATTTTTTAATTGTGTATTAAGTCTAGTTGTCTTTTATATTCTTATGACATAAAATTATGCACAAAGCTTAGTAATGCGACAGATTTAAATTTTGTAAATGAAACTTAATTTGAGCATTTATGTGAGCCTTTGTGTTTTCTCATAAATAATTCAATAAGTTGTAGCATATTCCCAGAAAAATTAAAAACTGCCGTTGTTAAACCTGTTCACAAAAGTGGAGATTCGTCAAAAATAGAAAATTTCAGACCAATCAGTCTCCTGTCATCTTTCTCTAAAATATTTGAATACATAGTAACAGTGCAATGCAAATCATTTTTCAAAAAATTTAAACTAATTCATCATCAGCATGGCTTTAGAGAAGGTAAAAACATCAACACCGCTCTATACGATTTTACCCAATTTATTATAGAGGGAATTTATTATAGATGGCCTGTGCCATTTTTTTTTTGGACTTGTTCAAGGCGTTCGACTCTAGCAACCACAATGTGCTGCTCTCTAAACTGTATAATTATGGAATTAGAGGTGCAGCATATGATTGGTTCAAAACGTATCTGACTGGTAGAAAACAAGTAGTAGACGTGATATCTGGAAGTACTACATATCGGTCGAATGCTTTGGATATAGTCCTGGGGATGCCTCAAGGAAGTGTCTTGGGTCCATTCCTTTTTAATATATACAGAAATGATATGTTTAAAATAATTTCCAATGAAAAATATAATATGTTGTGTACGATCTAAGAATATCTCAGATTTAGAGAATAACATCACTTTTTAATTGAATATGATCAAAACTCGGTTTGATAGCAATCGACTAATTTTAAACGAGAGTAAGATAAACTATATTATCTGACGCTTCATACCATCCTCAGCAAATGACTATGAATAACACTAGTGTTGATTTTACAGGTTACATAAAATTTCTGAGAATATTTATCGACAATAAATTAAAATGGAAAAAACATATCGAATATGTGTCGTTTGTGTACAGTTTGCTATATGTTGAAAATTTAAAAATCAAATGTATCCTTTTATATATCAAACTTGGGGTATAGCTCAAATTTTCTATCGTTAGTCCGCTATGGTATAGTTTCCTGGGGGAGCTCCGCGCATTTGAACAACATATTAAGTTTGCAAGAATGTGCGCTGAGAACCATGTTAGGTTTAAGTCCGTACGATTCTTGTAGGACACTATTTAAAAATAATGGTCTATTAACTGCCATTAGTATATATCCTGGAATGTCTGACTTTTGTCAGGAAATATAATTATTATTTCAAATAAGACATTATTGAACATTGTTACGCAACGAGGCACAAGTGTAGGTTTGTGTATCCCAAGCATAAATTTACAATGACTGAGAGAGGTATTCATTACTCGTGCTTGCGATTTTACAACAAATTACCAATATTTGTTAGAACTAAAATTAGCTTGTAAGATATAAAAAATCGTTGCATGAAATCTTACGGTAAATTGAACCGTATACAGTAGAGGAATTTATGTGCTGTGATTTAAATTCCATTATTTTTGACTATTTCTAATATCAAGTGGCGGCTAGTAGTATTCATACCATCATAACCAATGGATTACCGAAGAAATAATAAAACAAATTAAACAAAGACAAAAAATACAAAAAGAAAAACATATAAGGATCCCAGAAATGCAATAACAAAAGAGCATAAAATAAAACACACTCAACAAAATTAAACAAACTAAATACAATACTACAAAAACAGAATTCGAAAACTTAAATTAAACACATTTAAACACTAGAAATCAATGAATTAACACATAAATAAATAATTCAAAAGAGAAAATCATATCATATTTTGCAAATGCAGGGAAAAATTAGCGGTAAGACAAAGTGCCAAAACTAAAACCCCGCCAGAAACAATAAAAACAAAAAAAAGAGGGTTTAAACATCAAACACAAAAGAAATGAACAAATAAATCAAATTATAACGGAACTAATAGATCATTCAGCAGCAGGCTTTGACAAAGTAACAAACTACACGTTAAATCGGAACAAAACCACACTTACACCAATACTCGTCAAATTTATAAATATAATCATATATGAAGGCAAATATCTAGAACACATAAAAACTACTGCAATCACCAATTTAAAAAGGAGACAAAATAAACCCTAAAAACTACCGATCGATTGCATTACTATCGACATTAAACAAAATTTTAGAAAAAGTAATACATACACAACTGAATAATTACCTAATCAAATTAAATACAACAACCAATACACTTTTCAAAAATACTCCGGGACAACATGCACAACAAATGACCTTATAAATTACAAAAAATATAACTTAAAAAAAATAAAAGGAATTGTATTATACATCAACATGAAAAAACCATTCGACACTATCTCAAAATAAAAACGTCTCGAAAAAGTCATGGCAATCGGTATGACACTGAAAGCAAACCACTTGTAGTAGAATATGGAAAACCCCAAGGAGGGCACCTACCACCAACACAGTACATAATATACACAAACAACCTACTAAAACACACTCTAGAAGAAAAACCGTATATATAGTTGATACTTGTTGAGCTACCCTCTTGATGGAACCAGATATGTAATTTTGGTGAAGAAAAACACTTGTTATGTTCCATATTGTTACTTTTATTTTCAGTTTACTGACACGTGTTTCGATCATACTCGATCATTTTCAAAGGTTAAACTTAGTATGATCGAAATACGTGTCAGAAAACTGAAAATAAAAGTAACAATATGGAACATAACAAGTGTTTTTCTTCACCAAAACCGTATATAAATACGCAGACGATACTTGCATAGTATATACAGGAAATAATTATAAAAACTTTACAAACAGATATAAACACCGACCACAAACGAAGAATAAACAGAATATGTGATTTTCACAGTTTCACTAAATTGACAATCAACGTCGGAGGAAGAGCAATAAAAAAAATAAATGAAGTAAACTACCTATGATTAAAAATACAAGACAACCTTAATTGGGATGAACACATACGCCAACTAACAAAACAGAACAGAAGATAATAGCGGCACTGAAAAAAATAGAATCTAACGTAATTTTGACTGCATGTAGAAGGGCGAAGTTCACTTTTATGAATGATCTTCCACTCGAACCCGTTGATCCTCTTCTTCACTGATCCGTCATAGCGTGTCCAGTTTGGAATATTTATTTATTGGTGCGTAAAAAAAACACATTTTACACAGGTCAGTATAAATAACAATGATTCTACGAACAAAGTAATTCGCGATGATTAAACAAAATTCAATACTTGTATAGTTATAACACAACGAATATATAGAATGACGATCATAAATAATTATGAGCAGAACAACATCACACTGGGAATATTTATCGACCTATCTAAAGCATATGATTGTATTGATCACGATCTTCTTATCGACAAACTGGAGAAAAATGGAATTAGAGGCCCGGCGCTGAACTGGTTTAAATCGTACCTTTGCGGTAGAATCCAACGGGTAGCGGTTAAAGACAACGGGAAGTCCATCCAATCAGAACCCTTACGCACCAAAATAGGATTACCACAGGGGAGTCTAACGGCGCCCGCTTTATTTATAATATTTATGAATGACCTTATAAACACAGCTACAAATAATACAGAATCAATAATCAGCTACGCGGATGATACAAACCTTTTAATATCAGGTAGAACTAAAGATGAAATATCTGTTAAAGGTGAAACATTCTTCAAAAATGTCAATGAATGGTTCATAAATAATAATTTAATAATAAATAAAGACAAAACCAACATCATTCTTTTCCAAAATCGCGATAAAAATGAAGATAATATTAAAATTAATATAGACTACAGGGAAATAGTTGAATCAACAAAATTTTTAGGCATTGAAATAAACAATAAATTAACTGGCGACAACCACATTAACATCACTAAGGGTAAGCTCAACAAAATAATCTACAGTATGAGAGAAATTTCCAAATACCTACCCACCACTGTATCAAAAACTGTATATCATGCCAACTTTGTTAGCATCATGAGATACGGTCTAATTATATGGGGAAACAACAGCAAAACCACAGAAATATTTATTCTTCAAAAAACTGCCCTACGCATTATGCTGAAAATGGGCTATCGTGACTCATGCCGCGGAAAATTCAAGTCGGAACAATTACATACCGTCTACGGTTACTATATATACGACTGTATATTATTTTATTTAAATTATATAAAAGGCGAAGATGAGAAATTGGGGATATATAATACCTGCACTCAAAATGTTATATATCCTAAACACAAGACCAAAAGAAAAGAAACAAGCAATCACTATATGGCCATAAGATTATTTAATTCACTACCTGAAGAATTAAAAAAATATAAAAGTAATGTAAAATTATTCAAAAGGGAATTAAATAAATATATTATAAACATTGAACCATACTCAATAAATGAATTCATAGAACACCAATAAAAAGCGTATATGTACTGACTTGCATAAGGAAAAAAAAGTATGTATATAGATATAAAGGATATTCTGTAAATATAATAGGTATAATAGGTATGTGTATATGTGTGTGTGTACATACATGTATGTGTGTATATATATATATATATATATGTATGTGTGTGTGTGTGTGTGTGTACGTATATGTATTTAGGTATATATATGTGTATATGTATGTATGTGTGTGTGAGTATGTATGTGTATGTGTGTGTATGTATGTATGTATGTGTGTATGCATGTATGTGTATATGTGTGTGTGTGTATGTGTGTATATATATATATATATATATATATATATATATATATATATATATATATATATATATATATATATATATATATATATATATATAATAGTTAGACATAAGATTTATTGTAATAAGTGTAGACATATGCATAGCTTAAATAGATATAATACCTGACACTATTTCAATTTGTATGTAATGTTTTATGACACCTTGAAATAAAGAATATTTTGATTTGATTTGATTTGATTTGATTTCAATGCAATCAACTACTCAGTAAAGTTTCTCCCGAGATACTCATCAAAACACAACTCTTATAGCTCGCTTAAAAAGAGATAAAGGTATATTTCTTAATTTTGAGTTTAACTTATTAAAAAATTTAGGGCCATAATAATTTTCTGCTGTTTGCGATTTCATGAGTCTAATTTGAACTAGGCTTAGATTATAATTGTTTCTTAAAACGTGATATTATTTCACCTCCCATAGTTATTTATGTTTTTTTCTAACGTGACACAGACATTCATAAATATGTGCACCTTGCTGGCAAGGTTAAAATGCCGTCAAGGTATAAGCCGATTTACAATCGTCTCTATATCCTTAACCTTACAGAATCCTAACCTCTTTTCGCTGTTGTTTATGGCGTTTAGCCGAATGATCCCAAACCAGAATACCGTATGTGAGGTTTATAACTCAATCAAGACAAATATCACACTAAAAATAAATAAACAAGTCCACGAATACTAAATAAGAAGAAAATCAAACATAAGAACAGAAAGATATACAACAACAAAATATTCACTAGTATTAACAACCGAAACAATCAGAGAGTATAACCTAATCCTAGAAAATAAATTAAAATGATAGAACAGCCCACGTAAACATGAGAAAAACAACAACATCCCTCAATACCGTTAGCCGAGATGGGAATAAACAGCCCACAAACCTCGCGGTAAGGAAGAGGGGAAGAAGACAGCAATACATTTATTATACTCGTACATTATATAAATTATTGTAGATTTCCTAAATTGTTGATTTTGTAATATTTTTCAATTTTGTTTTTAGTTTTTGTTTCTTGCCAAAATTTGATTGCTTTTTAATTTAATTTTTTAGTCTAGTAAATTTTTTTCTGTTCTTTAACTGTTTTTTGCAAGAATTTTCAACTATATCCAATAAATTCAATTGTTTTTACAGAAAACTTTAGACATTCTATTGTTTATTTGGCAAATTTTAATAGGTTTTTATAGGTTTTTAATTGTTTTTTATTTTCTTGCAATTTTATTTTTTAAACAATTACTTTTTTTAGGGAATTATCATACAAGTATTTTTTTGTAAAATTCAACTTATTTTATAGTTATTTTTATCTTATTAATGTTTATTTTTTGAAAAATTGTTTCTTTTACAATTTTTCATTGTTCAATTAATTAATTTCGCTTTTCCTAAATTTCTAGACCTTTTAACAAATTTACTTTTTTGATAAAATTGTATTTATATTTAACTAATTACTTACTCAAAGTTTATCATTTCCTCTCCGACTAGTTTCGACAATATGTCATTATCAAGGAGTAACCAATGTTGTACAAAAGGTTGCGCTAATATACAGGGTGTTCCGTTAATGTGGGAAAATGGCTGGACCATGGAATTCTGGGGTCAAAATATGATGATTTAACCCAATATATCTGTATCCAAAAGTTTACGGTTATATCGGAATTTGTCTTCAAAGTTCCAAAAATGTTTATTTCTTTTGTTTATAACAATTCAACGCGTTATTCGATTTAAATGCAATTTGTTATTAATAACTACCATAATATAATACATCATTTCAGTTATTATGGACATTACTGGTTGACAGGAAGTTTAGAAAACAGTAGTACCACCACTTAAAAATTAACCCTGTATATACGGGGCGAGTCTCGGATAGGTTGATTAGTATTTTAAATTCGCTCATTTTGATGTAATAAAATTTTATACAGCGTATTTTTTATCACTATTCTTAAAGAGTATATCAAGTTACACATGTGTGCCAAATTTCAAATTTTTATTTCCTGTCATTTACAAGATATTTAACAAACATTATTAAATTTGAAAAATGAATAGTCTTTCTTCAATAAATGCTCAAAATGTTGTCCATTTTCTAACTAAGAATACCCTAAACGGAACTGAAACTCGTTTAGAAAATTTTTAATTACTTCGGGGGAAATTAGCCTACGCTTTTGTCTTATTCGTTTTTTTAACTCCTCAATATTTGTCGGCTTGGTCTTAAAAACTCTACGTTTCAAGAACCCTTATAAGAAAAAGTCTATAGGTGTTAAATCCGGAGACCTGATTCGAATTTGCAGGTTTTAATGGTTCTGAAGAAAATTTGCAACGTTTTGACCAAGTTGCATTTGGTCGTTTTCAGGCGGCGTTTGTTGGAAAACGTTTTTCAACTGTGTAATCTCAATATTTGGGTTCCACATAAACTCAAAAAATCAATTTAACGAAAGTTTTTGAAAAATATTTAAAATAATCCATATTTCCCACATTTAGTTACTGTCTATGAGAAATGGATAATATACGACAACGTCGAGTGAAAACGATAATAGTGCAAGCACTGTGAAGATTTTTGAAAGCAAATATCCATCAAAAGAACGTTACGCACTCAGTTTTATTCGATTATTTCGTGTATTTTGAGCTACTACCTCATAACAAAACCAAGATTATAGCTGCGCACTGTCACTAATTGAACAAATGAAGCCATCAACAAAAATGAGCAAAATTTGCAAATTGTAAGGGTTTCGTGTTTCACCGTGACAATGCGAGACCACACATAAGTTTATTGACCCGTAAGAAGTTGCTGACCTTTGGATAGAATTTGATAAACCATCCATCATACTCACAAGTCCTTGCGCCGTCTGACTGCTTTTTGTTTCGATCTTTGCACATATCTTTGAATAGTAAACAATTTAATTCAAATAATGGCGTCAGATAGCACTTACCATTTTTTTGCTGATTGCTGAGAAAGGCAAGATTTTCTTCGAGCGCGGCATCATGATGTCACCCAAAAAATGACAAATACATAACTGAATAAAATTCTCAACTCAACCCAATAATTGAGGGCCTTGCAACAAAAGAGAGACAAATACAATTTTTAAAAGTTGTGGAAAATATTATTATTATATGCTATTATAAAACATTAACAGTTTCACATAAGTAAATATTTGAATTACTACGAAATTTTGAAGTTTGGATCTGCCTCCGTTTTGTACCAAAATCAAAGAAAAGTACTACCCTCTTTTGTACTATAAAACACATAATTAATTAATAAAAATAAAATAAAAACGTACGAATGTTTAACAAAACTTTAATATGTAAGTTTTGTTAAACAAAACAACTTCAGCTTGATCATTATCCTCTTCGCTAGAAATTTAATTTGTAGTATAGTTGATACTTGTTGTGCAACCCTCTTGATGGAACCAGATATGTAATTTTGGTCCAACAACTTAACTTTAAAGGTCCCCGTAGAAATACAGTTTTTGGTGGATGAACTATGTTCTTTACCAGCTGCATAACATGTTTGTATTTAGACTTTTTCAACTGCAATGCATGATCATACAGCGGTTTCTGAGGCAAAATGAATAGATTAGCTTGAGCATTTCTCATTTTTGGAAAATAATCAAATATAGGCATTCCCGTTTTAACACTGACTGCAATAGTTTCAATGTGCTCTTTACTGTATTAAAAATGCAATATTGAGATATTTTGAATCGTGTCTTCTACACATATGTTTTGAAACGATTTTTATAATTTTGACGAAAGTTAAGAATCATGTTTTGATCTGAATCACAACTTTAAAGTTTTTAAATGCTTTCTTAATATTTTCAGAATATTCAGAAGTAGTAATAATCTTTCTTTCTATTAAACTTCTCTATTATGACAAAACAACGACCTCATGGTAACAAGCTGTGGCCCGGTTCAAGAAATCGATGAACATTTTTCTTAAGAGATGAACACCTCATAAGAGTATACAGATACTAAACTAAAGTCGAGTACAATATAAGAACATTATCAGAGAATAAATACAGTGCTTTAACTGTGCTTGGAAGGTGTTAATTATGTAGTGGTTTATAAAAGATTAGACTTAGTTGAGTAATTTTCGAGCTATGGTTTCGAAATATAAATAAAAGTGAGCGGTTCCTGTTTTTGCTGAGTGGATACAAAAATTATACAGGGTGACTGACGAAAAACCTTTGGTGTTGTATCTCGCTTATTTTTGATCCGATTTGAATAAATAAAACATCAAATTAAATGATTTTTAAAAGACTTTAATATGAACTGTACTGACATTTTTTCTTGCATCCAGTTTTTGACAAAAGACGAACAACTTCTTTTTTCAAATTGCAGTGTATATATATTTTGTGCTGATCCGCAAGGAGATTTTTTTCTGAATCTAAATTTGTAAACGATTTTATCCATTCATCAAACCAAAGTCGAGAAATTGAGGATTAAAAAAAATTAAAAATCAAATACCCATAGTAAACAATATACAGAGCCTATTCCAAATGTCAAAAGTGACAGTGTCAGTCATTGGTACAATATTGCAATGATTTTTAATAATTTCATAATAAAAATGTTGCAAGATTTCAAAAACTGAAAAACGATTTCTGTAGAAGCACAAAATTCTAGTACAGTGTTTGAAATATTGCAACATTTTAATTATGAAATAATTAAAAATCGTTGCAGTATTGTATCAATGATTGTCACTGTCACTTTTGACATTTAAAATAGGGTCTGTATATTGTTTACAATGGGTATTTGATTTTTAATTTTTTTTTTTAATCCTCAATTTCTCGACTTTGGTTTGATGAATGGATAAAATCGTTTACAAATTTAGATTCAGAAAAAATCTTCTTGCGGATCAGTACAAAATATATATACAGTGCAATTTGAAAAAAAAAAGTTGATCGTCTTTTGTCAAAAACTGGATGCAAGAAAAAATATCAGTACAGTTCATATTAAAGTCTTTTAAAAGTCATTTAATTTGATGTTTTATTTATTAAAATCGGATAAAAAATAAGCGACATACAGCACCAAAGGTTTTTCGTCAGTCACCCTGTATGCACAAAGTTGACGTTTATAAAATGCTTCACCTGCTGGAGTTTTTGGCAATGGCATATTATGCTAATAATCAAAAGTTAATACCTCACACTCGTCATTAGAAGAAGTTGCAAGTTTACTCTTCTCTTTCAAATCAACAAAAAATGTATCGGCTTTGGCTTGGTGGAGACACTTTTCTACCTGTATAATAATAATAATAATTTTATTCAGAAATAAACAGGATATTATTATAAAATATTGTATTAATTAACTTATATTAATATCGCTAGTACATCTTCTTCTTTCCTCCGTCCTCACCTCGGGAATTGTGGGTAATTGATCCGTCTGTTGTTCAGCATTTCTTGCATGTATCTGAACGAGGTGAAGCAAAGCTGTATTTAAAATTTTGTTTATAGTATCTGTAGCAAAAATCATATGATACTATAGGCCTAGCAGATGATTCGAGACCAGGCTCATTCTGTTTCAAATATAAATTGTACATCCTTTTAATATTCAACCCTGGAGACAGATAATAACGAGAGCTTTTATTTCTACAGCAGTGTGACTCGCGACCTGGAAAACTCTTAATGTGAAAATCAATTTTGGAAACCCTTTCACTCGAAATACGATTTGGTCTATTTTGATGTTTTCCAGGCTCAGACTTAGAAGGTATAGTTACAGTAGGATTACGACACTCTTTGGCAACATTGTCTACAAGCTTTTTGGATATTCCATGTATAGATGCAAAGTCATTTCTATAAATATGTATATTTGTATGTCCTAATTTAATATTATACTTATGCGAACAACTCGGTTTCTTCGCCGTGCCAGTTTTTGATCTTTCTCTTTCAACATTCTCAGTTTTAATTAGACCTCTTAAATTTACGTTGTGCACATAGCTTTCATAACCAATTTATTAAAATTTTCTAATATTAAATTTCTCGCTTCTTCACTAACTTGAACAAAACAATTATATTTTTTGCTACAAACATCCAGTCCAGTTTTTCAAGTAGCGATAAACTTCTTTATAACATTCCGTTTCCATTCTGAAGGATTCGCTTATTTTCTTTTTTTTAGGTTATGTCACTCGACGATGAGCATGGATTATTTATGTTAGATTCATCCGAAATATGCATACCTTGATCGTTATCCTCATTAGTTTATAATATCAGACTATTCGCTACCAAACGATCGAGAGTGCACCTTATGTACATATGACGCATTCAGCGTAAAACAATAATTAATTTATTAACAAATTTAAGTGAATGATGTTAAAGGATAATTTGTATGAAAACGTAAGCTTCGTTACTGTTAGGTATTTAATACATTTTGCGTTATTATATTCAAAAAATGCTTTTGGGTACTTTTTTTATTTAATATTTGTCAAATATAGAATTTATTTTTATATCATCTTGTTTTATGCTTTTATATATTGATAATTATCAATGACAATTTTATAATTAAGCTTCTTACGACTATTAATTAGAACAGCTTACCTTGCAATGTATAATACTTTCAATTCTTTGAATTGATTAAATTTAATTTCTAAGTAAAAATAACGAGAGACTTCAATATTTTATTACAGAATTTATTAAACAATATATATATATAACAAATGTACAGTATATCGTAAATAACAATAAGACAAATATAGTTTATCAGTTGTCTTAAATAAAATAGAGGATTTTATTTGATGACCTACTAAAATCAGTCCTTGAAACTTACCTGTGATATTTAGGCGCTATGTGAATTAGGATGCGGGGATTAAAGTAATAAATCAGAGCTTTCTTCATGGTGAATAAACTAAATCGGTCTATTCGTTAAGTAGATTAGTATTAGCGAAGAAATCTTAAATATAGTCGAGCCGTCGAGAGCTGCCTGTGGTTCATGTATTTTCCTACTAAGAACCGAATAACAATTTATATCTACCTCCTTCTATCATTATCTTTGGATGACCGGGACAAATGAAATGAAAGACGGAACGTATGTCTGATTCCTCCAATATAGAGTTATGAGCTTTCGGCTTTCTCTACTTAATTTATGAAACACTTATTTCAGTCTAACTTTTTTTTTTACAAATAGAGCAAACTATTCAGTCACCCGCATGTCTTCACCATCAGAAAAAAAAAAATATGGCGGGGGCGCGCGCTCTCGCGTGCTTTTAAAAGCCCCCTAATGAAGTTTGCGAGGCGGCGTCGGGAACCGTACGGGCGGAAGGGGGCGACGTTCCTCGGCAATTAAAAATGGAGAGAGAGAGAGAGGCCGCGCGTCGCGGAGCGTCCGAGGGGGTAATTAAAAATGATCTAAAAATAACAAACGACTACCGAACTTAATTGGCAAAGAAAAACAGGCCGTCGGTCCGGAGGCTTTTACTTCATTACTTGCGTATTTAAAAAGTATCTCTTCCACTCGCCTCTTCGCCTCTTTTTACTCCGGGAAATTGGTAATTGAATTTTACGTGAGAGAAGAGCACAGCGGGGCCGAGGGTTGGCGGGTTGGTGGAAGACGTGCCCGATAACTAATTTAAAAACAACACGCAGACACGGGGAAGTGCTTTTTTTCAAGCCCGCCGCTCGGCGCGGTTTTTTCCCTAATTGTGGGGTTTATTCAATTAAGAACTAATGAACGCAATAAAAGTGTTATTGAATTAACGCACAAGTTTTCCTAACTTTTTATTTTCGTCTTCACTTTATTAGCATTATATTATTATTATATATACGCTAAAGGATGTTTAATATTTAAAATAACACTTTTACTCAGCATTAAAAATTTAGTTTAAATTGAATTTCTCGTTTTTAAATCTTTATAATAATAATACTGTTTACTGCAGATAATGGAATAAAAAAATGCATAATATAGATAATAGAAGTAAGATTGAAATTACGAGTAATTGTTGACTTTTCTAGAGTAAGTAAATACACAGCATGTATTTATGTTTAATTTAAGTACGTTCTTAAGAAGTTGGAAGAAGTCGTTATGATTGTTAATTTTTCTATACACTTTATTGCTATCTGCACTTAGTCAAATATCAAGTAATTCAATTTATTAGTGCCAATAAACATACAGTTTTAGACATGTCAAATAAAAAAAAGAATTGCTCTAAAAATATCGTAATAATTTTGAGCTTAGATACAAGAGGTGAAGATTCTTATATACAGTGTGTTCGCACCATATGGAAAACTTTTTTATTATTAATTTTACGAAAAAAAGTTATTTTTTATAAAAAGTTCTGCATTATCCAAAACAAAATCATCAGATATCAACTTTTTTAAGCTGTATACGAGTAATGTCAAAAAATATGAATCCTGCTCAAGAGTAAAGTACCTAAATTTGTAACAATATAGAAAATTATAATTATGAAAATTGTTCGGAATGAAAAACTATGTTTTATTATGCAATTATATCCAATTACATGGAAAAAATCTTGCTTCCTTTTTTTATCTACAATAACAATGCAAATGTAACTGTAGTTACGTGAAATCTAGGGTGCACTAATAAACAAATGATTTCTTGTTAGCAAGAATTGTTTGACAGTGAACGTCAAATAAAATTTGTTCACATGCTGGTAATAAAATAAATAAATAAATGATACAATAAAAGCAGTAAATCAATAAAATTAATAAATATGTAGATATATAAATAAATAATTTAAAATGGGACTACACAAACAATTTAAAAGTATGTCAAACAGTGTAAAATATTGATACAAATATTGGAAGTTTAACAAATTCAAAATATTTAAAAATAAGTAAATAAATAAAACCAAATACAATCAGTAAAACAATAAAATTAATAAATAAGTAGATAAATTAAATAAAAGTACAGGCAAGTAATTAATTAAATAAATAAATACATAAATAAAATAAATAAATAAATGGATGACACAACACTTAAATAACTTTTGTCATCAGGCTATATACAGACCTTTTCAATGAATTTCTCACTACTGTAATACGCACATTCAATGAGAAAATCCTTTACTACCCTCATAAATTTCTTAAAGCTAAGATTTCTTGTTTGCAAACTTAAAGAATTGTATAATTTAAACCCGTAATACCTGGTACCTGTTTGCGATTTACACAATCTAGTTTGTGGTAAATTTAAATTATCTTTGCCTCTGGTCTCATATTGGTAATCACGTATTGGAAAATTTTGAAGATTCTGTTTAACATATATAAGGCATTCGTAAATATACAATGAAGGGAGAGTCAGTATGTTATGTTGTTTAAAGCAAACCTTGCAATCATCTTGGTACTTTACTCCAGCGATTATCCTGATGGCACGTCTTTGTAATTTAAAAAGCCTATGCCTACAGGCTGCGTGTCCCCAAACCAGTATACCATATTGAATGTGGCATTGAAAAATTGAATAGTATGTTGTTATTAGTACCTATTTTGGGACCATAGTAGATAGAGTTCTTAAACTGTATATGGCTTTTGTCAATTTTCCCGATACATAGTCACCACGTATATCCCAATTTAGCTTAGAGTCCAGCTGAATTCCTAGAAACTTAGTATTCTGACTATAATCTAAATTAGAAATTTCAATCTTTTTTAAAGTGAAACACATTTCTACGGTTTTGGTTTCATTTAAGGATAGTTTATTTGCCTTAAACCAGTCTGAGGCATTCGCTTTTTTTGTTAAATTTAAAGTGACTACTTCCTCCAAACTACTCCCTCTACTGAGTCGTGTCATCAGCAAACAGTATACTATCATTGGGGGCAATTGCATCTGGAAAATCGTTCAAATATATAAGGAACAATATAGGGCCTAGGACGGACCCTTGAGGTACACCATTTTTGATTTGGCTATAATGGGATTCCCTATTCTGCACACACAGTTTTTGTACTCTGTTGGTCAAGTATGATTGAATTGGTTTTGTACTTTCCACGTGAAAGCCATACTTAACCAGCTTTCCAATAGAAGATCATGATTAACGCAATCAAATGCTTTGCTAAGATCTAAAAATGTTGCCATGGATATGTGATCATTCTCAAAGCATTCGATTGTTTGGTCTACAAAACACCGAAACGCATCAATAGTCGACTTTCCTTCATGAAATCCAAACTAAAATTTGTTATTTCAACATTGTTTCTATGACCTTAGATATTATAGGTCTATAATTGCCTGCATCTGTTCTTTTGCCTTTTTTGTAGATTGGAAGGACTTTTGCACATTTCATATTATCGCGAAATTCATTACTTATAATAATATCATTTATAAGTCGGGTTATTTGAATCGTTATCAAGTCCAAAACAGGCTTTAATATATACAGTTTCCTTTTCTGGTATTAAAATGTACTGTTTTAATTAACCCATAACTCTCAAGTAAATCAAATATAGTCTGAACATCACATGTATTATTATTAAAATTTAAGATAAAGTACATCGGCTTTATGATTTTCTTCAGATGCACAAAAATTGGCTTAATGCATACATTTAGTGGCCATATTTCTGGATTGCTGATTTTATCGTAATCACATGCAGGTACACTTGTTTTAAACGAAGAATATTCATTGGGGTATTTAGATTGCAATGCCTCACAACGAATATTATTAAATCCACAATTATTTAAATAAGCTAATACATTTTCAGAGCATAAAGATGCATCGAGCGTATATACATGTAAATATTTGTATCTGACAGCCCCTCTTAGAACAGAATCACCGGTGGCGGTTCCGTACACTGGGGGGATTGGATCTTTTTTTGCTACTTCTTTTTTCATCAACTTTCCAAACTTCTTTGGGTTCCATTGAATTGATTCCATCCTTATAATTGTTCTTATTCGAATTCGCAATTCTCGCGGTAGGGGATTCTTACCACGGCTGTTGGCTTGTATATCCTCTACGATACTCGTTGACGCGGCGCGAACTTTTTTGGGTTTTGAGTGGATTTTCGGCGTCAGCTCTTGATTGATGATTTCTTCTTTATTACCGTTCGTTTGTTTTGCATGTATTGGTATTGATTGAGAGATGTCGCTACTTCGTTTGTTTATTTGCAAAATTGGTTTATTATTTGCATTTTCTAATGACTTAACTTTACCTTTTAATAACTTAATATTATCTTTAAGAATATTATTCTTATCATCTTGCTCACCAATTATTTTCCGTAAAAGATCTACTTCTTTCTTCAAATTTTCAATCTCACTATTTTTCTTAACCTCCAAATCACAGCACATTATTCTGATGTTGTCTATAAACTTTAACCCTTTTCTTTTTAATTCACTTAATTTCGGTGAAAACTATTAATAATAATAATAATAATAATAATGTATTTATTGCCCATACAGGAAACGAATCCCAATTACAAGACAAATCATAATAAATATACAAAATAAACAAATATTCATAATACAAAAAAGTAAATATTAATACAATACAAATTACTGTGTACGGTCAAGATATGAAATAATTGAACTAAAAGTATCACAAAAAATGTCACAATGTGGCGCTATATGATTAAAATTATTACAAATAATGTTTAAAGGAGATTTCAGCCCATAATTTGTTCGATGGCACACAATATTGAAAGTTGGCTTCTGTCTGCTGCTGAAAGATGGTACATGCAGCCGAACTTTGCCTAATATGTCGGATGAGTCAACAAAACCATGCAATAACTTATAGAGAAAACTAATACCTGTCTTTTGTCGTCGGTACTCAAGCGAATTAAAATTAAATAATTTAAGTAATTCATTGTGATCAAAACCTCTTATTGGATAATGACCTACTAACTTGAAATGTAAAAATTTTAAGAATTTTCGTTGGACACTCTCTAGAAGCTGGGACTGTTGCTGATTTTGGGGAGACCATATCAATGCCGCATACTCCAACTTGGAACGTACGTACGCAAAATAAATAGTTTTAAATATGATTGGGTTTTGAAAATTTGTTGAATTCCGACAAATAAAGCCAAGAGATTTAAAAGCGTCATTAACAATAGCTTCTATATGATTATTAAATAATAATTTGTAGTCAAAATATACGCCAAGGTCCTTGAAAAATGTTACTCTTTGTATTAGAGTGGTATTGATACAATAATTAAACTGAATTGGATTGGATTTCCTAGTAAAAGACATAGATTTACATTTACCAACATTCAGTTCCAGTCTATTTTCTTGACACCAAATAGAAACTTTTTCTAAGTTACTTTGTAAATTCTGACAATCGCTCATATTATTTACATTACAATAAATTTTTAGATCATCTGCGTAAAGAAGATGTTCACAGTTCAAGTTATCAGATAGATCATTTATAAAAATATTAAATAACAGCGGGCCTAATATTGAACCTTGTGGAACACCTGACGTTGGGAAGTAGGAATTAGATTTAAAGCTGTTAAGAGTCACATAGGTTTCACGCTCATGTAGATAAGAATCCATTAATAATTTCGATGATTTGCAAAAACCAAAATTACTCAACTTTTGTAAAAGAATATTATGATCGACTTTATCGAATGCTTTAGATAAGTCTGTGTAAACAACATCTAGTTGTCCAGCAGAATCAAGTGTTTCAGCAATACTTTGTGTAAATATAAATAAATTACTCACTGTTGAGCGACCAGGTACAAAACCATGTTGTTTAACAGATATAAATGGTTTAATGTGGTTATAGATTTGATCATACAAAACCCTCTCAAATACTTTCGCAATGTGTGGTAGGATGGCAATAGGACGGAAATTGTTAACGTTTACTAAGGGCGAAGATGATTTAGGTATAGGACAAATAGATGCAATTTTCAATTTTTTTGGAAATTTACAAGTTTTAATTGACAAGTTAAATAAGATAGTAAGTGGTTCACAGAGTAAGACAGCACAATCCTTAAGCAGAAATGCAGGTAATTTATCATCGCCACATTAAAACATTAAAGGGAGGTATATCACTGGCTTTAGCAGGCTGAATATTTTTAGATGAAGGGGTATGTACAGATTCAAAGAACTTACGAAAACCATTTACTATAGCATGAGGATTATCAAGACACTTATCACGATGAATCAGAGATGTCGGAATCCTAGATTTATTTGCCTTTTTGGAGTTTACGTAGTTCCAAAATTGTTTTGGATTAGACATAATTTGATTTTCTGTTGATAATATATAATTTCGATAAGCCCATTTTATTTTGCCCTTAATTAATGATCTTAAGTTTCTAAATTTTGTTAACTCAGCCGATGAATGTTTAAGTTTCTTTCTGGTTAGGTTTTTTTCTTTAATAAGTTTAATAATTTCGTGATTAAACAAAGGCGGATATTTGTTTTTTTGTTTTACTTTAAAAGTTGGAATATACTGCATAATTAAGTTGTTTAAAGTATTATAAAACTCCTCAAAAGCCTGATCAACATCAGTAAACCCATAAAGAGTGTTCCAATTAATACTGCCTAAATTCTCATAAAGTCCTCTCTTGTAATTAAATTTAATAGCATTATTATTTATTGGAGATAATTTGGGAGTACCTGATATTGAAAATGTAAGTGGCGGATGATATGAATCCTCTACAACTAATGCATGTGACTCTCTTTGGACTTGACATATAACATTAGAATATATTAGATCTAAAAGATTGCCTGAAATATTTTTTATTGTATTATATTGCTTAAGGCCTAAAAAATTACAAAAATTAGAAATAACACATGATTTATTAATACAGTTATTAGAGCTAGAGACTAAATTTGGGCAGTTAAAATCTCCTACAAAAATTACTGTATTATTTTGAAAATCAAACTGAGTTAATAGATGAAAGAATATCGTTAAATCATTAATGGTAACATCAGGAGGAATATATACAAGTATAATATAAATCCAGTTAGATTTAAGCTTACATTTACATATTAATATGTCAATTGAAGGCACTTGAAATTTAATGTGGTCAGTAGTAATTATTTCAATTCTAAAATTATTGCGGACGGCAATCAGTACTCCACCACCTTTTGATTTTCCGGACAGTATAGAGTCTCGATCGGTCCTGAAAACTATATAAGTCTCATTGAACAGTTCACTATTCACTACATTGGAAGATAGCCAAGTTTCGGTAAGGAGTATTATATCATAATCACCAACACTAACATTATTGTAGAAAGGTTCAGTTTTCGTATTTAACCCACGGACGTTTTGGTAATACGCGTTAATGTTTCCATTGGGCACAAATTCTCATGAAGCACTTTTATTTGTTACAACCTGAGGTATACCTTTAATGAATCTAATAGTCGAGTTTACTTCGCCTTTTCGTCGCTTCTCTTCTAGTAGAGTACGAGCTTCTTTAAGTAGCTTACTTTGCATTGGAGTACGGTCTGGTCCCACACGAATAGTGTTTAAATTTAAGTTTTTACATATTTTAATAAATCCGCTAGCATCATCTCTGCTATTAAAGTGTAGCTTAATGGGCCTAGGTCGTTCACCAATTTTACCTATCCTAAACAAAGAACTTTCCGGAACAGCACTCATAGCATCGTTGTTAGTACTTAAGGCACGTTTGAGGTATTCACAATCATCGCGTTGCCTAGATTTAGGATCAGATTTATTTGATTCAGGGATATTGTAAATCATGACATTGTAGGCTCTTTTTATTCTATCTTCAACTTCAAAGGTAATATTTTCCGGCGAACTTGGTGAATTTTTATTACGCAATGAATCAATCTCCTTTTTAAGAAGAGAATTTTCAGCTTTCAACTCAACAACTTGTTCAGAAAGTTGTACAAGTGATTCAGTACATGCGTTTACTTGCTGTTTAATTTCTTCAGAAAAGGGTACGAAGTAGTTCTTAAATATTTCGTCGATGGCCGCAATAATTTCAGATTTAGAATTAACGTCAAGTTCGTTCGAAGTTGAATTAGGCGGAATATTCCAAGACTGACGACACGTAGAGCAAATCCACTTTCCTTCAGGAGATTTTAAACAATTTTTGATTTTATTTGGTGGAATGAATAGGTTACATAAGACACAATTGGGCATAGTGAACTATTTGTTAATGAAGTAAATGGCAAAATAGGATAAACAGGGACACTCGCTTCACACTGCAGGGCCAATTACAGTGACTAATTAAATAAAACAATACAGGAGGGCCACGGAATGGTTTACCACAAATGAATAAGAAATTAGGGAATTGAACAGAAAATATTGCTAATATGTGCCGTTTGGTTGATACGCCACTGGGAAACCACGTGCACCATTCACGCTCGCAGCGCCAACAGCTGACAAAACTTATCGCCGGTCCGAGATTTTGTTAATCAAATTATTCACCGATGCTAAATCGTTATTCACAATCCAACACAACAAACTACAAGCGGGATAGCTGATTACGGGATTGGCACAAAGTAAATTAATTTAAACAACCACTAAATGTTCGAAAAATCACTTCATAAAACTGCGACAACAATGCGACCGTACGTCAAAACTAATAACTTTTACTGTTACCACACTATGAAGAAAACTATATAATTACTTTCAAAAATATATTATATTATATACTACAATTGTTTCACCACAATGTGGCTTCTTCAGGCGAAGAAAATCTGTTACCACAATTCACACATATTATAACTTTACACTGAGTCTCAGTATAGCATTTTAAGTCACTCACTTCTTCAGGCGTGTTTATTTCGCTCGCCATTTTTCACTTTCACTACAAGTAATTGTAGTACATATACCATTAACAAAATCATAAAAATCAGTGGTCCTGAGATACACTAATGCACTGTACTTAGCAAATTGCTTCTTCTTGGTTCACATCCAAGTCCTCTTGGATGTGAACCAAGGAGAATTATGATACTAGTAGCTTTTTTTAGCACTATAAGTATAGATACTAGTTTATCATGTTGGATGCTATCTAATGCTTTGCTTAGGTCTGTTTAAATTACGTCAGTTTAGCCAGCCAGATTTAGAGAATTTACGGAGATTGTTTGTGTAAAATTACTTTAAATTGGTTGCTTTGGATCGGTCAGTAATAAAACTTTGCTATGTATATACATTAAAATTTCTTCTGAACAAGATTCTTTCAAAAATTTTGGAATAATTACTTATTAGAGTCATTGGCTGCAGTGATTAATTTGATTATGCCCACCTGATTTTTCGAACAGGTAAATTTTCAACTTACTAGAATATACTTGCATAGGAATAAAATAAGTAATAAAAGTAATGGAAATACATAAACCTAACAACAATCCCAAAATAAAAAATAGTAAATTGTCCATGTCAGCTGTTATCTTAGGTTTAGGTTGTTGAAGAACATCTGATTCAAATTATAAAACAAACCCATTTTATCATAAAATAAAAAGTTTCTAAGTTGTAATAAGAAAAAATTTCTAATTTTATATTAACAGAATTACAAGCAGCATTTTTATTTGAATGGATATAGTTTATTTATATTTACATTGATTCATCGTTACAAAATTTTGGTTGTTAGATAATTACGATACTGGTAAATAAATTAGATCGAAGATTAGGTTTCCGTTTTATGTCATAAAACAACCCGTAGATTTTGTTCTGTATGTTCTTTAAACATATCTTTGGTGCTGTAAAATGCAGTTAATATCATTTGACCGGTATACAAAATATCTTTACAGCCCAAAGCTTATTTAAATAATGTAAATTTCTTTCGAGGATTGAAATCCAAACCGTTCATATATAAAATAGACATCCGATTTGATATTTGGACATTTAATATTTGTCCACAATAAACTAACATTTAAGTTCATTTACTAAAAAAATTATTTCGTTTATTTAAACCGTAACCCTTTCAAACATCATTTGAAAAACTAGTTGCCCATACTTGAGGTCGGACTTCCTGTTAATTTAATTAATCCCCTAGTCCGTTACATTTAGAAAAAAAATCTCTTCACAACAGTAACTGTTGCTTCCTTAAGGGGTCCCGCCACAATATTCACATGGACACCTCGTCCGAAATTAATTTAACCATTACACTCGCCCAACCCTCCACCGCGAACAAAAGCGTCCCTATTTTTTGTCGCCATTTTCTCTATACCTGGACTGTTAACTAGACAAAAAGAGTACGCTTTTGTTTTCGGTCCGCGATCCAATTCCACGTGTTATTATTTTATTTTATCGCTTTGTTTAAGAGCAGATGACCCTTTGTGTCCACCGTTTTGGGTGGTATAAATAAGAGTACTTGTGTGCGGCCAGATGATGCGTATGCGTAACAAAAATGGCGGTCATATATATACAAGGAAAGAAAGACAGATTTCTGATTCAGAGTAATATTTCCTGACACCAACAAAAGCTACTTCTTATATCAATACATAATAGACAAATATAAAAATAAACGAATAAGCATAAAACTAGAAGTCAATTTTAGATACCATATACACCTACCAAAAAAGTAATCTGAATAGTGCGAATTTTCATTGGCCTTACAATAGTTTGTGTAAAGCTTCTAGATATTATCAATTTATAATTCGACGTCGTGTTTTTTTTTAACAAATTAAATTATTCTTCCTTTATTAGTTAATTTTCAAGAACGATTTAAAAACTTGAATACATTTTATTATGAAACATTTGTAACGTAACGTAAACTTAGTTAACACGATGACTTTGTTTTACCACTTAATTTAAAATTACACGTAACTATAGTTTCGACTAACAATTAACTAACTAAATAAATAAATAGTTTATTTCTTAACAGATTATATATCCAATAAAAGAGAAATGTAAATAAAGTTAATTGACTAGGTTAAATAAAAAAGTTACAATAATTAATAACATAATAAAACGAAATTAAACACATTATACGCAACTAATACATAATATTAAAGTGCTAATTAATTGAACTAAGTACTAACTTCTTGATTGCAGAAGGAGTAGTATTAAATACGTCAAAATCTGAAAATTAGTTACACAGTCGAGTCATCCGTACTAGAGGAGAATAATAAAAAATGTTGGTTCTAGTAAACAAAAAAGCTGGTGCACCTAGAATTCAATCTTGGAACATGAACATTGAGTTGTGAGAGTAAATTCCATTCTTAATTAAATTAAAAATAAACAATTTATTTATTTATTTATTTATAACATCTTTGGTATTCTTTCTAAATAATACATACAAGAAACAAATTACAATAAAGATGTTAAAGCTCTTCGAGACTCCAATGAAGGTACATTGAATTCGCAAAACAACTCGTAAATTAAAGGTCCACCCCTGTGGTATCTCATTGGTACCAACATATTTTGGAAGATTTAAAACCATTAAATTCAACATATTGTGCTAAGATATGACTTAATAAGGGCGCACAACACCGTTGAAACCCTAAGATTGCATAGCTTATCTATAATAATATTATGGTTGTTGCTGTCGAAAGATTTTTTAAAATCTAAATAAATCGCGCCCACCTGCCCACGCCTATCAAAAAAACTTGAGCGTCAAATTGACTAAAATTTAACAAGTTTTTGGTAGTTTGTTTGTTGTTTATTGTGCCAAAATATTACAAAGAAAATACTTACACTCGTCAAAAAGGAATGTCTATATAGACATATAATACGTGCATGCACAAGATATATATAAGATCAAATGTACAACTAAAATGTGTATGTGAAAAAATCATTTATGTTCATTGGGCAGTTAGACAATAGTAGCTGTCTTATGTATTGTTTTTTTTACTTTATGTAACTTAATTTTTTTATGTGAATTGGAAGGCAGTTGAAGATTTTGACTCCGTGGTAATTTACACCGGATTGGGTTCGCTTTAGTCTGGAGAATGGAACATACAGGTTATGTGTTGCTCTGGTCATGTAATGGTGTACCTCACTTACAGATTCATTTTTGTAAAGATTTTGTTTAACATAGCAGACAGTGTTAGTATGCAGTACTTTTCAAAAATTGGTTTAGTGTCCGCTTTGTAATGTACTCCAGTAATTAGCTGTAAGAGTTTTCTTTGTAAACCAAAAATTCGATTTGCCTACGTTGATTTACCCCAAATTATTATGCCATAGCTCATTTTAGAGTGGAATAGTGCACGATAGGCATTTATCAGTACCTTCCTAGATGCGAAAGTGTTCTTAAATAAGAAAATGAGCGATGATAACTGTTTAGCAAAACTCTTGCAGTGTTCGAACTCTGTAAGATTTGGCTCAAAATAAACTCCAAGTAGTTTTCCTTTTTTTCTTTGTAGTCTTTGTCTAGGTTTCGAGTTCCGAGAATTATTGTTTGTGTTTCAGAATCACTTAGTGCCAGTTCATTTTCCGTAAACCAATGTTTTATTTTTAATTTGACAGTATTTGTTTTTAATAGCAGTTGATCAAGGTATTTTGATTTATTTAGTGCAGTGATGTCATCTGTAAAAATTACTAAGTTTGAAGTGTTTATGTGGTAATCAAGATCATTTATATAAATGATGAATAGAAGGGGTCCTAACACAGATCCCTGTAAGACACCTCGATTTATTGGTAAAGTATTTGAGCTGGTATTATTTGACTCAATGTATTGGTATCGTTCTGAGAAATATGATCTAAATAGTTCAATAGTGTTTTCATCACCCTTATAATATCTCAGTTTTTGAAATAATAGGCTATGGGAGATACAATTAAAGGCTTTCGTTAGGTCGCAAAGTAATGCACTAACGTATTCGCCATTGTCTATGCAAGAGTGTATGTGCCCTATGAAATCAACTAATGCTGTTGTTATGCTTTTATTTTCGCGAAAACCAAATTGTGAGCTAGATAACAGGTGGTTTTCTTTGAAATATTTTGCTAGCCTGCTTTTTATTATAATTTCAAATATCTTACCAATAATCGATATGATGGCTATAGGTCTATAGTTGCTTGCATCGGATTTGTCGCCCCTTCTTAAGGATTGGAACTACTCTTAATATTTTTAATGACCTGGGGAAAACGTTAGCGTCTAGTGCTCTGTTTATCAATTTGGTCAAATGGGGAATAATTATGCTTTTCATGTGTTTTATGATTTTGCTGTTTAGACCATATACGTCAGTAATATTTGAGTTACTGAGCTTATTTATTGTATCTCGAACTTCGCCTTCTGATAGTTTTGATATTTTAAATTTATATTTGGTATCAGAAAATATGAAGTTTTTATGCTGCATGTCCTGCCAGTTGTTGCTTTGGAGGTCTCAAGCAGTTTAGTTACCAAATTTCCAACATTCGAAAAATATTCATGTAGTATATCAGGGTTTATATCACATGTAGTGGTATTTTTCCGATTTGAATTTAAAATATTCCACATGACTTTGGCATAATTTTTAGAGTTGGTGATATAAGCGTCGTTGTTTTTTATTTCTGCCTTGTAAAGCTTTTTATTTTTTTTTAATGAAACTTGCAGATTTAGATTCGGGTATTTTTTGCTGATATCAGTAAGAAGCAATTCATCATGCATTTTCTTCAATCGGCTGTTGAACCATTTTAGTTCATTTGTGCCCTTTTGTTGCTTAATGTATTTTTTCGGGAAAGCTGTAAGTGCAGCATCTCTGAGTATGGCTAAGAACTTTTCGAAGCAGATTTCTATATCATCATTGTTATGAACCATTATCCAGTCTACCGCATCAAGTAGTTCAGTAGATCAGGCCTTTTTTAGTTCTAGAGGTGACAGTTTTATGCTTAACTTTAATATCGTTACATAAGACAAGCTTTATATTTTGTCCTAAATGATCTGAGAGTTGATGACATTTGAATGAAAAATTATTTTCTTATTATTTGAGTTATTTACTAAGATATTATCTAGGCCAGGCATGTGCAACGTACGGCCCGCGGGCCGGATTCGGCCCCTGACTTTTATCCGGCCCGCAGCACAATTTTCAAATCTCACTAAACCTAGCCCTTGAAAGTAAAAAATATATATGTATTCTTAATAATTTTCATATAATCTAAGGATCATATAAAGTTTTATAGGTATCATAATGTTTTGTACTGTATTTAGTCAACTCAGCATTAAGTGTATGCAATAAACAGGGAAAACTCCGTCTTATTTACACTGGCTGTAAGTATGTTGATTACAATTTAACATAATCTTTAAAATGACATCAGAGAAGAGAAGAAAAGTTAATACTGAAAATCGTGTTTTTCAATATAAGTGGACTAACGATTACTTTTTTATTATGTAAAAAAAACAAGCCTATTTGTTTAATTTGCCTCGAAAGTATATCAGTGGCAAAGAAATTTAATTTTAAACGCCAGTTTACATCAAAACATTCTAGTTATAGTAATCTCAATGGACAACAAAGAAAAGATAAATTAATAAATTTAAAAAACTGTTTATCTGCGCAACAGACTGTTTTTCACAAACAAAGTGATTTATGCAATAGTATTGTAGTGCTGTCGTTAAAGAACTGTGTCCTGAAAAGAGCGACGATATAGAAAAAATAAGGCTTTCTCGCTGGACTATAACAAGACGTAACGATGTTATGGCCAATGATATTAAATCAAACCTTAAGTTAAGTGCGTCGCAGAAGTTTGATGAATTTTTAATTGCTCTCGATGAGAGCACAGATACTACCGATAACACACAATTAGCTATTTTTATTCGCGGAGCTGATATCAAATTTAATTATATGGAAGAATTGCTGGCTCTTCGACCTATGAAGGATACCACACGAGGAGAAATCATTTTCGAAGAAGTAAAAGCGTATTTGATCAATTTGAGCTTAAATGGGAAATCTAAGTGGAATTTGATGGTGCTCCAGCTATGGTTGGTTCTAATTTAGGTGTTGTCAATAGAATTAAATTGAAACTATGTAGTAGGAATATTGACACTGAATATTTGAGTGTTTTTCACTGCATTTTACATCAACAAAATTTGTGAGCAAAATCAATTAAATTTAGTAAAAACAGTCGTTTCTTGCATAAATTTCATTAAATCAGGAGCACTTCACTACCGTCAGTTCCAAACATTTTTGGAAGAACTGCAGTCTGAATTTGAAGATCTGACATTTTATTGTGAAGTATGCTGGTTAAGTAAAGCAAAAATGTTAAAATGATTTTATGATTTGAAAGATAAGGTATTTGTTTTTATGAATATGAAAGCAAAACCTGTACAAAAGCTAAAGAACATAAATTGGCTGTGCCATCTTACGTTTCTCGTTGATGTAACAAGTCATATGAATGAATTAAATACAAAGTTGCAAACCCAAGAACAACTTGTTCATGAACTGTATGGTCACGTCGTCATTCCAAAATAAATTAAGACTTTGGGAAAATCAGCTCCAAACAGGGAATACCTACCATTTTCCCACTCTTGCAAATCATAAAGATCATGCTGACTTCAAATTGTTTGCAAACGAGTTACAATTCTTAAGGGATGAATTTAACACCAGATTTAAAGATTTTCGCTGCCAAGAAGCAAGTCTGAATTTTTTTTACATATGTGTTGTTATTTTTTAAATTTTTTTGTGAAATGTTAAAACGTAATAAATATAATATCATTTCCTTAAATCAAACTACTAATCTCTCCGTTCCTTATAAATTCAAATAAAAGGTCCGCCCCGCGATTTTAGGTTATATTTGTTTTCCGGCCCGCGGTCTTGATGAAGTTGCACATACCTCATCTAGGCAGTTTTGTTGTCTAGTTGAATCAGTAATAGTAATTTTATAACCTAAAGAGTTTATTAATTCAGTCAGTTGTAAATTTTTAATGTCATCAGTACCAAACCTTACATTAAAATCGCCTGCAATTATTATATACCGTTGTTTTAGTGGTTTAATGGTAGTTGATCTATTCTAAATAAACCCATGCTGTTATGGTGTAATAATGTTCGAGACGTGATGATAAATTTTAATTGACATAATACTTTCAAATACTTTAGCAAAATTGTTTATCAACGCGTTTGGTCTATAATTATCTACACAACTTTTATCGCCTGTTTTAAAAACATGACATATTCGAGCAGATTTCAAAACATCAGGAAATGACGCAATTCTTAAAATTAAATTAAAAATATTTGTTAAAGGTTTAATAAGAGAAGCTATGCAATATTTTACAAAAAATGAGGGTATTCCGTCTGATCCACAAGTAAAGCTATTTTTTAAGTTATTAGCGGCTGAAATAATATCATCTTCAAATATGTGGTTAATATATAACCTTGTTATATAAGTTATATTCTAATTAACATTCAAATTAGAGACTGGTTTATATTCACTCATAAAAGAAACCTTTAACAATTTCCTGTTCTATATCAAGTACAATATTTCCTCTTTTCATTATACCGTGAATTCGGGACGATGACCTATTTTTGTGAAAAAATGACCAGAACTTCTTGGGGTTACGTTTAATATCTAATTCTTGTTGTTTAATGAAAGATTAATAATCGTTATTAATTTATAGTTTTATATTACGACACAATTCCTTGATTTTACAAGTATAGAAATTAAGCCTATACCTTTTTTGTGATTTTAAATAGTCTTTTGGTGATTTTTCAAGATTTTTTCTAATGTGGACTCTTTTGATGAATAATATCATTCAGTTTTGAGTATAAATGTGAAACAGCTGTGGTTAGGTCATCCAAGAAATTAATATCATCCTAACAACACTCCGACATATGGCGATGTAACAAGGGAAAATTATCCTTTCTAAAATTAAATACAACCGAGCTTTTATCTTTCAAAGAAGCACAAAAATAAATCGAATGATGATAATTGTCTATGTTAACAATTGGATCCGATTGATTTAAAAACTTGCAACTAAGACTGTTTGTATGCAGAACCATGTCCAAGAGTTTGTTTCTTGAATTCAATATATTGTTTTCCTGGAGCAATTTATTATAATTTATGAAGTGTATTAGGGAATTAGTAGGAAGTGTCGAGTTATAACCGTGCGCAATATAGTCATTATCAAACATAAAATGTTTTACAAATACGTATTCAAACCTATTTATACAAAATCTGATCATTAAGTCGGGGCAAGACTAACCTTTAAAAATTTCAACTGCTTCTTGTCAATCCATTTAGCGTCCTTTATCCGTTACACTTTACATTAGATAATTAATTTTTGTGAAAAATGTATTTATTTTGGTAGATTTCTAATCATAAAATAGGAAAAATGAATAACCTAAATTACTAAACCAAAACCAAAAAATGATGACTATTCAGTTTTTTATTCTCTTTAACTTTTGTTTGAAAAGTTATGTAATATTTTCCACATTCAAAATAATATCAAGAAAAATCAAAAAAACGCTTCGAATAAACATACATTTCCGGTTTATAAATGTTTACCAGAAGCTTCTCAGTTCGAGTTTTTTATGATAAAACCTTAAGTTTAAAATTTTAATAGTAATTTGGTAAATATTTGATTCATGATGGGTGGGCAAATTGTAAATCTAAATTAGATATGATCAGCTATAGAAAGTCTTTATATTTAAACTTAAATATTGATTTTGTTTTATTTTTTATTACATAAAATGGTTTGATTGTTTTTAGCAGCAAAATCATCAACGATTAGCAATAATAATAATAACAATAATTTATTGATGCTAAAACTTTTAGTTTTACACAGGTCAAGAAAGAAAAAACACATATTAAAATAATTGTAAATATAAAATGAAACATTAAAAAAAAAAACATATTAAAATTAATTGTATAAATTATTGTTATGTAGCTTGTAGTAAAATCTAAAATTAATAAAAACATAAGATCATTTCTGTTATTGCAGACGAAAAATAAAAATAGAATAATGTTAATGTATTGGAGTTAATCTTGTAAGGTACAATTAAAACATTCATCGAGAGTATAAAAGTCATTCTCGGTTAGAAAGGCCTTGATTTTTGTTTTGTACCGGTTATACGGAAGGTACTGTACAGTTTAAAACATATTAAAACATTTCATGGAGAAATATCTTGTGCCATTCATAGTTTTTGAAAGCCTAAATGATTTCACAAGGTGCTTATCTTTCTTGCGTGTTTCATATATATGGAAATGGTTGTTGTGATTGTATAGATGCATATTGGCTTTTATGTGCAACAAACATTCTAAAATATATAGACAAGGAGTTGTTAGTATTCCAGTTTCATAAAACCAAATGACAGTCGTCTCGGTGCGCAATACCTGCGAAGGGCTCTTCTTTGTATTTTAAGAATGTCATGTAAAATAGAGGAATATCCCCATAGAACAATTCCACACGATAAATGTGATCCTGTACGAAAGCATAGTAAGCGGATACAAGTACATCCTTAGTCACTGATCTAGATAGGTTTCGCGAAAGATATACATTTTTTGACAGTTTACATGCCAGTTCTCTACTATGCTTGCTCCAAGTCATGTGTGAATCTAAAAATATCCTCAAAAACTTGACAAACATACACGATATAGGAACATACTTTAAGGTGAATAACATATTTACGGTTTTAGTTGAATTTAGCTTTAATTTATTTATAGTGAACCACTCAGTAGCTGAATTCATGTATGTCTCCAATGTATTCCTTGCAGTCGCTAAGGATGTATCTGCATATAGTACTACAAATCGATCGCATCCCGAGCTACATCCTTAGCGACTGCAAGGAATACATTGAAGACTGGCGATTGTTCTATATTTGTGGAAAGATTATTTATATATATCAGGAACAATAGCGGGCCAAAAATTGATCCTTGTGGTACACAGATTGTTACTTTTTGTTATTCTGATATACAGGCATTAATAGCAACCATTTATATCCGCTTTTATAAGTAAGACACAATTAATTTGCAACTATTTGTGCTAAAGTTATAATAGTACAATTTGCGTAAAACGATGGAATCGAAAGCCTTACTAAGATCAAAGAAGTTGCAGGCCACTATTTTTTCATTTTCAAAAGCGTTGGTTCCGTTTTCAATAACGTTCTCTATTGCTGTTATAGTTGATTTTTCTTTTCTAAAACCAAATTGACTTGACGTTAAAATATTATTTTAGTTTAGGATCTTAGATAGGACAGGCAAGATACATATAGGCCGATAGTCATTAGGATTATCTTTGTCTCCACCTTTGAAAATCGGTATACATTTGGCTATTTTTAAGGAGTCTGGAAATACGCCCGTCCTAATACACTAATTTATTAGTTTAGTTATGAGACGAATAAGTGTATCCAATACAAGTTTTATAACTTTGATATTTTACCCATATAAATCTTGTTTTTTATTTAAGCTTAAGAACTATCCTACGAATTTTAGCACAAGATTCTTCTTCAAAGTTAAAAGAAGGAGGATTGTTTGGAAAATTATGCATAAAGTGAATTGGACCTATATTACAATTTAGTAGTGTGTTTATTATTGATTCAACTACAGTTGCAAAGTGTGCATTAAAATTATTTGGAAAAATGTTAGTTGTTGTTTTAGATTTTGAATTCGATTTCGATTTTGTTGGTCGTTTAGAATCTATTACTTTCCACATTTCCCTTTTAGAGTTAAAGATGATTTGATAAAATTTTCGTTGGCTTGCTTTTGAGATTTTATGATCTCGTTTTTATATTGCCTTTCAAAACTGCTGTAAGTTTGACATAAAGTAATATTATTCATATCCTGATTTACCATATCTTTTAACAAATGTAACTTTTTTCTCATAGATTTTAGTTCAAAGTTGAACCACTGAAATATTTTGGGAAGGAAATAGAGACGGGAGATTAAAAATAGAATTATATAAGCTAAAATACATATCGAGTGAATAATTAAAGATAAATGTAAAACAAATATAAAAATCTCCAATGGTGAAATAACATAAAATAATACAATATATACTGGATCAACATCAGAGAGAGAGTATTGAATGTCATCCTCTTTAATTTTTACCCATGCCCCGCTTGAAAACGCAGACCGAGAGCCCTAGGATCGGATAATTTGAATTTTAATATTTTTCTGGGCATCCTCTCACAATCGAGAATTAATTGGAGTCATTTCTTAATTTGGCGCCCTCGCCGCCCCTTGCCGCCCTCCGCCGGATTTATTTGTATGGCGCCTCTCGCTCAGACACTTGTTAGCCATTTTGGGCCCTATAATTAAAAGGCAGAAAATTAATTTAATTTCATAATTGGATTTTTCAGGGGGCGAATCGTCTCGTCCGAAATATATTCCTTGCTGGTGGTCTCGGAGAAATTCACTGGAAATTTCAAACGAATTTCAAAGATAGAATTAAAATATATTCCTTATAAATAAATATAACGTCTAAAAATTTAACTCAATTATTTAAAACAAATTAAAATACAATTATATAATTAGCACTATGAAAATATAATTAATATCAATTTATAAATTTTTTATAAAACTAATATTACGGACTTTATTCACCTTTCCTGTCTTATTAATTATTGATTAAGATAAGTAATCAAATACATTAATCACCATTTTTATATACGCGGATAAATCAGATATAAACCGAAATTTAGAAAAACAGTATGTATGTTTCATTGTACAAATATAATTCCTTTTTTTATTTTTATACATAGTCTCCAATTTCATGTATGAAAAAAAACCCATCGAAGTAGAAGTTTCTTGATGCTATTTTCCAAGAAAGTTATAGGCAGTTTTCACAGTTACTAAGATGTGTAATCGTTTGTAATCGTTTAAAGCTGAAGACACGACCAACTAAATTCTTCTGTAATGGCATCAAAAAACCTACGCTTTGCTTTAAATAATGTACATAAAAGCGTAAGAAAATAAAACGGATTATTTTTTTTATTATTCTAGTTTATATTTGATTCACCCTCGTATATTGAGTTTGTGATAAAGCGCATACTAAAATTATTTCTGAAGATAGTTTGCTCTATTTATCTTTTCTACTTATCAATTATTATTCAGCATTTATTTGCCTAAATATCCGAATTCAAGTATTTTTAAGATTTATTGATACTATGTTTTATAACGTTTCTTAACTTAAAGCAAATGTTTTCTATAATTAGGATGGCATGAACTATAAAGAATTTTAAAGTTATACATAAGTATTTTTTTGAAGCGAGACAACTCTACAAATGATAATTAATAATGAGACAAAAAAAATACTCCATGAGCATTTCTACACTTATGTTTTACACTGAATTGAAAAATTCACTATGTTTTAACCACAAATAATTATTGTAAAAATATTATTTGTGGTTAAAACATAGTGAATTTTTCAATTCAGTGTAAGTATGGATTACCAGGTAGTAACGATCGCAACCATTCTATTTACTTATGTTTTACATTAAATGTAAAAACTCCAGCCAACAGTTAAAAAACTACTCTCCCCGTACTAAAGCATCACCGGACATTGAATGACATAACTGTTAGCTGTCGTTACATGTCTGAAATCAGCACCATGTAATAATTTTTATGGTGTTGTCATTTTTTAACCACTCCTCGAAAAGTGTGAAATGCAATGACAAATATTTTGCGTTAAAAATCAACTATGTATATATTATATAATTAATAGTGGTATGAAAACGTCGAAAGTAGTTTTATTTACTCTTGGCCTATTTATTTTGTAGTAGTATTATTATAATCAAAATATATAGCAAACATTATATACTAATACTTTACTTTACTTTTTTTATAGGTGGAATAACTTGAAGTGGAACACTACTTGAAAACAATAAGTGACAGGTGAGTACGCAATTTTATTTCCTTCCTTCAATTTTATATTCTTATCATCCCCTAAATGCTGTTTGTGTATGATTAAAAATCACTCTCAGGACTCAATCTAACTAAAGGCTATTACCATAATGTTCTGATTATCTGCCCGAAATAAAGACGAATGGAAGCATAGAAATCAATAAGTAATTGTAGAGCATGCAAATTAGGAAAATGCAGTTTTTGGGTACACACGGAACTTCGGTCGACGGGTGAACAAGGGCCGCGGGAAATGTAAAAATTAAAATAGGGGTGCTCAAAAAAGGCTCTTAAAGAAATTCTCCCTTTACTTCTGAAGTGCCGTTTCACAATCTCTAACGAGCGGCCCGAAATTTAGTATTTACAATTCGGCAATTATTGAAAGAGATTGCTACATTGTTGCTTATTAATTAATACATAATTAAAACGGTAAGCAACTGATATTGTATTTATGATATACAAGAATACTTATTAATAGGTCTAGACATTTTTGTCATAATTTTAAAATGCAATAAATTTTGATTATATATATCATAATAAATTAATAAATAATAATTAGATAATTTTAGTTGTAGTACTATATTAACTAATCCAGCGCAATATTGTCCTTTTTAATCTTCATAAAGAATCGAATGTGTTTGAATCATTAGATAAAAAATATATTTATTGTAACTCTTTGCATAAATTATTATATTGTAAGAATCTTAGATTGAATACTATTATGGGGTTCGTACTAAATTTATTATTATGGCCCCAGACTAATTAAATTATCTTTTTAAACAACAATTTAACGAATACGTTTAAATTTTTTATGCGTAGCGTTACATATATTGCTATTTGAAACGTTTCCATTTTTATTATTAAGAAATATGTAATTTTCAATTCAAATTATTTTCTGTTACCAGAGGTAAAATACTTTTAAAAATTACAACTTTAAGTAAATAATAAATTTATCGTACAAACACATTTTATGTATGTATGTGTGGTAAAATATTATTGTAGTACAATATTAAAAATAATCAAATACCACATACTGCATCAGTATTTTATTAAGTAATATTGCGCAAACCATTTTAACCGCTCCATAGTAATGCTTCCCCTAACTATAAAGACACTTGGGGTGTTTTTTGACAGACACTTTATCTCCTCAAACCGAGAAAAAATAATTAGAGCACTTCTTTTCTGGGGGTTGGCCCTGGCCCGTGCATTTCTTTGCGCGTTATCAGTGAACGTTTAAAATGGCAGGCGAGCCGCCACCCTCCCCAAAAACTTTTACGTTTCTCGTCGTCTCTCCAGTTTGCAAATACACCTAAAAATACAGAAAAGAATATTTTTTTATACTAAAATACACATGAAAAGCTTGTAATGTTATTTCATAATAAAATGTATTTTATTATTTTACACACTTATCACATAATAAAATTAAAATGCTTGGTGAGAAGGCGAATTTATAATTATCGTATAGTGTAAAGCCAAATACTATTAAAATTCTTGAAATATGTTGTAAGAACATATTTAATGAATTGTATTCGTATTTTAAATTATTAGTATATTTTGTGCTACCGCGGAAAATACTTTAATATATTTTATTACTTATGAAGAACAACTGAAATAAATTTTTCTTAAACGTTCAGTATTTTATTTTTAAACGATAAAACTCTGAAATATTTGATGGTACGGTCGTTTACTTCGTGGTACATCTTGAATGATTTATAAATGAGACACAATAACTTTGTTATTATATTAAATATAGTGGTATTTATATTTAATATAGCGGTATAACAAAATTATTGTGTCTCATTTATAAAACTCTGAAAATATACATTAAAATGGCGAAGAATAAAAATTTAGTTATATTTTGTCTGATTAATATTATCTAAACATTAACCCAATTATATCTAATAAAAACATTTTATATATAATATATATAACCTTCATTGACTCATCCCTTGATTCTAAATTCATTATGACTAGTTGGCGCAGTATATATGATATACTTGATTTATAAATATTGCTAGCATAGATAATTTATAATTTCATTTCTTTCGCGCATATTCAATCAATAGATTAATTTAAATGTGTGGAAATATAAATTTTAAGTATTGCAGCCATCGAATATAGAAAAAATAATAAAAGTTAAGTTTTAGGTAATTAAATCATTGAGAATTACAATACTGTAAAATATTTCTATGGTACTGCAAATCTAGAAGGCGAGAATCTTAAATACATTTGAATTAAAACACTTGTTATTATTTCCCATATTAATATATTCAGGAAACTGAATAACACGTGTTTCTGTTTATTGTAACCATTATCAAAGGATGATACAGTCTTAAATCTTAAGAATCTTAGAATATTCAATTTGTATTATTTAAAATCAATATTGTTTAACAAAAAAAAATTGCACCATTGTAATGCTTAATGTTTGTGCTTAATTATTTGCATCTGAATGATATCATAAGGAAAATCAATCTTAATAAAGTACAAATAATTTACAGTAAACCTAACGGTCTTTGCAAGCGGAGGGCAATTTTTTTATCCCAGTAAGAATTGGTATGACTCTCAGTGCTAACACAGTATAAATATGGAGGTATCTGCCCAATTGATCCTAATTTACATATACATTTCCAGGCTAGATATTCAGGTCTTAGTAGCTTCAGAGAGTTTTCTTGGACTTCGGCCAAAACCCCAATGCTAAGTAATGACTTCATTACACTAATACAAATCTTGATAGCCTTGTATTGCATGTGTTATAGGATTTTTTAATTGAAATTACAGGCACTTCCATAAAAATGCTACCATAAACAAGTATTTACCTAAAATTGGCTTTATAAAACATTAATGACACATACGGTTCGGCACCATGTACGGTTCAAAGATTTGAGCAAGTTAACGTTTTATCTAAAACAACACGAAGGTTACTTGTAGCTCCTTTTGGTAGGAATTGTTCCTTCAATCAAAAGTGAATTGAGTATGTAGAGAAATTCGGTGCCTTGAAAAAATTTATTGGGCGAGAGTTAGAGATTTTGATATATCAGCCATGCGCGAATATTCCTCACCATCAAATGCAACGCATCTATTGACGATATATATGTTTTCTGTTTTGAAAATAGACAGAGCTCATTGGCATACTGAATTATATCAAATACTCCTGGGAAATTATTCATTATAATCCCTAAATACAGATTCATAGTTTCATAGCCGGGAATTTTTTCTAGTGTATTACGCAACTATGATATAGCTGAATAATATTATTTGCCACTATTGGGAGAAGTCCTAGATTGGAGAGCTTTTTTTACAATATTTCCAGATTAACATGCTCTCACTATGTCAAACAAAAAACGTAGGATGAGACATAATTTTAGTAAAGCAATCTTGCACCTCACATACTAAGTTGGATAAGGCATCCATAGTACCGAAACCTTCTCTAAAACCAAATGTATGTTTAGGTAACAGTACATGATGTTCCATATACCACACCACCGTTTTTAATCATTCGTTCGAAAGTATACCATACGCGATGTTATGGTTATCTCCATCCTAAATCCCTTCAAAGCTCGTTTATTAATTGATTTCCACAGACTCATATCTCTACTCTCATGTATCACCGAGAGTAGAGATATGGGCCTGTAAGAATCAATTAATTAAGGATCTTTGGAGGATTCTAGGATGGAGATAACCATGACACCGTGTATGGAATCAATGAAGTTGCTGTCAATTCACGAAGTGTTAAATATGATCTATTATTCTTTTTGTTGAGATGTTTCACGGTATTCCATATGTTTTTAATAGGTGTTGACTTGTTTAAGGATTCCGTGAACTTGATCCATTTTTATTTCGATTTATTCTTAAAAGTACGTTTTGATAGAGCAGAGATCTTCTTAACTTCGATAAAGTTTTAATGTGATGGATTGCTATTATAGGATAATAAGTTTCTTTTTTCTAGCTAATTCACCGCATTCTTCATCCCACAATTTAGGACTATTTTGTAAACTTAGGTTATATAAGGTATAGTTGGTGAAGGTTAGCTGCTATACAATCGTATCTATAAAAAACATGCAGCGTGTCTCTTTAGATAAAAAGGTAGGGGATTCCATATGGTCTGAAATATGGGTACTTTGAGTATGGGCATTGCAGTACATGCTCGAACATTGAGAGGTTTATATACCGATACTAGTGTGAGTGGTTGTTATTTATAAATAATAATTACTGCACGTATTTCAATTAGATTATTTACTTCATTTAAAGCTTCAATAATTTTGAATTTTCTTGCTTAAATCGAAATTAAGTAATTCATTCTTGTTTTTACTCATTTATATAGCTTCCAACATGTTTAATTCATAACTACTCGATTCTTTTAACAATTTAACCTTATTACGTGAAAATGTATGTCGTCAAAGTATGATGAGCAATTGCTGACTTGTCAGGGTTTTGGCTTTTAATGTGGTTCATATGTTCTTTGAATCTCACGTGTACGTTTCTTTTTGTTTGATCTATGTACAATTTATTACAATTATTGCAATTTACTCAGTAAATTCCTGAAATCTGCAATTGGTCATGTTTGTAATGTATTGCCTAATAACCTTTTAAGTTTCGTATTAGTATAATGATCTGGAATGAAATTGTATTTTTTGAAAATTTTATTTAAATGCTGAATGTGAATTTTTTTTATATATATTTTTGTATTGTTACCTGATTCTAAAATAGGTTTTAAACTGGTTAAGGATTGGATTTTATGTTGTCTAATGTATTTATTTATTAGTTTTTGAATGGTTCTATTGTTGTATCCTAATGATTTGAAAATTTTAAATATAAAGTTAAATTCTTTGTTTTTATTTTCTTTTGAAATTAGGAGATTCACTGCTCTTTAAATCATACTGTTAAAGCTAATTCATGTTTTGACAAACTGTGTGAGTTGATATGGATATAGTTAAAATTGTGTGTTTTCTGAAAATATTGAATTCTAATTTGTCTTTGTTTCTAATCACTAATAAGTCTAAGAAGGGGAGTTTACTATCTGTTTCAAATTAATATGTAAAAATATGTGACATTTGAATCTTCTTTAATGCTGGCAAGAATATCGTCTACATATCTAATCCAAGTTCTTGGGAAGTAATCTAAAGTTGTTTTGGCTAGGTTTTCTAAACGGTTCATAAAAATGTTGGCTAAGAATGGTGAAGCGGGTTACTTATTGCGGTACCGAATATTTGATTGTAGAATTTTCCGTTAAATTCAAATGCTAGGGAACAGTGTGTCTACATTAAAATAAATTAATTGATTGTTTTGTTGAATATTTATGTTGTTTAATTTGTTTGTGAATTGAAATTAAATTTAAAGGAAAAATCAATGTTAATTTTTAATAGTTGAAATTCATGAACTAGCCATTTCGCGATTTTGTATATCTGTGCGTTAATATTTGAGACTCTATGTCTATATTTATTTTCCAGTTTATGGATCTTAGGTAGACAATAAAATTTCGGTAGCTTCGAATTACCGATTTTTAATCTATAGGCGAGTTGTTTATCAATTAAACACATCGGAGTTTTTAGGAAGTTCTTAATTTTGTTAGTGTACGTTGTCAGTGGATTTTTTGTTAGTTCAACAAATGTGCCAGAATCCAACATTTGTTTCGCAGTGTCAAAGTAATCTTTTTTATTGACAATCACAATCACATTACTGAGTTTAGATAGAAAACGTCTTGTTTTAAGGTTTTTGACAGTTATTATTTCCGGGTTGTACTTCTTGGGTCGTGGGTTGTCTTCTTTCTTCTTCAAACACTTTTGTATGATTTTCTTCGCGGTAATGCGGAACGCTGTTGTTCCTTCTTTTAATTTTGACGCGGCGATTTCAAGTTGGTTAATTATATTCTCGACTGGTATCTGCTGCGGGGTTATTGAATGTTTTAATTCTTTCTTCAGTAAATTAAGTTCTTCATCCGAGAAATTAACTGTTGACTTGTTGTGGATGACGTTGTATGTAAGTTGTGGGGTTAGATGCTTGTTATTTAATTCTTTTACTTGTCGTTAGTAAGTTAGTTTTCTCAGTTTTTTATGGATAGTGAGTGATTTCTTCTTGATTTTTGTGCTAACTGCGTTGTGTATTTTTTTTAGTTTGTAGTTTCATCCTACTTATTAGATATAGTATTTTTAGCAAGTTTTAAGTGTAGTTCATAGGTAATTAATTCTAAACTATTCCGTTTTTTTTATGAAGGGCACTTATTTCAGATTGAAGTAGTTTAATCTTGAAATCTTCCACTAATTTGAACGTATCAAAATAACTGTGTTTCAATTAGGATTAATACATTAGAGTAAAAAAAACTGTCAAATTGTAATTTACGAAAATAAATTATAAATAATGGTTCATTTAAGTGAAATAGATCGTATTAAATGATCAGTTATCCTGATTTTTTAAATTATTCGCATCCTGAAAGAAATCCCATATCACGTTCAACAGTTACTAAAACATTACAACGTTTTAATGCAACTAGTATAAGCAAATATTTGCCGCAATCACAGAGCCAACGATCAAAACTATTAGACAGAACATTGCAATTGATTTAGAGGAATCACCTCAAACTTCATAAACCATAATATGAGTCGAGGTTCTTTAGAGAAGATATTGAAAAATAAAATGTGTCGTCCCTATAAAATACAATTGGTTTAAGAATTGTCAGTTTTGCGAACGACTGATGGACATTTTTAATGTCAACGAACTTTTTGCATTTGATGTAGTGTTTTCCGATAAGCCAACCATAACTCAAGGTATTGGTCAAATCTGAATCCTCATTTGATTCATGAAGCACATACTCAGCATCCGCAGAAGTTGAATGTTTGGATGGGAATTATCAAAAATGGGCTTATAGGGTCATTTTTTATAGTGGATGTAAACTTGAATGTTAGATTTACTGAATAACCAAATTATTCCTGCACTTCAATAGAATCAGCAGTTACCACAAAATTTTGGTTTCAACAAGATGGAGCGCCTCCCCACCATGGTAGATAGAACCCTAGGGTTAGGGATTTTCTGGATGCAAATTTTTCAAATCGATTGTTTGGACATGGAGGATTCATAGAATAGCCTGCTCGTTCTTCGGATCTTACCCCAACTAAAATCACGTTTTTACGTTTATTTGTTTATTTGTTTATTAATACTTTAGTATTCGTATATACATAATATTTAGCAAAGTTAATTACAAAATATTTTTAAAAAAAACATACAAATAATTTAGGTAATACGAATCCTGGGCGGAGTTCACTCTTTTTCAAAATGGTCTTCCACTCAAACCATGATTTTCTTCTAGTAATAGGATATCCCATTACACTTTCTGTGCAGCTAGAAGCTTCTTTTTAATATTATAATAACTTTCATTTTAGAACGATTCGTTCTCTATACATGTCAACATGACAACTAACACGTTTGCAGGAATTGGGACAAAGAATTATTGATAAATGTGAACTAATACATAGAGAAGTCTTAGAAAGAGTGACCCAATAGTTAGTTAATAGGCTGGAATATTGTCTGGAGGTAAACGGCAAGCAATTTTCATATTTGATATGATTTTGTTTAACCTTTAACGAACGAGCGCATTTTTCTAAAACAATGACCAGTAGGTTGACGGATTTATTTAAGAAATTAAGTGCTTCATTTCCAGTGCGAGAAAAGGTGTATAATTAGTATCACTTTATTGGATTTTATGGAAACTTACAGTAATAATAGTTAGTATATGAACTCGTATGTTCATACAAAAGAATACTGAAGTGAAAATTTCAGAAAAATAATGGGAATTGAAATAAACGAATAGATGCGTAGATAAGTATTTATACAAAATTACTTACATTTTTTGGTTTGTGGTACTTCGCCCAACAGTCCCCTATGTTTATAAGTACAAGTATCGCAATAATAACGTGTTTCCTGCCCTCCTCCCGGAATTTTTCTATCCGAGAAAACAGTTCAATCTTTTTTATACCTGTAAGAATAACATGAAACTTTCCGTCTAACCTGTCTTCTGTTTGTACAATCGACGACCGGCGTCGGGGTTGCGCTGGTGTTCTACAGTCATTCCTTAATTGTTCTATCAATATTTTTCTAAATTTCAAATGCGAAACTGATTTTAAATTCATGTATTGTCTTTGTTATCGGTATATTATGTATGAATTGACGCAGCAAATTTCTAATCCCCAGAAGAACATCTTTCTTCACCATTTTAAATATTTTCTTAGAAAACAATATGTCACTGCATAATAATCTGTGCCGTCAACTCCTCCCATAGATTTAGTGTAGTTGTCAATCGATACTATTCCATCACCACGTATTTTTCTATTCACTTGGGTAATTTTTGCTGTATCCCAAGTACTCAGCAAGGTGATAACACTAATTTGTTACATTTTCTCAGAGAAATTCTATTTTTTATAGTAAGTTTCGGTTTTTTAATTCCTTGTCGGTTTGGTTTTATCGTGCCCGTAATATGACATTTCAGTTTAAGAAATTCGTTAGCTAAATATAAAATTTTATAATACCTATCTGTAAAAATATGACATCCTTCAAGTAATGGAATGTTTTCTAATATTTTTTATATAAATATAATGGTATTCTGGTAGTTCCGGATTTGGAAGATTTTCCGTTGTTATAGAACGATAGTACGGCAGAATTGAATATACATATCTAGATTTTGAATCGGCTAGAACATATATTCTAATACCCCATTTAGTTGGTTATAAGGTATTATAGGTAATGAAACCAAGTTTGCCTTTAATCTGAACTACTGCTTCATCTACCGAAATACATTGTTCTGGTATAAAGTGTTGTTAAAACTTCAAGTGTAACATCCAAAATATTTGATCCATTCCATTCTATTCAAATATATTTGAATATAATGGAATTCTAGTAATATTGCTTCTTGACTAATATTCAAGTTTATTTTCTATCGGCATTGTGCCTATTTTGAAAATTACATAAAGGAAAGCCTAAAATGCTTCCATTTCTACATTTTTCCAATTATTCCAAATTGATTGCTTTGTCAATCTCTTTCCAATTATGCTTATGCTATTTGCATAATTATTAGTTTCTTTTATTATATTATCAACTAATTCATGTGTAAAGTACAACTTGAATATATCAATAGGCTCAACAATATTAGGAAAAATTTGTGGCCCTGTAAGTTTTAAAGATACTGATAGAAAAAAATAAAAGTAGCATGCACGACTCCCTCTCTCTTTCTTCTAACTTGTTGTATGTATAATAAAGGCTAAACCTAACAGATTTTCTGAAATATCACGCCTACTACGGCGGCATTTGATTCTTTTAGAATATTTATAATGTCGCGAGTGTGGTGGCAATTCGTTCGTCTAAAGTAAATAAGTTAAGTTCTACAACTAAAAGTGAGTTATTTCCTGTTTGTTTCAGATTCTTTCACTAGACCCCGTATGTATAAATTCGAAATAACATGCTCCTTAAAAATCGGTAGAAATATACAAGATGACCTTTCAAAGTCAAAGTAAAAACATAAAACTAGACTGCCAATAATTTAAAATTATTATTTTAAGTTACAACTGACGAAACAACTCAAAACTTAAAAAAAGTTAAAAACTCAATACTAGAAATGTATGTGCGAATTTGCAAGTACTGCATTAATTTCACATTTCCCGGCGGCTTCACCATATGTGTAAATTTTTAAATGCAAGCCTGGGCATTATCGAAAATATAATTAACCTTGAAAATCAAGTAGGAAAATAAAATAAATTATGATTAAGGAAGCTAATCGGATAATTTAAACTATATGTCATGAAAATTAGTCAGCTAGTGGCCTCATTAAAATTTTCAGCGCTGGCAGGAATATCGAATTACGCTCACACCCGCGGGGCGGATGCCGCCACACATCCATATTTATAAATTAACGCGCGATTATGTTTGTATATTCAAAATCGCCGTTTAATAGATAAAATTCGATGACAATTGAAAACACATTAAGTGCCTAACGCGATACTTTATAAATAATATATCAGCCAAACTCGCTGGATGAAATTCAATTGGTGTCCCCTTCCCCTCGATCACCTGTCTAAATCCTCAACTGATGACGTTCACACAATACAGAAATATTAAATGACGTCCGAATATTATAACCAGCTTTTAAAATTAATCGCTAAAATTGTTCCCGTGTCGTTGTCATTACTGAAATTTTTAATCTAAATTGCCTCTTAAATGTGCATAGTGATAAAAATTATTATTTATTTATTATGCATTTGAAACCAATCAAATATAAAAAGTTTTCTTAAGTGACAGTATAGATGAACATTTTTATATAAAATTGATTTTATAAATTGACATCAAAATTGTCATATTTAATTTACACTTGTTCACAGAATAAAGGACATCTTTAATTGGTAAATAATTGCAGATTTATTTTTGACATAAAAAATCCATTTTGAAATGTTTAGATAAAAAGCCGCTACTGTATGATTTATTATGTATGATATTCGGTACGGCATAAATTTATTCTTAAATTTTATAAAACACAACTTACAATAAGTTCGTATCATCATCATTCGTATCATCGTTTCATCAGTATTATTTTTTATACATAGCTGTCAAATTAAAACATTCAATAATTAAATAGAGCTATTTAATCCTGCACTTCGATGCAGTGAATAATTAAGTATTGCCGTATTGCCACTTATCAATAGAGGTGATTATTCAAATTTGATTAGAGTGGAAAAATTACACGGGAACGGTTTTAATCCGATATGAAAAACGATGTTGAAATGTAAACTCCAATCAGTTTAATCGAAAAATGTGAGCGCCGGAAAAAAATCACGACAGCTTAATTGCCGCCCCCGGACATTTTCCCGGATCCGGTGCAAATCGCAGGCACTTTTTTTTCGCTATTAAAATGCGGTTTATCGTCCAGAGAATCGTGTTCGGTGTCAATTCCGGTCGGTTTTTTTACGGTGTGAAAACGAGCGTTCGAATTCGATGAAAAAAACGTAATAGAGGGAATTGGTTTCATGAAAGGGAATTAACTGCTTTAATAAAACGTTTACGCGGTTGATCAGGTTTTATTTAACGATTTACATTTTTCTCTTTGAATTAACATTGGTTTTTAATTAATATCTAATACTGTCAATAGCTTTAAACGTATTAATGTAATGAAACTATAAATAAATCATACATATTACTATATATGTATATATTTGCCTTAAACAAATTGAAAAATCAATTTTGCGAAATATATAATAGATAAAAATCATTCTTTTGGCGGAAATATACACTCCTTTTACTCCGAAAAGGAGCGAAAAGGGCCCTACTCGAATTATTGTAAATTCATAAAGCGCGCACTAATCCGGGAATTCCCCTAATTAACTACCAGATTGACTTAATGTATACCTCAATTTTCAACGCTATTTGTTAAGATTTTTACATATAAATGTACCTGTAATTTGTGTTAACATTAAATAAAAAGTGTTATACAGACAAAGTTAAAAAAAGTGTTATCATCAATTATATTTCTTAATTTATTTTGTGCATATTCCTCTTGATCGTTTACGCCAACAAGGTCTAGTCACTTATTTCGTCTAAGGCTGCTAAACACTTTCCAATTAGCAATTCCTAACATTGATAATGATAAGGACCGAAGCACATGTCAGTTACTTAAAAATATAGAAATGGAATATAAAGAGTTTTACTTCTTTCAATTATAGAATTTTATTCTATGATATCTAACTCCATTAAAGATTTAGTTAACCTCGTGCATTTTGCTTAAACATCTAATTTATGCCTGATAAAACGAAATATTATTTTTAATATATAAAAGATATACAGACAGAGCAAGGTTAATATCTGCATGTCTATGAAAGCCTGACGGCAATCCTCAGTATAGTCAGTGCCAGACATAATTCGAATAACCCTGCCACATGAGACTTGGCTTTGAATAAGTGCGAAATACGCAACTCGCAGTTTTTCGTTTGAGATTATCAATGACAGGTTACGAATAAGGTAGATGATAGTGCACAAAACATCTGAATATGTGGCCCATGTTAAGTGACTGTCAATATTTAGACTTAAAAATTTAGTATTCGTTTTCCCCGTAACGAAGGGGAAATGCCAATTTAGGGATTTAATTTATTTGTTTATTTGTTTATTAATACTTTAGTATTCGTATATACATAATATTTAGCAAAGTTAATTACAAAATATATACCATTTTTTTTGTGATTCGGTATGTAATTCATTTACCATCGCAATATTGGATCAAGTTCGCGCTTGCTATAGAGTCAAGTATGCCATTAACATATATTTAAAAAAAGTAAAAGTCCTAATATAGAGCCCCGTGGGATACCATTAGTTAATGTAAATTGTTTCCGTTCAGCTAGATATTACATTATTAACCTGCAACTGTCAGGATGTACGTTGTAAAAATAGAGTTTGCAAGACATAGTCAAAGGCTTTTGACAGTTCGGAGAAGTTTGACATTGGGATTGATCCTTTTTCGAAGCATTCATTGGTCATTTTTGTAGGAGTGCGTCTATTGTCCTTTCCTAAATTCAAATTGTTCGTTTTGCAAAAGTTTAATGTCTTAAAAATATTCCACATTGCATTTGGATGATTTTTTCAAGAATATTTGCAAAAATTGGAAAGAACAAAAGACGGAATTTATCAGGATCGTCACAATCACCTTTCAGTAAACTTGGATAACTAGAGCCTTTATAGTACCTCTAGAAAAATATTGTAACGAATGCACATATTAAATAATTTCGTCAATGGCAACAAAATAACGTTGAATACAGCTTTTATCACGTCACTACGGAGTCAATAGATATCTTTACTTTTATTGTTATCAAAGTTACCTATAATGTATCTAATAGTAACAGCAGAAACTTTCGAAAACTTGAAATAGCATTTACAATTAAGCATTCGAATTAATTATCAGCAGTTGGTTTAAGTAATGAGTTTACAGAGTTGTTAGCAACTTCAGAGAAAAATGTGTTAAATTCTTCACGTGATAAGTTTGGAGATTTATTATTATTAGTTTATGCTTTTATTGAATTAATGATGGTCCACGTTGCTTTCGGTTTGAAATTATTGTCTTTGATATATGAACTATTAGCTTCCCACTTACACAACTCAATAGCATGTTCTTTTATTTATTTTTTGAGTTTGTTTTTTGCACAATTCTTGTTATAATTATTTTCTTTTTTTATATATTCTGATAGATGGTTATAAAATTTAATGCAGTTGTATATGGGTCCTCTTTCTAACATTGTAAGTCGGTGAGATGGTTATACATATGCATCACCCTGCCTCGTGTTGTGACGACTGTTTAACGTATATTTTGAAAATAAATGTTTATTTTTGCTTATAAATTTTACGCATTCATATATGTAAATAGCAGGTGTAGTCAGTATTCCAATATTTTTGAAAATCCCTATACAGCTGTCACGCTGTCTCATTTTACAGATTGTTCGTATCGCACGCTTTTGAACTTTAAAGATAATATTATTGTGAATACTGCTACCCCAAAATATGATTCCATATTTTAAATGTGAGTAAAAGTTTGCAAAATAAAATGTTTTAGATATCGCCATGTTCGTGTTTTTCGTTAGTATTTTTAATCCGTAACAACTTTTGTAAAGTGTAGAGGCAAGATTATTAATATGTTTTTTATAGCTAAGCGTTTCATTGATCATGATTCCAAGAAATTTCGCTGCGTTTGTGAATTCAAAAGGTGTGTTGTTTAGTATGATGTTGTAGGGAGTTGTTGAAGATTAATTTGTTTTAAAATTAATTATGCTTGTCTTTTCTGTATTAAGGATTAATTTGTTGTTGATAAACCACTCATTGAGTTTCTCCATAACAGAATTGCCTATATCAGTCAATTGGTGATATGTTTTTCCAAATAGCAGAAGGTTGCTATCGTCTGCGTAACAGGTGAGTTTACAGTTATCGTTGGTAACGTGAGATATGTCGTTTAAGTATATAATAAATAGCAGCGGACCCAGAATACTCCCCTGCGGGACGCCTGTGGTAATCTCCAACATATCAGAAATGGTTTCATGGTTACTGCTACTTATTTTTACCGTTTGTGAGCGATTTTCTAGATATGATTTGAACCACTCGCCTACAATACCCCGTACTCCATAGTGGTCTAATTTGATAAGTAGTGTTGAATGGTCTATGGTGTCGAAGGCTTTAGACAGATCCAATAGCACACCACACACACATTCCTTTTTATCCAAGGCAAATAGAATGGAGTTGAGGTATTGAAAAAGAGCAGTATCAATACTTCTACCAGGAGTATACCCATGCTGATTATTTGTGAACAATTTATTCTTTTGAAAAAATGCTGTGAGGCGTTTTGCCATAATTGATTCTAGTATTTTAGAAAATGTGCTTAATATTGATATATAGGCCCATATCAATATAGTGTCGTAGACATCGGCGTTGCATTTTTTATATATGGGTGTTACGTAGAGGCATAATTAAAAAAAACTCCAATCTTGGGAATCTAAAAGTTGAAATAAAATGGATTTGCCTACAGCAGTAATCAGTCGTGTGATTATAGATTTCATTTTACTGCTAGTCGTTTCCCTAGAAACGATATTAAATAAAATTCCTCTATGATCTGAAATTCCTGTTTGCAATGGTTGTTCAACTGGGTCGAGGTAATTGCCTATATTATTGATACAATTATTTATGCGTGTCGGAAAGTTAACTAAAAACCTCAAACCATAACTATGTGCGTAGTCTCTTGTAGACTTCGTTTTGTTTTGATAAACATCACTGAATCTCACGTTGAAATCCACCACTAAGAACAAATGTCTATTGATAAAAATTATGCTATCTAATAAGAGAATATTTATTAAATTATTAAAACCTCCACTAGGAGACCGATATCCTGTCAGTAATATATTATTATAAATTTTAATTCCAATTATCTCACCATCTTACTCAATTGAGTTATTATGTGCATTTAAAGTAGAATATTCAATGTTATTTCTAATCATTATTAAAAAAACATCTACCAAATGACGTTTTTCGAAAGAAATGCGATGCATGCAACATGAAACTTCGTGATAACTTCCTCTTCTGATAGCCAGTGCTCACATACACAGAGAATAAAAATATTTAATAATTTATCATTAATAATAACATCAATTTCATTTAGTTTGTTCCGTATATATTAGATATTTAGGAATAGACAAATTATTCCAAAGTTTCGACTGGGTTCGGTATTCAAATTTTTTTGATGACGACGATATTTGCTGATAACACAGGTCTTTTCATAAAAAAGTGTTTCAAGTTTAATAGGTGTCGTATAGTAAATGGGGTGTGCTGATCACGAATCTGTGCTTAGTATTTTTCTAGCACGTCAGGTTCTCAGGAAAAATGTGTTTGAAACTTTTCATAGAAACTGCTAAAAATATTGAGAAAATATTTATTTAAACTATATTTAATAGAAAATTACACTGCAAGATTGAGTTGTTCATTAAAAAAACAATGGAGCATAATCTACGTTAGACAATCGTTGTTTTTTTTGTGAATAAAATCGTTCTCTTTTTCCCTTAAAACTGCGTTTTGTAGTTTTTTGTGTGGATTTCTGTTAGCGAGTCCTTCTTCAAGGTCCAGCAGTAATCAGCATCATTCTAATATCTCATCTTTCTTGGTAACGTCTCTCCATCTCAATGATGTCTTGATGGGACCTCTCTCCCTGTTCCTTGCTGACAGCTCCAAGATTTTCGGGAAAAGAGTCAATGTGGGAATTTAGAAAATGAAGTTTGACGCTCATATTGCATCCCAGTTTTTTTAAATTTTCGACCATGTTAGCTACAATTTCTTTGTAGTTTGGAGATTTGTTGTTTCCAAGAAAACAGTCTGTGACTTCTACGACAGAATTCCATGCTTCAGATTCAACCTGGGTCATTGTATTCTGGAACAATCTGTCCGATTTTAAGGTTCGAATTTCAGGGCCTACAAAAATTCTTTTTTTAAGTTTAGCTTCAGAAATTGCAGGAAATTTGTCGCACAGGTATTTAAAGCAGTAACCTTGTTTATTTAAAGCTTTGACAAAATGCTTCATCAATCGTAACTTTATGTGAAGGGGAGGTAAAGGAACTAATTTTGGGTCAACTAATGCATCACGCATCACACTGTTTTGTCCCGGTACAAGTCTTTCTCTGATTGGCCATTCTTCTTAATGTAATGTAAATTTCATGCTCAACTGTCCCACTTGCACAAAAACATGCATACTTTGTGAATCCAGAATGCTGACCCAAAAGCATGGATATTATTTTGAGACCTCTACAGAGTCATTGAAATGAATTAAACATAATATTATTCTAAAATATTTTCTATCGATGTATACATACAAATACTTCTTTGATCTAGTACAAAATATCTCACAAGGTTTTTCAATTTGAAACAGATGTAAATAACTCGCTACTGTATTAAAATAAAACCATTAATCATCTGCCTGATGAAGCCACAATGTGGTTAAACAATTGTAGCAGTGTATCTACAAATAAAGCAAAACTCTAAACAGTCGAGTTTTTATTTAATAATTGCATAACGGAGTTTCGGCAAGCATCAGCCTCATCAATCCAATACCAGAACATTAAGTTTATTAATAAATATCTTGTGGCTAACCCTGTCAAAAGCTTTTGATAAATCAGTATAAATTACATCTACTTGATTGCGATTCTCAAAAGCTTTCAACACTAATTTTGTAACAAAATTAAGTTGGTTATAGTAGACTTCTGAAATCTATGTTGCTGATCTGATATAAAATTATCTCATAACCAAAGCATTTGTTGTGATAGAATTAAGTCTAAAATTTTAGGAATCATATATTGAAGACATACACCCCTGTAATCTGTGGCCTCGTCGATCTTACCAGATTTAAAAATCAAATATTTTATATAATTCAGCTTTCATAAGTTGGGAAATAAGTTAGTTCAAAGACACACATTTTCAAAAACTCACTAGGAATTCCATCCCGACCACAAGTGGAATTACATTTCAAACTGTTAATTGCTTCAAACACTTTAGATGGATTTTATTTAGATTTATAATTAAAATTTATATATTAATTAAATATAAATTGGGGAACTTCATCGACATCAGCTGTATAAACGTCCTGCAAAATAATTAACGGTTTGCAGCAGATTGGTACTGCCTTTGCTAGTTTATTTTAATGAAATCATTGTAAATTAAATTCTTGTTTATAATTTCTCATGCCATATTCACATTTAATCATGTATTAATTTATTTAACAAAAATAAAAACGTTAAAACTAGTGTTGCTTTGATAGCTGTGCTATTAGTAACACGCAAGTTACTTTTATATAATTCAATGTCTGTCGAGGTATTCGCCAGAGAAGTAGTTGTTTCAATAAGTGATTTGTTTTGTAGGCTTAGCAAGAGGCATTGTTGAAGATCTATGAAAAGACTTCATATTTTTAAATTATTATATTGGTACTACGTTGGCCCTTATATTTCATTATAATTGGTATATCTTTGACTTCCATTTTTTCTTTTATAAGTCCGAAATAACACCAAGATCATTTAAAATATTCTGACCAGTTGACAGACCATAAATATTTGTTTACTTGTGGAGGCGTTTACTTTGTGGTACATCTTGAATATACTGGAGGTAGAAAACAGGATCACTTTATTTTGCCACTTTTATTTAACAAAAATACACGTGACTATAGTTTCGACTATCAACTAGTCTTATCAAACATAAAGTGTTTAACATTACGGAGTCTAACATATTTATATTAAGCAGTTGAATAGAGACGTGTACATTAGGTCAACCTGGTAGTTTAGAAGGGAAATTCCCGGATTATTCTTGGCTTTAATAATTTCCATGGCTTCTAGTAAATCCATTTTACGTCCTTTATCTGTTAAGTGGATTACCGAAAGAATGTCATTTTCAAAAGGGTAATTCGTTTCCAGTAAGTGATTAGCAAAAGTTGAATTATTATTTTTGTGACAAAATGATTGTTTATGTTCGTTTAATCTAATTCGAAAATTACGACCAGATTGGCCGATGTACACGCTTTTACAATGGGAACAAGTGAGCTTATAAATTCCGGATTGATTCATAATATCAATTTCGGGTTGAACTTAATGTAATAAAACACGATTTGATTTCCTTTCTTCACTAATTTATTTTTACACGTTAAATGTACATTTCGAGCACCATGTGCTCATTTTCATCAAAACAAATAGTGAACTTAATGTAACTTTCATGTAAAATTGTTACTTCGTCTATATTTCATAAATCTAAAAAACCTTATTTAAAAACATAAATTAATTAAATAACATTCTTGAAACCGTAAATATATATTAGAATAAAATATAAAGGGTAAAATTCTATAAATTCCATAACTACGGGAGATAACAAAGTTTACAATAAAAGTAAAGAACGCTTTTACGTGAATATTAATTTTATGTTTTAAGTATAACCCCATAAATTATATTGGTTATCATAAAACACAAAAAATTGTTTGCTAATAATTATCACAACTGTCCTAGTAACTAATCAATCAAAATGCTTAATATACGTATCTACTTATTATTAGTAATTTATTTATATATTTATTTATTGAAACATCAGAATAAACTCTTTATACTATACATATAACTATAAAATATATAAAGTTTGATCACGTTCAAAATACTAATTTGCGGTATAATTCTTGGCTAAGCTCTTTGCATTGTACTTAACATTTTATACATATGTACCATAATTTGATGTTTCACTTTCAAATGCACATAACGTTTTTTTTATTAAATTTAAACAGTTTGCAATAGAGAACTCTTCTGAGCTCATGTTCTTTTAAACAAAAAAAAACAGTACCATAATAATTCAAAATATCATTCAATAATAATAATATAAATATATTTACACGGTTGCCACCAAAAACATTTTTTCAGTCAATTGTTGTTAAAAAGTATGCAAACCTAAATTAATCAACATTTTTGAAATCATATTTTAGATCATCTTTTTGTATATTTAATGATTTCAGAACATTATTACTTTGATGTTTTCAATCGTTGCAATCCCAAAAACTTAACAATATCAGTAGAGGTAAACAATGTAGTATTTAAATTAATATTAATATTTAAATCTGTTTTACACTGTTTTGTCTTGAATCTCATGAAAGATGTTTTACTGGTATTAAGTAATACTTTATTTATCAAGAACCAATTGTACAGGCGGTGGAGGGTGCCATTACAATTTTGGGATAATTTTTGCTCATCATGATCGCTAACAAAAGCAGATGTATGATCCGCATAAATAAATATATCATTAGGAACTACATTAGTAATATCATCAATTAATAATATAAATAATATTGGTCATAAAATGGAACCATGTGATACACCCAATCATACTGTCTTCTGTTATCTAACTATGTAAGAAACCAATTCAATACCAATCCACCCACACTATACAAATTTTATTTTCCCAGTAAATGACTAAATAGTTGAGACTGTTTTTTGAAAGTTCATATTCTTATTCACTTTGGTAACTTTTCCTAAATGAAATACAAACCGCAGATGCAAAGGCATTTAAAAAAATCAGAATTAAAACAATCCACGGCTGTATATATAAAACATAAAAAGATGTTAAGTGAGGACATATTCTATATATAAAAACATACATAATAAAAAAACAATACCTTAATAAATTTATAGATATATTACAATGTCACATGTATAGTATTTTTTAATTATAGAGTTTTTCAGTTTAAAATGAAAAATGCCCGGATAGGATTGTCTGGTAAATAAAATATATCTCTCTACATGTACATGCGTGTATGTGTACGACTATTTACATATTACATAGGCATTTCTATATATGCGACAGAACTATTATTCATTTGATACAAAACTCAAACTCCAATATAAACGCACGTACAGATACATATTGTGAAATACACGTACACATTCAAAATGTTTTATCGAATTCAGTCGCGAATGCCGGAGAATAAAAAATTTGATTGAAAGCCAACTGCAGTTGCCATGGTAACGCCGAGAGCTCCGACAAATTTGATTTTGCGTTATTTATTATATATATAAATATCTAACAGTATTCTTTTGTAATTGTATTATTCAAAATAATATAATTTATTGTGTTATAAATTATTTAGTTGTTTATTGTGTGCAAAAGTTTCTATATGTACCGTTTGTAATATTTGTTTAATGCAGCTAATATAATTAATTATTTTGTCATTAATTTATTCTCAAAAATCATATGTAATATTAAAAACACACATTTTTAAGTTCACAATAGACAATATTATGTACATTATGTAAACCTAATGTTATCATTGTATATTTCATTAAAAAGGGTAATCCGTTTCGGTCTATTATAAAATATTTTTTCGTATATTAAAGTTATTAGTTATATAATACAATGGTTAATTTTTATATAGAAATGCAGGTATGACGGTCATTTTAACACTCATAACAATATTTCAGAAGCAGTAACTTAAAATATATCAAATATAATTAACCAAATTGAAGGATATAAATAATATTAAATAATAAATTTATCATAGATCAAATAATATTCTTTTATTATTAAAATTAATTAAAACCACAGATCTGTTTAGCCTTTAAATTTTATTGTATTAAGGTCAAATAATAATAATAATTGGTTGTGTTTGATGTCTATATAAATGGCGTTTACCTTGGTCGTTTAAATTACATTAAAGGTTACATCAATAATATATTAAATACGTATTATATCCTTATTAGTTATTCGCTTATTTACATATTTAGATTCAAGTATTGTTCTGAATCTTGATAACATTTATATCTTTGAGGCAGTTGTGTAATATTTTCAGGTATGGTCAATTTGACCATATTTTAAAAATCGCTGCCTGTGTGTCTGTTTGCGAGCAGACGTATTTTGAACTGAAACTCTAAATTAAAACTTTCATTTTTATGCCTGAAGAGCTTTCGGCAGATTATAAATAAAGTAAAAATGCTTTTTGCAAATATCGATTTATTTTTAGTGATTAAAGTTTATCAAACTAGAAGTACATCAACAGAACAAGAAATAAATATTTATATACAAACAGTGAGGAATTTATTAAATCAGTTTGTTTGTTAAGTGGGATAATTTCTGGTTTATGCTTAGTTTATGTGTCTGTATGTTTACTCGGGGCTGGTTTTTAGTTTTTTTAATATGCCATAATTACATCAGACTCCAAGATGTTTAAATATGTAGATGATATTAAAGCAATAATTAAATCCGATTTAAATAAATAAATCAAGACTGTGAAAATTATTATATCCTTTAACAATGATAAAATTATTAAAAATCAGGCCATGTTAAGAAAATTACAGACATAAAGATATTAAAATTCGAGGTCTAAAGAAAATTTGTACCACGTTAAAAATAAAATAACGCAATTCTAAAACAGACAAAAAAATGTTCATTAAATATTTTTTTAAATCTAATAAACCCGCCAGACGCAATTGAAATCTATAAATACAAGTATAAGCTATTAAATTTAGATTTCGCCCTTAGACAACCCGCTGTTAAGTTTATTGCAAAAGTAATTTCTGAAAGTAATCCTCAAATTCTTGTTTATGACAGCCACTTATTTCGTTTCGGATTTACCCATTATTTTATTTGTATCTATACCAGAGACTTTAGTTGTTTGATAATGATTGGTATTTGAGATGCACATAGAGAACTAATAGAATACGTCTAATAAGGCATATTTATTTCGTTCATCATAATTAATTGCTTTTGCTTAATTTTTGATACACTCGTGTATTTTATGTAATTTTTCATTATAGACAATTTTTGCTGATGGTATTTTGAAGTTTATTTATTTATACAAATTTATTAGCTTTTTATACTCTAATGTGTAATTAAAATTAGGCATATTTTCCCCGTTTTAGACGTTACTGGTAATCAAGTGCATATAAAGTGCAAATGAATAATTTAAATTGTTCTATTACATATGTAATTCGATTTATCACTTCATTCATCTTGAAATGCATTCTATTTTTTCCATTAAAAAATAGGTTTTTACAGAGTGCATATTTTAATTTCGCAGTAACGAAAGTCGAATCATCCGATTGACAATCAAAATGTTTAATATTTTCCAAATTACAAAGATGTAAAGAAATGGAACATAACAAGAGTTTTACTTCTCCCAAATTGAAAATTAAAAATTCGGTTATAAATATTATTTTGCTGGATGAGAGATTATTATGTTTATATATACAAAAGGTGTGTGGGTTGCCTTAATTTAAATATTATATTGAAATAAACAAAATTATTGCCGCAAATTTGAATTAAGTGATAAAACGTGGATATTTTTAACTATATCACATTCATAATCTCTATGTGTCTCACAATTTGATAGTTCTCGATTAAACATAATATGTGGACTTCCAATACTTTCTTTTTAGATCTTTCTTCAATAGGGGAAACAAAAAGAGACGCACGGAGCCAAGTTGGGACTGTAAAAATTGGTAACGATGATTTGTGATTGGGGGCTTTGTCATGGTAGAGCCTAACCGTGTCTTTAATGTAAGACAATACGCGCGCCTGGCGTTTCAATCTCTTGAGCACCTGTAGGTAAAAGGCTTAGTTGACAGATTGTCCCTGCAGTACAAACTCAAATTGTATGATTCCTCGGACGTCAGAGAAGACTATAAGCATCGTTTTGATGCTAGATTTGCTCATTCGCACATTCTTGAGACGAGGGGATGATTTTGTGTGCCACTCGTTGCTCTGCATTTTCGATTCTAGGTTATACTCGAACATCTAGGTTTCGTCTCCGGTTACGACATAGTTAAGAAAGTCCGGCTTATTTTGAATCAAATCCAGTAATAAAGAAGGATACACGATGACTTTGTTTTACCATTGTATTTATACTTACACGTATCTAGAGTTTCGATATAATATAATTTTATATAAAATGGTAAAGAAAGTCATTGTATTTCCTTCTTTATTATATTCAAGATGTACCACAAAGTAAACGCCTCCACAATTAAAATCCAATAATTCTTGCTGCGCGGAAGTTTAAGTTCTTTCTGGTCTTCCGTCAACACTTTCGGCACAAACTCCACGCATTTTCAGATTCTACGTAATCAACAGATAGAACGCAAATCTTCGTACACACGATTCACGATTTCGTCGGTTTTATATGTTGTTGTGTGATCAGAACGGGGTTCCTTGAACGCCTTGTTGCGTCACATTGATTTAGTTTCATCCACAAACACTACTGCATCTTCCTAATCGATATAATTTCCAAAATTATTAAAGTAGATTAATATAACAATGGTAGAAGCATCGACATTTGTTATACGCCATGGTCTATTGTAAATTTCTCTGATGCTTCGCCATAAAAAAAACACTAATTGTTTCCTTTTGGTGAGATAAGACATAATAAGCCAAAAACGCTTTGGATCAAAATTATAAGCAGATAGACAATATCCTGTATAGTTTTATCAAATTACGATATCATTCCCACTCGCATCGAACGCAATTCAACTGACAGAAACACATCCGAAATTATTCGCTAATAAGTAACCTATGTACTTAGTCCTTCAATCAATTACCAAACGAGTTTGTGGCGCTAAAAATCAAAATAAAAACATAATCATCCTACCGGCGGGCAATGAGAACGTCATAGTAGTTCTGATCAAATCTGAATACCACCAAAAATTGAATAACATGTTAGCCAACGTCAGCTATAAATCGATCATAAACCAAAAGATCACGAATTCCACTAATTTTATTCCTCTTAATGCCCGAAACTGTTCGATATACTTAAAATATGAAATATATGGTTTGACTCCTTGACTCATCATCAGTTATTTCGATTCATCCATCCAAAAATTGGCTAAAGTTTTCAACCTAGTTTCGAACAAGCCAAATTCTATGTAAAACATAACATTTTCTAGAGTTTATCAAGTCGATTAAACTATCTAAGACAGATATTCTGCTTAGTTCTGACGTAAAATCCTTCTTCACCTAAGAATCTATTAACAAAAGAATTAAATATTAAATATAAACAGCCATTAAACATTTATGGAGGATTTTGAAAATGTCGCTTTCTAATTAGTCCCTTATGGCTACATTTAATTCTTAATTCAATTCAATTCAATTCATTTATTTCCAGGAAGAATGGCTTACATTCATGGGTGAGTCAGTCAATTAGATATAGTATAAAATTAAAATAAAAGTTAAATGCTAAATTTAAAATTAAACAGTTAATTAGTAAAATATTAAAACTCAGCAGAATAACTTAACCTAGTGACATATTTAAACAGTTTAAATTCGTTCCATAATGACCTTCGTCAGTTGGCCCAAGGGTAAAAACAAGCAAATAATTTATTTTTGAAACAATATCCATCCTAAAATTAAATTTACAAAGGAATTAGAAGGGATTATTATTTTTCGACATCTAATTTAATTACATTACTACTACTAAACATCTTTATTCACAGAAGGAAATAATACATGTAATGTATACAATAAAATAAAATAAATTCTGTTGTTGTCTTCTTCCGTTTCATGGCTATCGACCGGTGGTCTTTCAGCCCGTCAATTACATTATTATCTCATACAAACAGATACATATCCCCGTCAAGAGCATCCACGGACCGATTTCGATCTTTTTGGATCTCATCAGCGTGCTACCTTTATGGCTTTATCGTATCGATACTTAAATGTCGCTTTTAACTCGATTTCACAAACTAACAGACAAATTAAACTTGAATAACGAACTAGCGACCCTCGAGACAGCTCTTGTCCAAAACAGTTTTTTTTTCAGATACAGTCACATATTTACTCAAACAAAAATCTAACACCAAAAACATCGAGAATTCTCAAATATGATATTTGTTCTGCACATGCAAAGTGCAACTAACAGAATCTCTAAAATTCTAAAAAGGCATAACATTAAAACAATTTTACGACTTCGCTTATAATTGAACAATTCTTTAATTCCCCAATTGACAAGATTTCTCTTGAAAATGAAGGAGTATACAAACGAATATCATTCGGCGACTGCAACAGAGTTTATTATATTGGAAGATCAGGGTGTACCTAGATACACATCTGAATTACAACTTTTTTCTGTAACAGAATGTATCTTACTTTCATGTGATGGTCTGCAGTAATCTATATTTGGAAATTTGTATTATTTTATAAAGAATTATTATTATTATTGTATTTATTTTTTATACGAGTCCATATTGCTAGCTCAAGGAGGTTAGATTAAATAGGGATATAGTTCTTCACGTTAACGTATATTATAACGTCTTTTTATTCAAGAGTACAACACTAAACCACGGAAAAAAGGATAACACATATGGTTTAAAACAAATGGGAGAATTATATTCTAATTTTGCAGTCTTTCAAAATTGTTATTGTTACTCAAGGATAAGAGATGAACGATATTCAATGGAGACAAGACATTTAAATATGCGAGTTTTACCATGAATACTCTTCTTTTCATCAAATGAATATTACAAGAAAACAAAATGTGATTTAAATCTCCATCTTTAGGACCACACATTTACTACTGGGAAATATTCCAATTTTAAATAGATGGGCAAAAAATCACCCATGACCTAATTTAAGCCGAGGTATAGAAGATGAATGAAATCGAGTGATCTTTAGTTGAAAAATGGTGATGTGGCCATCATAGTACTTTCCCTATATTTTTCTCGAAAACTATGAGGTTTACGCAAAAAGGCTACTCTTAATAATTTATTCAGTTTTGAATTCTTTACAATTATCTGTAATACAAGTTTCATGTAACTCTAATAGTTTATTAGCAATTGACAAAAAATGTCAAAATTTTCAATTTTTTTTTGTCGAAAATTAAGAATTTTATGAAATAAATGTTGTAATAAAAGACCTTTATTTTCTAATTCTCTCTAACTATTGTTTGAAAAGTTTTGTAATATTTTTCATATTTAGAAAAATATCGACAAAAAACCACATTTTCATTCATTCTCATGCACGAAAACAATACTATTCAATGGTGATGTGACCATCATAGTAATTTCCCTATATTTTACTTGAAAACTATGAGGTTTACGAAAAACAAAATCTTAATGATTTGTTCAGTTTTAAATTCTCTATAAATATTTATTATAAAAATTTCATGTAGCTCCCATGGTTTATTAGCAATTGCCAAAAAATGTCAAAATTTTCAATTTTTATTTTTTTTCTCAAAAGTTAACAATTTTATGAAAAATATGTTTAAACAAAACTTGTTCAGTTTTTTATTCCCTTCAACTTTTGTTTGAACAGTTTTGTAATATTTTTCATATTTAGAAAAATATCAGAAAAAAACAAAAAAGCGCCTCGAGTAAACTACCACTTCCGGTTTATGAATATTCACCAAAAGCTTTTCAGTTCCAGTTTTTATTGACAAAACCTTAAGTTTAAAGTTTCATCTCAAACAGATTTTGTCGTTTTTGAGATACAGCACCCACCGACAGTCAGACAGACAGACAGACACACACACAGACACAAAATTTTTTTTAGAAATTAGTGCAATGGACTCAGAGGACCTCAAAACGGATATTTCCGCAAAAAAAAAATTCAAAAAAAAATCACGATCACAATACTTCCCCTATATTTCATATAGGGAAAGTAAAAATATACTGCTGATTTATTGGTAGAACAGGATAAATGAGGCAATAATTGTGTCTGGCAATTTCCAAGATATTCGGAGTATGCTTTTTTTAAGGCAACTTCCATACTCCGTTTAAAGTTTCTCAATAAATCTGATTACGGAATGTTAATATTTTCTTTTTCACTAACTAATATAGCCAGTTGGTCACTAGTTTCGTTACCAGGAATGTCACAATGTGCTTTAGCCCAAATACAAATAACTTTATTTGATAACTCCAATAGAGAATGCCATAATTAATTTATATGACCAATTAGTGATAATTTAAAATTGCCATAATTCAATGCCTTAATGACTGAAAGCGAATCTGAGTATATCACAATATTGGGGTATAAAGAAATGTTATTTAATATTGTTAAACGCCAGGAAAGTGATTTTATGATAGCTATTGCTTTTAATGAAAACATAGACGCAAATTGACAAACTGTTATAGAATATCAAATACTCTGGTCTGGTTATAATAAGCAATAGCTGATTGGAACAAGCTTTTGGATCCCTGAGTTGGATTGGTCTATATTGAGAGATCCTTTTTAAACATGTTTTATATTATTAAATATAGCTCGATTCTCTTCTTTTATCTTCCCAAATATTAATTTAAATAAAATATGAATAATGTAAGTAAACCTAAGAGCCTCAGCAAGCAGAGGGCAATTTTTTAGCCTAGTACAAGTTGAGATGACTCTCGATGCTAACATGGTATAAATTTGAAGAGATTTTCCCTCTTTATATTAGTTTAGACATAAATTTCCGGGCTAGATATTCACGTCGAAGGGTAAGATATCCTTGTATGAGGAGAGTCATTCAATACTGTGCAATTATAAAAATCTATGACCTCTTGTAATTTTCTTCCTGTAGAGACCATTAATACTGAAGCCCCCAAAGGGTTATGGACATTGAAGTCTCCCCTATTACAAAGTTTCCTGATATTTGTCTAATTAGATTATTCCAGTCTTTGGAACATGCTTATATACCGATACCACTGAAGTGGTTATTGTTTATATTCAATCTCTACTCCACAAATTTTAATTCGATCATCTACTTTGTTAATCTCATCTAGAATTTTGAATTTTATATTATTTTTAATAATATAGCAACTCCACCTTTCCCGCTACCTCTATCACGTCGAACAATATTAAAATATTTTATTTGGAAATGTTGTTCAGGTAATAATTTCTTTAAATGTATTATGTAAGAAAGAAGACCGAAGATAACTAAATAAATAAATATATCTACCACATATCTCTATAAGTTTTGTTTGTTTGAGTTTATTGATCGTGTGTTTCGCTGCATTATTCTTAAGCTTCTCCGTTTCATTTCTGATTACGTGAATTTCCTGCGCAGTCATTAATATCGGTGGCAATGTACAGAGCTACTTTTGTTGGGCTACATCGATTATATCTAGTATTACTTTATCCATACATGATATAATTGTATTTTTTATATTTAATCCATTGATATCTTCGGCACTCAATATTTTAGTGTTTTATTTCCTGGATAATATTATCTATTTCATTTGAAAAATCGGTGTTAATTTGTATAAATTCCTCCCGATTGGTTAGGTACCACTGGCATAATTTTTAGATTGGGGGGTTCATTCTAGAAAACGAAGTGGAGGGATAATTTAAGGGAGAGGTTGGCTTTCGTATTTTGGTGGCATTGACAGTGTGGCTAGTTTGAGAGTATGCATGGTTTGCTTTTTGGGATTGGGTAGGTCGTAACGAAGGAAACATTCTATTATTATCAGTTATAATAGAAGTTAAAAACATTATATATAAAATAAACATATTGACTTAAATTGTTTGGCACTAGTAAGAAACATGTCATTATTAAGAAATCCACTCAATAATTTACAATTATAAAGAATAAATTTGTGACCCCAATATACTAACGATAACATGATACTTTTTTGATTAGATACTACTACAGGTTATTCTAAAAGAATATTTATATTTATTGTGATAATTAAAAAAAGTAAGCCATCTATCGATAAAATTTCTTATGTCGGCATGGCAGAAAAACTCTTTTTTGGTTGCCATTTCATAATGGATATTTTGTTTCAAATGCACCAGAGAAGTTAACCTATTGGCGTAAACTTTATATTTGAGACAACCTTACAGGAAAAAGTTCATAGGGATTAAATCAGGACTGCGTGAAGGAAAAATTTTACGAACTCTTGGCAGAGATATGTTGGGCGTGTGTATGAGTTTGCTCCATCTTGCTAGTACCATATGCTTAGTTATAGCCAGAAATATGCAATTCAGGCACCAAGATGTTGTCTAATATATCCACATAACACTTTGAACTGATTGTAACTTCAAGTCCTCTTTTATCTTCAAACAAGTTAAGGCCGATAATTCCTCATTGTAGCCCATATAACGAATATAGCATATATTCGTCGCTCTCTAGTAGCAGTAGTTTTGATTATTCACATAGCTATTAAGATGAAAATGAACTTTATTCAAAAATAAAATGTTAGTTAAAATTGAAATAAGGTCAATAGGCTGGTTTACTAATGCATGCCTTTGACTGTCATACTAGGACTATAACTTTTATACCAATTGAATTTAATAGAAGTGCAGCTTTAGGTCTGTATGCATAATACGGTGTATTGATGATCTAGGTACATTTAAAGGGCTTATGCGCATCCGAATTTAAAAGTTTGGGTCATAACTAACAGACCCTTTCGACGTTCTCTGTCGTTTTTGAGGATCACGGCCGACCTGTTTTTGTTATTTTTAATGTTGTACCAATCTTTCTAAACGTTTTCACTCATTTTTAAATGAGATGTATGCTTTGTGTCTCATTTAAGTGGCAAAAACCATAAATAATGCAGAATTATATACGCCCTACAGTCGCCTAATCATAATATTTGTGAAACCCTTGCAAAGAATATCAAAAAATATTCCTATCTCTGCTGATTATGATTTGGAATTTAGAATGTCCTGTTTTACTCTTGAGGGAAATAACAATCTTGGTCTTCTAAAAGATACCTTAATTTTAAACAAAATTCTATTCAGATAAAATTATTTTTATAAAACAATCGCAAAACAAATAGTAATATTTAATATGATATTAAATATTTAATATAATGAAATAATGGATTGCATATTTTATTTAATTCGACGCATAGTCTTTTAACTTGATAAATCATTGTGTGAAGATAAACGGTTATTAAAATAAACCAAATATGTTTGTTTCCCACGTGTAATTAATATTTTATTTGTAAGCAAATTCTTCCACCTAGGGCTCTATATTTGATTAACGCTTATTATTAATATTATTTCCAAACATAATATTATGTTGATATTATTCTTTATATTTAAATATAACTATATAATTGGGGCGTTTTGATTAAATGCAAAAGCAAATATTTTCACGCAGAAATTTAATATATTTATTCAGTTATCTGTTATATCTATATGCGAATTTTTATTTCATGTTTTATAAATGAAATACATTATATTGTGTGCATCCATTATCTTTTGAAAATTTAGCGCTTTGAAATATATATTTTTTTTGAAAGTGTACATTTTCGTGTATTCGCTTTTGTTATGTGTCTTTTATTGTTTACATTTCATGCCATTATATTCAACGAGTTATTTTCATTAAACGTAGAATATTTATAGGTTGCAAGTGGTATTTATTAAAAGCTACAAAATAGATTTAATTAATTGAATTGCGCAACGGATCAATATGTGAATAGTTGTGCTCGCTAAGCCCACAAATAATAAATATAAATTAGTGTATTAGCTTCGTTGTAATACAATAAAAATATTAAATAACTATGATTTTCGCAATTAAAACTAACTTAAAGTTAAAGATTTATTTATATCTGTATTTGTGTCATTATCTGTCGACAATTTCTACATTTTTTCTAATTAGTGGTTTTGGTGTAGTATATATGTATATATTTTAAGGGAATATCATATCATTAGAAATCCTCAAACAAAGCACTAGGGGAGAAATTTTGTAAAAGTTAATGATTGAAATAGACATTAGAGTTATATCTCACATCACGGATGTGTATATTTTGAGGTAATAATTGTATTGTTGTTTCTTTATTAATGAACTTTATGTTTACAATGAACTGTGCAGTCAAGATATTCTTCAAAATGGACTAAATCATTTTCAAGAAATGTTGGTGTGTTCACTTCGAGAAAATATGTGGCATCCTTATTGATGTTTAAGTATTCCGTTAATTTGTATGCCTGCTTCTAAATATTTAATAAACTATTTTTGAAGTAATTACTTTGTTTGTTTTGATTTTTATAAATCATTAAGAGATTAATTACATATAATATTCCAAATCTTTCTTTATAGGATGCTAATTATAGTCATCAGTGTACACAAATATAGTTTTAGGAATATTAAATGCCAAATCAATAATGTTCACATTACATAACATAACGCCGATTGTAACTTGAGGACCCTATGCAATGTACGTATGTTATTAGTTATGTGAAATGTTTAACCGCTTGAGTTCAATTGTTATGGTATAAACTACGCTAAGAGTACGCTAGTCCAGTCCCATAGCTATCCCACCTACTTAGTTGTCTATCTACCAATAAACTAATATACTGATCCTTACTAATACAGTAGTCCAAAATAGTCGAAAATAATGCCAATGAACCACACACAGGGTAAGGTTTTTTAGAAGTTCTCTATGGAGATCTCGAAAACTATAAGATATAGAAAAACGGTTGAATAGGAAAAGAAGTGTAGTTTTACGAGACGAATAAAATTCTACTTTTAAAGTTTTCAAAAAAGTTAAGGGGTAACTATAAACATTGCCTTAACCTTAAAACTTGTAGGATCCTTACATATACTTATTTATAAATGGAACAAATATAGAATACGTGAAACATTTAAATTATACACTAAATATATCAGATAGGGTCTTAGCTAGTTAAGTTTTATATTAAAAATATCGAGTTGGTTATTAGAACAATATTCGTTTCCTAGGGACAATATACCTGACATAGAGTTATGGAAACCAAGAGGTGTTTTATGTGTCTCATGGTAAAATAGCTGAGTAGTAACATATATTTATTGACAAATTTTTGTACATATTTATATTGGAATAATGAAGAATGAATGAGGTGTTAATGTATTAATTTGTCAAAAGGCTATCGACCAAAGGTCTTTCTGCCTTGTTTTGTCCAGTCATATGACGTCAGTCGTTAATGCGTAAAAGGATGAAATGATAAAATGAAATCGAATATGGTTAATTGGGATTTTTAAATTTAGGGTTTATATTAGGAATTCTGGGAAGACAATATTGGGATAAGATATGGAAGTTGAAAGGATTTTTGGAGAATTTTTCTGATAGGAATCGAAGGCGTTCTAGGATAGGGATACCTAAAAGGGTATCATAGAGGAGTTTATTAGATGGATTGTTTAAAGGATTAAGAGGATGTCGGAGTTTGGTTAGGATACGAAGGGATGCTCGCTCGCTAACTTCAATATTACGGGATGTTGGATTACTGGGATTGGTATAGAGGGCACAACCATAGTCTAGAAGTGGACGGCAGATCATTTTGTATATTTTAACAGCTGTTTTTGTATTTATACCACTGTTTTTATAAGTTAACTTCTAAAGCATTTTGCTCTAGAAGTAATTTTACCTTTCATTATCGCTGTATGTTTTATTAAATTAATTTTTTGATCTATGGTTATGCCCAAGTATTTAACGGAAGCTGTGGGAGGGATCATGGTTTGGGAAATATGGACTTTGTAAGGAGCTGGGATTTGTGGGGATTGATTTTAATGTGCCATTTTGCAAACCACCTTTGAAGGGAGTCAATAATCTCTTTAAGGAATTGAAATGCTTTAGGTAGTGTGGGAGCATGTGTGATTAGGGTAATGTCTTCTGCAAATTGTATGGATTAAAGTAGAGAGGATCAGGGTTGTAGACGTCAGCACAAAAAATGTTATATAACAGAGGTGACAGGGGAGAGCCTTGAGGGAGTACTTGTTCAGGAGTAAAGGAAGAGGAGAAAGAATTATGAATTTTGACTTTTAAGGATCTATTAGAGAGGAATTGTTTAATTGTTTAATAATGAAAATGATATGAGGATGGATATTTAGGAGGTGGCACTTGTATAATAGGCCTTGATGCCAAAGTCAAAAGCTTTCTGGACATCTAAAAATAGGGCTGCAGCAGCTCTGCCTTCGAGGTGGGATGTTTGAATATTTGTGACAAGGATAGTGAGTGGAAGGAAAATAGCTAATTATGGCGGATTCTTTTTTTTAAGACGGAAAATGATGAATTTCTTAATAAAAATGGGGAATTCAAGGACCCACTTAAAATTTTATGAGGAATGCATAAATCAGCTAATTTCCGACGATTCTCTAAAGGTATGATATTAAGATATTGCATAATTTTATCATATTTTTCTATTTCATATCGCACACCTTGTTTAAATTCGATACATCGAAGAAATTTTTTGTACTATTTCAATTAAATTTATATTAGTTGCTGTTGATAATGTCTAAATAGAAGAACCAAATTGAAGATGACAAGGCACTAACGAACAATACAGTAGTATTTGTAATTCTTCAAGTATTTGTAATGTTTTATTATTAACTGTTTTAATATGAGAAGTGAAAGACAGTCTGAAATCATTGTGTCAACACGAGCAATTGAACAATTGAACAATCACCAATCCTGTACTCAAATTTTAGATCGGCATGTTGTGGTGACATAGCATAACATTTTCGAACATTCATGTATAAATTGTTCTTAAAACACCATTCATTGAGACGGTTTCAATCTTCTTGAATCAACTATTAATAATTTACGTTATTAACAATTTTAAATAATTTTAAGTTACAGTGCTTGAGTGTGGAATGTATGTCATTAATAAATAGAATAAATAGTAAGGGACTATAATGTGACCTTTGTGGCACACCAGAAGTAACGTTTATTGCTTTTGACTTGAAACTATTCATTCGAACATATTGCACGTTGTTTGATAAAGAAAGATTATAGCCATTTTACAGTGTTACAATTAAAACCAATAGCCCACAATTTGTCCAGCAGAAGATTACACTCGACTCTATCCAATGGCTTGGAAAAGTCAGTGTAAATTAAATCTACTTGAGATTGTGATTCCAAGGCTTTCGATAGATACTGTTTATATTCAAGAAGATTTTAATAATGGAGCGGTTAGCCATAAACCCATGCTGGTTGTTAATTATAATATGACGGGAGTACCATTGTAATTGACAGGCCACAAATTCGTCAAGAAGTTTAGGTATTACAGACTGGATGTCTACACCTCTGTGTGTGTTTTTCATAACATTCTTTGGACCTTTTTTGCATATAGGTGTAAACAAAGCACTGGGGGAGATTAGATTTATGTAATTTAATGAATAATGAGTGAATAGTGAGATAATGAGTATATGCAATATTGGAGGAAATAGCTACATACACCGTCCGGGCCATGGTTATGTGATGGTTAGAGGTTTAAAATACTGTTGAAAACTCCTTCGAGGCTAAAATTTAACTTATTATCTTCAACTGAATTTTTAAAGTTGCACGCTTCATTCAGATTAGGATTGTAATTCATTCGTCATCAATGGGGATACGTGTTATTATTATTGGTACATTTAAATTTAAAAGGTATACCTTCATCAATAACATTATGGATAATCGAATAAAATACATCTACATCGTGATTAATATCATCATTTGGTAAGACAGTGTTCAAGTATGAGTTTATAATATCAGAATTGTCAAAATTAAACATATATTGTTTCTCAAAAGTAAAAATAGTTTCTAAGTAAGTAAGCGAAAACATAATAGTATAAAAACAGTGATGCATACTACATGACAACAGTGGGTCATCGTTGGTGGAAATACATGTATTAGTTATAGTCATAAAACATACATCTAAGAAAATACCGCGGGTATTGGTGATAGTGTTAATCTGATGCGCAATTAACGAATTTGGAGGAATATAATATATATAGTAATAATAATAATACTTCTTTATTTCATACAAATACAGAATTATTATGTACAAAATAGCGTCTAACAATTTATGTTATACTCTAACGACGGAGAGAATTTAAGTATTCCTCGATTGTATAAGGTTCAATTTCCTCTAGCAGGTTATATACCTTGTGTTTCTCTCCTCTTTAGAGGACTTTGGTAAATGATTGAAGAACTTCAAACTTGCATAACCAAATCCTTTTTGGATAACGCATATTACATTTATTACGAGTTTGATACTCATGTTCAATGTTATGACAGTTGAAATTATTTCTGTTACTTGCAATAAATACTAAACACTCGTAGATATAAATGCCTGTAACAATGAGAATTTCCATAAACGAAAATCTTGTTCCGCACGATTCTTTGTGACTTATTTTTAATATAATTCGTAAAGCTCGTTTTTGCATTACGAAGACTCTGTTTATTTCCGATGATTCCCCCCAATGAATAATTCCGAATCTTAAACGTGTTCGAAATTAGCGAAATAAACTATTTTCACCCATCTAGCATCAATATTTGCAACCAGGACTCGCAGCATATAACACCCATTACCAAGACGTTTTCATAAATCCTGTATGTGTTATTCCCAGTTTAAATTCTGATCAATTGTAATACCAATAACTTTACATGATGATATAATTTTGTAAAATTCATTATTTAAACAACATTCTGATGGCATTTTGTTTGGATTTTTAATATTAAAATTTTTTTTTATTCAATAATTATTTATTTGCTGTAAACCAGTTTTCAAGATAATGCATAAGATTAGTGGCATTGTCTCGTAACTCAATGAAATTTTCACCCCTAATTGCGACGTTTGTATCATCTGCATAATTAAATAAAGTTTATAAACATATCGTTTAAATACATGTTAAATAAAATTGGTCCAAGAACACTTCCTTGTGGAAGACCAAGTTTTGTGCTCATGGGTATCGATTGATAGAGAATATTATTATATTTAATTTCAACTAGTTGTTTCCGATTTTTTTTAAATAAGACTCTAACCACAAGAGCGCCGGACCACGTACATCGTAACAATACAATTTCTCTAGTAATCTGCCATATGTTATACTGTCGAATGCCTTGGATAAATCTAAAATAAACCACAAGTAATTTTATTTACATTCATTTACCGTATTTATGTTTTTCCTCTTCGCAAAACCACGTTGTTGATTGCTCAATAAACCACATTTATTAAAAAAAATAATAATTCTATTAGCCATAGTATGTTTTAGAGAAAGATGGCAAAATACTGACTATATTTAGTGATAAATTAGAGTTAATAACAACTCACTTGCTGCACATTCAAATACACTTTTTTCATTGAGTTCTTCGAGATCTTGACGTTTGATTTCATTAAAATCGTCGTGGGCGTATATAGCTAGTCCACCATTTTTTTTACTGGTTCGACAAAACGAAGATGTTAATTTGTAGTCTGGTATATGTAACTTTTTCATTTGGTCAGACGATTACCAGTGTTCTGATATGCAGACGAAATCACATTTCTATTCTTGTGCGAACAATTGAATTTATTGAATTTTCCAGGGATTGCGCATTTTAATGGGAAATATCTATAGTGGAATTTTTTATTATACGACTGCTCTTTTCCTTCCTATCCACGCTTAAAGGATTTATGTAAACACCTTCCGGTCATATGTCTAGTTGTTTTAATAATGCGATGTTTTCTGAAGTGTCTGATATTTTAAACGACGAATATTCGTTCGGCTATTTAGAATTCATCCGTATACACTTTTTCGGAAAGGTAATTAGTTAACTCGGCTTCCGTTATCTTGGATCAAATCTGTACGCATGTATGTGTTCCAGTTTTAAAATCCATTTTATAGAAGTGTTTTGTGCCGCTCTGCGAATTGTGTAAGACGTTTTTGTTTATTTTGCTTCTTACGGGTCACCGTTACAAAGCCATCAGATTCCTCTAATTCTCAAATTATTGGTGTTGTATTGTGATTATTTTTTGTAGAAGAATAATCTTTTTTAATTGACCCAGTTGAGCAGGAAGTGGTTGCGTTGTTGCTGCTTCTGTGTAGGTTGTTTTTTGATGGCCTACGTTTTCGTACTGCCAATATTTTCCATGTTTGAGGATTTGCACATCTTTGAGGTAGAAATTGAGACAGGTGTTCTTTGTTCAATGCTCGTTGCAGATTCCTTTAGTTCAACGGTATTTTTTTTACTACTCGTTTCCTTGACGGTTATAATTTCATGTTTTAGATATTAGCATTTCAAACAAAATTTATAATTTATTATTGATTTTGTCAAAAGCAATAGAATTCTGCACAGTTGGATGTGGAGAATTTATTAGTAACTTACTATTTTTGGGATAATTCTCCACACATCCATCAAAGATCCATTTAAAGTTGTTATTGTCTATTGACGGATCAGCCCTTCGAATTACACAAGAAAGATGAAATCCCGAGTCACATATAAAACATGTAACCACTTCACTCGCGTTTGTAATCACTACGTCGCAAGATTTACATAGAACACCGGTAAGCACATCCTTTCTCGGCGCCATGATTTATAATCAAATATATGATGCTCCATTACTATACGCCATACGCAAATTAGTTTCTCCCTCGCTCTACCTCCTATCGAGTTCACTTTTGAGATTTTTGTAGTGTTCCAGTTGTTTTTTAGTTCGATCATATTGAAATATAAAATGATCCTCACGACCTTTAGCAGAATGACTACTTAAAACCTTATTAGCTTCTTCTTGAGTCTTGAAAATTATCTTTAATGCCCTAGCACTTTTAACATTTTACTTTTTCCTGAATTTGATTGTTTTAATTGGTTTAATGCCTATATTGCGCGACACAAGTATATTACTAATTACTTTAAGATCGTGATTAATACATTCAGTTTTATTCATCCAAATTAAAGAGAAGATAATTGTATTACATAATCTAATACGACTATCATCTAAATCCGTTAAAACATCTTCGTGATTGATTACAGACTCACTTTTTAATTTAGAAAACTGAGACTCATAATCATTATGCTTACTTTCGAGAAATATTAGGCGCGATTCAATATTATCAAATCTGTCAGTGATAGATAATTTTAGTTTAAATATTTTAGCTTCAAATATATTAAATTGATATATTATTAACTTATGTATAGATTCAATTGATACGAGCGAGTTGAAATAGAAGTACATTTTTTGCAAGTCAATTTATATTTTGAAGAAGTTATATTGGACAATTCCGATGTGTTTAATTCAGGGTATACAAACAATTATTAATAATGAAAATATATTAATAACAATAATGAAATGGGTGCACAGTGATACACTCTTCACACCAACGCGGTCTCTCGTGGCAACTGACAAAAAGGCGAACAGGAAACAATCGACCACTGACAGGTAACAAAAGATGTAAACACTTGGAACGGCAATTAAAAATTCTGCTTGGAATTGACATTGAAATGGAACAGGTTTTGGGAATCAAATGGTTAAGAATGAAATATTGCAAATAAAATAATAATTACCTTCAATTTATAAAAACTGAAAGTTGCTGCTGATATCAAACTTGAGGGATCTAAAGCAATGAATGCAATCACTTAAAGAAACCCTACAGAAAATTAATAAAAACGCCGGACCTCAAATTATCGTTTCGACACATTCACAATTTATTCCTCTTCATTAATTACCGGATTGCTCCCTGTAACACTAACCATCGCTTCTTTTGTGATATCTTTTTTCAATTGTTTCATCTTTATGCAAATATTTTTTAGATCTTTTATTTGGATTCTATTGGTTATTTGGGTTAACATAGCAGACGATTTTATTTTCAATATTTATTTTGTTATACATTTTATTATTTATACTGCAATTTACTTTATATACTTACATATGTGTCCTGATCAATTAATAATAATATTATTTTAAATATTCTACTAAATAAAACATTAATTTGGTTGATTGAGTTACTTGAAGATAATAATAACTTTGATTAAAAAAAACACTTAGAATCTTCAAATTTTAAAAATTTTAAAGTGTTTTAATCAAACATAAAGCATTATTTAAAATAGACTTAAATAAGCCAACAATGGCTAAATATTGCAGAAGTGGAATAGTAATTATATAAAGGTGTAGTAAAAATAAATCTATTACTTACTTTTCCATGAAATTAAAGGATTTTTTTTACCATATAATGAACGGATTTAGATCAAATATAGGCCATTGTTCTACAACTTTTAGCCATTTTGAAGGTAATTAAGTCCCTCTCATAGAATCCTTCATCCCTATTGGCAAAAAATGAGACTGGAACAGAAGGTAATCACTTGGTGCCAGGTGTGCATCATAAGGTGGATGCATAAGAACCTGGAAAACCAAACTGCCGGAGCTTCTTTCGAGTCACTATCTCGCAGCCTGGCGTTCTCCTGATGAAACACAATTAATCTTCTATTGGCCAAAATTGCTTCTGGGCGAGTTAAGATTTTTGCCGTAGGGGAGCTGCTAATAGTAGATAATTCCCTGCCAATCCCACCAAATACACCTATCTGTCAATCTTGGTTTGGCTACTGTTTGTTGTAAGTGATCCATATTTCATCACCAGTCACCAACCGCTTCAGAAATGGGTCGATTTTGTTACGATTTAGCAGTGAAATTCGGTCTATGAGGTTTTTTTATGATACGTAAACTCGTTTGGCACTCATATATCGATATTCTTTTTGTATCCAGCCTTATTCAAATAGTTCCAAACGGTTTTCGTGCAATCTTTAGCTTTTAGGCAATCGAAATAGGGCTTACATGACAGTTGGGCTCGACAATGTCCATGATTTTATCGATATTTAAATAATTAGCCTTCCAGTGCCTGAGGTATATTTGACATTGAAATTACCGGAATGGAGTCGACGAAACCAAAATTGCGCTCGATTGCTTGTTAGCATATGTCGCCTATAATGGTTACCATTCCTACAAATTCTTAATGGATTCTGGTGTCCCGCAGGGTTCGAATCTGGGGCCGCTACTTTTTGTTATTTTTATAAATTCCCTTCTAGATTCCTTAACCTGCCAAGTTTTGGCCTACGCAGATGATATTAAACTCTTCAGTAAAATTTCCTCACCAAATGATGTTGTGTCTCTACAGAATAATATTAACATATTTGTATCCTGGTGTGAATCACATAAACTGATCCTTAATGCTCACAAGTACTGCTCCATGTCAATTTCACGGAAATCCAATGTTCTCCCGACGATATACGCAATTAATGACTTGCAACTCACAACCTGTACCGAGATTAAGGATCTAGGCATTTTATTCACCAATGACTTAAATTTTACTAGTCATATAAGCTACACCGCAATCTCTGCATCTGGAATGTTATGGTTTATTATGCGTACTTCTGCGCCCTTTAGTGACATCGACCTAATAAAATCTTTATATTTTGCATATGTCGTCAGCAAATTCGAATACGGGTGTCTTGTTTGGTATCCATTCTATATGAATCAGAACCTGCTATTGGATCGTGTTCATCGTCGATTTTTTAAATATTTATCATACAAAGTAGATGGCATTTTCCCGAACGTGGTACTGATCAGGGTTTGTTACTGGAAAGACATGGTATGATGTCACTTGCCGCTAGAAGAGAAGAGCTCACCGCCAAGTTTCTCTGGAAGATCATTCACAACAGAGTGGACGCTCCCTTCCTATTGTCGAAACTAGACTTCCACATTCCCAGATTAGGCTCAAGACACATCAGCAGATTCTACATTCCAGGTGCCCGTACCAATTGTCTACGGAGAGCACCAGTTCAGGTTATGTGTCGAAATGCGATGACTCGCTATGAGGACATTTTCTTTGATCATTTGTAATGATTTTGTGTATTAGCTTCAATGTTTCAAGTTGTTAATATAACTTTATGATTAAATATTAGTGTATTGTTTTGTATATTATGATTTGTGTGTATATATATATGTTTGTCTTGTAAATGGGGTTTCCTGTTGGGCAATAAAGTGATTTATTATTATTATTATTATTATTATTAAAAACACTAAATTTCGGAAAATTGGGTAAAGTAGAACACTTGTTTTGTTCCATAATTTTATTATCAGTTGCCTGACACGTGTTTCGATCGGTTAGGATCATTTTCAAAATGATCTTAACCGATCGAAACACGAAGCGCTACTTTCTTGATGGAACCATATTTTTAAATTGGGTAAAGTAGAACACTTGTTTTGTTCCATAATTTTATTATCAGTTGCCTGACACGTGTTTCGATCGGTTAGGATCATTTTGAAAATGAACAAAACAAGTGTTCTACTTTACCCAATTTAAAAATATGGTTCCATCAAGAAAGTAGCGCAACAAGTATTCAGTATACTAAATTTCGGGTTGAGTAATGTGAAATGTTATATATTATGATGAAATGAAAATAAAATGCCTTACTTCACTTATTATTTTTACTTACTTTTTTTAGTACTCGAAATGTACATCTGGTATTAATAAAAATAATAAGTGAAGTAAGGCATTTTATTTTCATTTCACCAAAAACACTATTCACATTATCTGCCGCCTGTATTGTATTTTTTTTTCCTAGTGTCTATCTTTGACGCGCGCTCATCAAAACTGAGTCAACTAATCATAAACCTGCCAGAAGACTTTCTTTTAGTAATACTCTCGTCTTTCGTACGCCATCTAGTGGAACCCGATCGGACTTATACAAAGTGAGATATAGATAACTCAAGCCATCTATCAGAAAAAGAATGGATTTCTTTTTACTACACTTTTTATTAAATAAACCATTTATGATTTTTTTTTAGGTTTTACCTAATTTGATATTCATATTATATTCATTACGGTTTTTCATTTGAATAATGCTTTTTGATTATATTTAATTTTTTTTTTGTTATCATTTTTTTTCTTTGCATATTTTATTATCCTTCTACTATTTCTATTATCTCTCTATGAGTCGATGTATATTTTTTATCCTTCTGTTTTCTGTCCATCTACAACGTGTCTACGTAAGTATGCAACATATGGGAAACTTTTTTACTATTAATTTGTTAGTAAATTTTATTCTTTATAAAAGTTGGTGCTTGATCTTAAACATACAAAAAGACAAAACAAATGACATTCGGCGCTATATTAGCAAAATATTGAACAATTTTTATAACTTTTGCCCTTTTTATACAAATTTTATCAAGTATTCTCAGTTTTGGCGTATCTGTCATTAATATTTATCATTAACAAATAATGATTGAATAATTTATTAAGAGTTGTTGTCTCCTAAATTGTGGCAGAACGATTAACTTTACAAGACAAAGCAGAGTTGGTGCTAATATAATAACTATAAAACCTGCAGAGAAGCAGCTGATATATTTAACGACAGGGTGCCTGTAAAAGAGAATCAGTTACTCACAAGTGTAAAGAATTTTAAAGCAATTAAAAAGTTCTCTAAAATTTGAATTGAATTGTAAAAAAAGAACGTAGTAAACCAGTAAGAAATATGGAGAATTCGTTGGATATCTTGCAGCGTGGTTGAAAATCCTTAAATATCTGTTAAAAAGGCGCTACTTGGTTTAAATCAAGATATGTTGAAACTTTGCAAGAACATGATTGCGACAATTGTTCTGAATTTTGTTTTATAATACAAGGTGAAATAGAAATTTGTACTATATTTCCTAAGAAGATCCTGTTTACGGATGAATCTACATTTACTACAAATGGTGTAGTTTCATCACAAAACTGTCGGTGGTCAACAAAATATCCAGCATTCTGAGTTATCTGCAAAAATCAATATTCTAGAGAAATAAATGTTTTGTGTGAAACATTATAGGGCGGGCCCTACATATTTCGGCAGAGTTTAAATTCAGAAAGATATTTAGAATTTTTAATTATGAAATTGTACAATGAATTTGACATTTTACCATTGGCAACAAGAAATTCTCTTTGGTTTATCCAGGATGAGTACCTGCACATAGTGCTCATGTCGAAGATAAATATTTAAATGAACAATTTAATGAGAAATGGAATAGAAAGACATTCAAGATTTCCATGGCCTGCTCGCTCACCCGATCTAAATCCTTTTTATGGGGGTGGTTAAAATCATAGTTTATTCCGAAAGGCCTTTTTGAAATTTAAAGGATTTGGAAAATAAAATTAGAAATGGTATAAGATATTTAAATAATCATCCCAATATTCTTGAAAATGTCAGAGATTTTAACAGAAGAACAAAAAAACCGTATATCATTTGTTTTGTCTTTTTTGTATGTTTAAGATCAAGCACCAACTTTTATAAAGAATAAAATTTTCTGAGAAATTAATAATAAAAAAGTTTGCCATTTGTTGCATACTTACGTGGACACGTTGTATAATAAGTGATGAACTCATCGTATATCTGTCTGTATTTATTTATATTTTTACATTATTAAGTACATTTCAGTTATTATTTTTAACTAAAATGTAGCCCAAATATTTTTATCTTATAAAATTTTCATTATTGGATATTCGTTAGTTTGTTATTACTAGGTTTGAATTAATATTTATTTTTTTGGTAATTGTCTTATCATATTTCTGTTTTCAAAATAGATTTTATTTAAATAAGTTTCTATATGTTATAGTATTTATTTCATTGAAAATTTTCTATATTTTATCTTTATACTGTTATAATGCAAGCAGTCTACCTTCAAAATATTTCTAATTTCTTTCTTCTTATTTTGTAGTTTTATTTTATTGCGAATAAAAAAGTTAAATCGTTATTGAAGATTTATATATTATCTAAATTAGCTTCAAATCGTTTACAAATGTTTTCTGATTTAGTTAATAAAGTTAATACTTTAATAATAGATGTAGGGATTTGATGCATATTTGAGTCTATTGGGTTTTAGATACTACTTCAGTTACTATATAAAGTTTCAAATAGTTTGATAACATAAATGACTATCATCTCTTAGTTACAACAAATTGAGATTTTTCCTAAAAGATTATTGAAAATAGAATTTATTTTATTTCATTCTTTATACATTCTATTCTGATATATTTTTAATAAAATTACTAAAATTAATTTTCTTATACAATTAATTCCGATTGAAACAAATATTTTCATTCCAGTATGATCCCATAAAAATACACAAAAGTTATTATTAATTAATTAGTCTACAACTAATTAAAACAGTTTTATCATTATAATTATATTTTAAAAAATATGCTTATCACCCAGATTAACACTGACTTTCTATGAATCAATATATTGTTATTTTTCAATCCATAGTCAATAATTTTGCTACCGATGATATTAGGTATTCTTAAATTTCTTAAATTCAATTTTTTCGAATTATTGTTGGTACATTATCAATATATCTCAAATTTATAACTATTTATAAAGTATTGCCTATAATGATAATATATATTTAGTAATGTGGACATTTAAATCATATACTAAGATAATAAAGATTCATTTTTTAAGACATTTTCATAACTTGAATAAATTGTATATTATTTTTTTTTTAATTAATATGTAACGAATAGATTATACAACGTTTCATGTTCGTTTATATAATATAACTATCTTCTATTCGTATAATATGTAAATATTTTTAGTAATATTAAGAAAGGTAAAGGTAAATTATAAACTTTATATTGGAAATAGAAAGCTAATGGTCGTCGGACATTGAACGAGAGCAAACGATCGCAGGGGAGGGGCGATAGCGTTTCTTAATTGATAATAATAATAATAAAAGGTCTCCATTATGCTCGAAAGAAAATCATCGGCGTGGATCTTTGACCATTGTTATTTTTGTGTAAAGGGCCCCCACTCGGTTGACAATGGCTAATTTTAAATCGATAATTTACGCCAGCGCAAAAGAAAGGTTCTTTTGCTCATTTTACTTTTTAAAATGATAATTAAATCGCGAGAGACGCCCCTCAGGGAATCACTGACCCTTGAATATCTCACTGATTTTTGGCCGGAAAACACACCCGAATCACAGATGAACGACTCCGCTTCGATATTAAGTTTTCACTTATTTAAAATAAAATTAAAGTTTCTTCATTATTAGTATAGCAAAAGACTTTCGTTAAAATAGTGATTAAACCTAATTATTATTATTTATAAATTAAAGTTTTTTTGTAGTTTTTACTCCAGAAGTTTCAAAGTCATTATTTTAATTTATCCACATACCACTATTGAAAATATTGTTTTCGATTATATTATTTGCTCTACGAAGCAGAAAATGAAACCTAGTTGTATATTATATCGGCAAATACTCGAATTTAGTTATAACTATAAAACATATTATATTATATATCTGGCATGCCGACACAAACTGTCAAATACCTCATACTAAAAAAAATAATGTGATATACATAAAATTATAAGAAAGCGGATATAAATTGGAGAATATCTCCTTTCTTAACAATACTGTGTAACAAGGGTTTGAAAATGACTCTTTTTTTATTTTTCTATAAAGGAAACCATAAATATATATAAGCAAATAAATAAATTTTGTTGAAAAGAGGAAAAGAAATTATCTAAATATATTTAAGAATATATGGTTTTTCACAATCTATATGCTTATATACATTTATTTTATTATAATTTTACCAAACACGAATATTCAAAATGTGTATATTTATCTCAAATGGTCATTTACAGTACTTGGTATATAAAATATAAGGTGTTTAGAAATTTATATATTTCGACTAAAGATAATTTACATTATTTTGTAATAGTTATGAAACTTTTTTAAAGGGTTTACGAGTATTAGATATTAGTTGTATATTTAACTCATTGCGGACTTTTTAATCTAAATTTTTAACGCTCGGAATTATAATATTTTTTTATTGTTTTAATATTTTATATGCTCATGTATAAGTAAGTAATCTGTTAGACCTGAGTAAAGCTTTAGATTGTGTGACTCATTCAATATTGCACCGAAAGCTCTATTTTTATAATTTTAATCCCAAAAGCTGTAGGTTGTTAATATCTTACCTAAGTCAAAGACGTCAGGTGGTGATTACCGATGGAACTTCTCCGTTTTATAATATTCGGCGTGGTGTTCCTCAAGGATCAATATTAGGACCATTATTGTTCCTAATTTATATCAATGATCTTCCAGCATATCTAAACTGTACTTTAGTGGTTTTATACGCTGATGATACTACTTTAGCTGCACTGGAACACGAGGCACGAAATTTAGTGTAAAGAAACCATGCACTAAACTGGTTTAATAGCAATAAACTGAAGCTCAACGACACCAAGACCACTGAATTAATTTTATCATTAAAGCGAGTAAGTGCTACAAACTTTGCCAATCTTCTAGCACTCACTATCGATACCAGATTAACGTGGGAATGTCACAGTCTGGCCCTTCAAGCGAAATTAAACAAATATATATATATCTCTTTAGAAATCTGGCACGATTAGTGACAGTTGTTATGCTAAAATCTGCATATTTTTCTTTTATCCATACTCACATCTCGTATGGTATTCTTATTTGGGGCCATTATTCAGCTATGAATGAAATATTTAAATGCCAACGTAGAGCTCTAAGGATTATTGCAGGTCTTAAATATCGAGACGACTGTAAACAAGCTTTTCGTAATTTGAACATCCTAACTCTTCCATGTATTTATATTTTGGAATGCTTGATATACATGAGGAACAATATTGGCAAATTTAATAAAAATAATAATTTTCACGAATATAATACTCGCAAGAGGGATGAGTTGCGTATGGATGCACTGCGCCTGGCGAAATTTTTTACTGGTACAAGGTACTATTGCATAAAATTCTTTAATGCCTTACCAATCCATGTTCAAAATTTATCTGCAAAATTATTTAAAAGTTTTATGAAATTCTTGATCAGTAATGCTTTTTATTCTTTTTATGATTTTCTTGCAGGAAATTTTGAAAAGTAATGCAATAATTAGTGGCTTTTTATTTTATTTTATGTCTTTTTTTATTTTACATATTATTTGATATTAATCTATTTATTTTAATTTGTTTGTTTGTTTTGTCCAAAATATGTTTTAATTTATACAACAACTAACGTCTTTATTTACTTACATATTTATCTATTGATATATGTTTAATTTATTTTGATTCCGTCCATCATATGGTTTTATTTTATAATAATAATTTTTATGTTTTTTATTCATACAATAATTATCCCTTTTACTTATTTTATTTATTCACTTTATTTTGTTTGTTTTCGTCCAACATATGTTTTTATTTATACAACAATTAACGTTTTTACTTATTTATATATTTATATATTTTTAATTCGTTTTGGTTTCGTCTACCATATGTTTTTATTTATACAACAATAATAGTTTATACTTTTTTGTTTATTTATTTTAAATTGCTTGTTTCTGTCCAACATATGTTTTTATTTTTACTCCAAATGTCATTTTAACCTATTTATATTTATTTATACAGTGTTATATTGTTTTGCTATTTTTTTTATTAAGCCACAAATCTGCCTGCTTAAATAAATTATCCCACATTATAACAACAACGACTAGGGATATTGATAACCCAAACTTTAGACAAACAACATATCAAGAAATTAAGAGAATAAGAACTAATCTAAAAGACAATAAAGCACCAGGATTTGACAAAATAAGAAACTCCACTATAAAACAAAACAAAACTATATTAATACCTATACTAGTGAAAATCATAAATATAGCACTAGAACAAGGAATTTACCCAGATTTTATTAAACAATAGATTATTATATCAATACACAAAAATGAGACCAAAATGTAGAAAACTTTAGACCAATTTTCCTCCTATCATCGCTTAACAAAATATTGGAGAAATCAACACAAATAAAAATCCAGATCACCTTAACAAAAACAACATTACACCTTATCAACTATGTTTAAACCAACCTACATAAGAAAGAAGCAGTTGTAGGAACATATAGATGTAAATATGAAAATAGCCTTCGGCACACAATCTCTAAACCAAAACTGATTAAAAACTCGTACATATACATATAATAAAAATAAGTATAAATACATACAACAACACATAAACATATATATATATATATATATATATATATATATTATTTGATATATTGACGTGTATTGACATTAGCACAAATATATATATATATATATATATATATATATATATATATATATAATGATTCAAAATGGTACTGCAACAACCTATTAAAAATCAATGAAACTTTTTTCGAGTGGTGGTACAAAATAATTTAGCTCAAAAATTTAGCTATATTTGTAAAGACTTAAATAAACAATTTAAAAACTAATATTCTGACAAACATTTAAAACCAAAACATTTGCAATTATCGATTGATTTCGTCTAAGAAATAGACTTTTACTTCCTAAACAATTCGGCGCCATAATTTTTTTAAAGTTTGAATTATGCCAACAACAGCGCATCAATGAACCTGAGTCAAATTTGGCAAAGAAGCACTATCAAGCATCACTATATGTATATGTTCATGGTATCGTCAATTCAATTATGGCCATAATTTGTATAGAATTATAAAGAATTTCGTTTAGGTCGTCCAGAATCGAATAACATTGATGCTCTGTGCGTAAATATTAAAAGATCGTCAAGTGACTCATCGAGAGATTGAGGTATTCTTGGACATGCGTGTAAACATAATACATTCAATATTGTATAACCATTTGGTTCTTTAAAAAAGTGTTCGCATTTGAACCTAAATAATTCAATAATCGCCCTAGAGAAAGACTCGTACCAATTGGTCGAAATGCTTTTGAAGTACAATTTTATTTCGGGGCCCCAAAACGCGTCTATGATATGGTCTTTCAAATTAAGCCAAATAGGTTCTCTAATGCTTGTTGTCGCCATATCTGAGCAAAGCATCTCTAATAAATTTTTAGCGCGAGAAAGCGTACAACCTTCTTATTTTTTTTTTCTACGAATGGCATACATTTTTTTAGCATTACTGAGGCCAACATTCGTGCTTATCCATGAGCATACTTCTTGTTGATTTTCTTCATAAGCGACGCACAGTCAATGCTGAATATTATTAGAAGTTCCTTAATGAAGCTAAACTGGCTTGTCGTTATAATCCAAGAACAATTAAAGAAAATTCATTGGGAAATATCATATTAAAACATCCGCCCTATAGCCCCGACTTGTCCCTGTGTAACTTTCATATGTTTGGTTTCATAGTGACTAAGATGTGGAATCGTTAATAAGCTATTGGCTGAAGACTCGACCGACAGACTATATTTTTGATAATGACATCAAGAAACTTCCCCGGTTTTCCTGGAAAGAATATGTATTATATATAAAAGCGAAGACCATGTAAAAATAAAACATTATTATTATTTTTTTACAATAATACATACCTACGTTTTTTTAACTAAATTCCGGTTTTTATTTAATTCACTCTCGTATTTTAATCGCATTGCTTAAATTCACGATGACTTGTAGAATTCGATATTCTATTCTATATATATTGTATTAAACCATATATGTTTTATTGGAGGCTTGCTTTTTACATAATTTTCAGGTTAAAATATACCGATGATTGCAAACGTGCTCAAAATTTGGTATTTATTTTAACCATATCGAATGACTATATAGTCCATCCGTTGGATCTTCTGTCCTACGTCACAAAATATAGCTTCCAGAAACGACACAAAAACATTCAGTCTGATAAAGTAAACCAAATGCGTTAGAAAAAGAACATACTGTAAAACTTTCATCGTTTTTTGAAGCGATAGTTTGTGACGTACGACGGAAGATCTAAGTATAAGTTTCTTGAACTGAATAAATAGAAAGAGTATCATACCAAAATATAGTTTTCACATTTGATTTATAGACTAAATATTTTGGATTCTTTATAATGTTCTGTTAGATATTCAAACTCTTCAAACATATTGAAAAATAGTAAAAGCATTTATGGTATAAATTATCATTGATAACATGGTAGTAATATTTTAAACTATTAACTTTATAATTAATATATTTCAATATCAATTTGATTAGCATTTATAACTAAATTCTATTCTATAAATTGATTTACATTATTATATAAAAAAAATTTAAGCATGAAATAAGGATATCAATGATGTTTATATGTAGATAAAACTAATCATTACGTTTTAGTTAACTGACAAATTTTGTGTAATCGGTCCTAATTTAAATTCCTCATAGGTGGTATGTCGAAAATTTAAAATTAATACTCTTTGATTTATCGCTGTACTAATTAACATAGAAATGTTCCCTCTTCAAACTTGGTAATGTTATTAAATTGGTGGATGCGCCGGGTTACAGAACATGCTTTTTATTGCGGTATTTATTTTTTTAAGTTCGTAAATTTATATAACTACATAAATGTAATATTGTATTGAATAGTTGCAATATTAGACTTTACATTGTTTTCCAATAATTATAATTAAAATTTATTTATGATAAATTAGAAAAAAATTATAAATTATAATAAAACATCTTTTTGAACTGAATTAGTTTATTTAGAACGTAAAATAAGTTTGTAAAATATAAACCACGCATATTTCTACATAAATGTATATTCATTTATACATAGCTTTTTTTTATTTTGTCGTAGGATTGATATATTTTTAGTCCCTTATCTAATGCCGATTTTCTATTAATTTCATATTTTCTGTACGTTAATTTTGTTGTACTTATCAATGCCAATGCTTCTTCTGCAGAATACTGAGGCGTTTGTTGGCCTGTGCTGTGAAAAGCTTTCTACACTTTAGTTGCTTTTTTGGGACTTGAAACCAATTGCTGCAACATAGAAGCAGCATTCCTTTTGTCAGGTTGCCTCAACTTAACTTTGACTTTAAGCCACTTGAACTAAAGTCTTATTTGGCAGCCCATTTTTTTGCACTCCGGACCCCATTTACACTGGGTGCATCCAAATTAATTATTGTAGCGGTAGTATTTAACCAATCATTGAACTTGTTTAAAAACACATTTTTATTGCGATGATACGTCTTCCATCATTAGTTGATTCTGATCATGAACGAATTAATAGTCCGGTTTAGTTCATCTAACGTTATTTGAGAACAACAATGTATGTTAAATTTACTATTAAGGTAATCCACAAGTCTATTTTCAAGTGTAGAAGAAGTTTGATCGTGAGTTATTATCGCCAGTTTTTAACACTTGGATACTTTTGAAATATGCAATTTATTGTACTCAAAATTTTATTGTATATATTCTAGATGGATTCAAAATTACAAAAAATATAAAATCATGGCGTACAAAGTTTTACAAAAATTTTGGCAGTCTAATGAAATTTCCACTTCTAAATAATTTCTGATTATTTATCGAATATTCTTTGCTAAATTTTATTGAAAATGCATAATTGAGGAAATTTTCTTACACTACAATATAAACTACATACCTTGATGTAAATTATCCATGGCAAAAAAATTGTCACAAATAAATACTCTATATAATACGACCTCCACAATTTACGCGTACAGAATGACTGCGAAGCGGTTTTTAAATGACAAATATTTAACCTCTTTTGTCGAACCTTTTGTACCTCGGCTAAGCATTTAGTCGGTTATAACTCAATATTTTGTATGGTGTTTTTATGACTTTTTTCCTCCTAGATTCGCAAAATCCCACACTGTGCGTCGGTGCTGGCGCATTCGGTTGCGGTCCCGAACTGTCGTGCAACATTGGTTCGGGTCAGTAGTTGGATGGGTGATCGGCACCATTCACCATTGGGATACAATTAATGGTGCTTTAGAGTGACGGGGGCGATCCTTTAAAGTAACAAGCTCATTTACACACATACACACACAAATACACAAAATACTATTACTACTACTAAAAAAGCTGTTGTTGGACAAAATTCATGCAAACAATAAAGAAAATTTTGGATCAAAGGTCCCCAAAAATTGTAAGAAATTGTAAATAAAGAAGAAATAAGATCACCTGAAATATCTAAGTGCAAGCACAGGCTTGTTTGCTTGCAGGTCGTCAGATATTTTAGTGATAAGGCTAAATAACTAAATAAAGTATTAACCAAGAAATATAATATATTTTTACATAATTCTGAACTTAATAGATTCGAAATGAAAACATAATGAAATCTTTATTAATAATACTCCTTTCAAATCCAAACTGATAGATGACGCTATCTGAGAGAATAATCTAAAACAATTCAATCTGCAGATTTTTAGGATTTATGTTTAATTAATTCACACCAAAATTATCAGAAACCATAATACTACATTTCTTGAGCAAATCACTCCAGGTGAAATATGTAACAAATTATAGAAAAGTGCAACATGAATTACTACTTTCATTGATATTCTTAGTGAATAAATCTTTTGAAACTGGTATTTTACCCAACAGCTTTAAAGTTTCAGTTATTATTCCAATATATAAAAAAGATGAAAAGTCTGACTAATTATAGGCTAATTGTATAATATTATGAAGTGTTTTTGTTAAAATCTTAGAGGAGGTCGTTGCTAGTCAGTTTCTTGATATTTTTAATAAAAACAATTTGTTCAATAATGTACAACACGGAATCTTAAAACACAGATCCGTTAAAACGGCCATATTATACTATTTATATTATGCATGCCTTGATATTTCCAAAGCATTTTACATAATGAATCATTCTGTTAATGAAGCTTGAGCTATATGGATTAAAAGACAACAGCATCCTTTTTCAAAGACTGTCATCAAAAAACTTCCATAATTAATAAGTATCCATCCATCGGCTTTACTATTATAGGCGTACCGCAAGGAAGTATTCTGGGACCATTGTTAATTTTCATTGATACATGGTGTTTTTGTCACCCGGGGAATAAAATCAAACACATATTCTAGAATGAAAATAATGGTTATTTATGAAAAAAATATTAATAAGCCTTCAAATGACCAAGATACAGGCTATCAAAATTAAGAAATTTTAAAACATTTTTCTAAATATTTTCAATACCGTTCGTGGTAGAGTGCTGCGCTGTAATTTGGTACAGCCTAAGCTTAATTCCTTAGGTAATTAATCACTTCGATCGGACCGCGAGAACCATGCTATACAGGGTGAACTTTTTTGTTTGCTTGTAAATCTACATTTATTTTTCCAGATTTTAATAGAAAATTTATTTAAAAGCTTTTGTTACTCTTTAAATTTTTTTATAATAAACGGCCGTTTTTTATTTAAAAGCATAAGTGTCTGATTCCAATCGTAACAAAGGAAAAACCAAAAATCTTAGGAAACATCTGAGTCGGCGATGACAATTGAAAAACGAATTGAACTTGCATATATCGTTTAAACTAAAGTTTAATTTTTTTAATTATATTGCTAACTAACGTATATCAAGGTCTTTCCAAATTTAATATGTGCAGTATTCAGATCATGTGAATATTTTAATTATTGCTACCAATATTGAGGAAGTAGTAATTAAATTAAATTAGCAAAAGCAACTTAAAAATCTAGCATTCAAGTTTATAATCATTTCCAAATGCAAATTGCAGATGATTATAAACTTGAATGCTAGATTTTTTAATTGCTTTTGCTAATTTAATTTAATGAAATCAGTTTAAATTCAATTTTTGTTCATAATTTTTCATTTTATTAATTAAAGCAAATAACATTTATTGATTGGCCCAAATCTGGATTTTGAAAAATTAATTTTAAATATAGTTTAATAGCCGTTCATATGTAGAAGTTTCTGCAGTTTTGAACTGATCCAGTTTCAGTCTTTGAATCTATAGACTGACAAATAAGTTCTCTATTGAGATGTGCATCGTTAAACAAAAGACATAAATAATAATTTAAAAATTCGAAAACATTTCGTGAATCTACAACAATGAGTTTTACCAAGACTACAAAACCAATTAATTTTGAAACAACTACTTCTCTGGCTAATACCACGACAGATATTAAATAATACACAATTAATTTGCATGTTACAAATAGAACAATTATCAAAGCGACACTAGTTCGAATAAAATTATTTTTGTAGAGTCAAGTAATAAATGATAAAATGTACTTTATACTGTTAAATCTAGTTGTGTGCGTTTCCTATCGCGATATCCAATCATCATAAAGATTTCAATTGTTTCACTTTTGGGCAATCTCAACATTATTACAAACTATTCAGTTCACAAATATGAACTAAACCGAAAAATTAATTATTAAAATAAAGTTGTTAAGCATTACCAAAATCGACATAATCAAAATTATTTGCAAATAGTAAACTAAATGAAAGTTTTCTTCTAGAAATTAATTTTTATTATATATGGAATATTAAATATTTTTGAAGCAAAATATATTATTGTAAAGGCAAATAATTTCTCTAACAAAGTTGTTAAATAAAAAATCGAATTACAGTATAAAACATACATTGGCATCATAAGTTGAAATTAATGATGAATATTTTAAATCGACCTGTCCAAGGATTTTATTATATTTTGATCTATTTCGGCTAGAGCGTTTATATTGTATAAATCCTGTATATTGTATTAATCTAAAATTTCAAACTTTTTTGTAGTTCGATAAACCGTGAAATATTTCCCATCCGAAACAGAAACAGAGGACGCACTCAACCGGTCTGGTGGTAATATATGTGTGCGGACAAGTACACAGTGGCGGTGGCGGTAGCGGTGGTTATTTAACCACCCACCGAATATATAAACGTACACACACAACAAATGCATATTTTCGAATCGGTAATTGGGACCGTCGTTGTTGTTCCCAGCAATATTAGGGAGCGCCTATATTTTATGTGACACCGCGACACTCCACTGCAATATTCACAAATTGCAATTCATTCTCATCCGGTTTGATATAAAAGTATGCAAAGTGCATACATTGCGTATATTTATAATTATTCCCGGCGCCGCCACCAATACTAAGATAGGGCATGTGTATTTTTGTATGCGTTTCTGCTGATTCAATATATTTGAATTAACATTATATTAATTAATCATTATTTGTACATGCAGATTTGTAGCAATATGAAATATATGTAATATATATAAAACTGAATTAATATAACATTTGCGTAAACAGAATATTTTGTGTCCACGCAGTAGGATTATGTATATTACGATTTATCGATTCAAATAATCATCCTAATATCTTCACTTATCAATATGTTGTAGTAATTATCTTAATTGGACGTATTTTGTAATGTTTGAAAATAAATATTTATAATATAATTTAATATTTTTTTTAATTATTTTCTAATAATAACCATAATTGTTACCAGTAAATAATTTAAAAAATCGAAAATTATTTATAACAAATCAGACCTGCGTACAACCTGTTTTCAACTAATTAAATATTGAAATTTTCTTCAAATTTTGAAAGTAACAAATCTAAAGTTTCTTATCGATGTATAGATTTAAAGCCAGAAGTTTTGTCAATGTATTTCGTATAAATGAGCCGTTTGTTATGAAACCGGCCTAAGTCTGAAGAAGGGGCCAGAGTGGAAGAACACATTGTGAACTCCGCCCGCAAATCCTGTAACCTAAATTTTAGTAATTACTAATGTATAATTTATAATTTTTATATATATTATAAACAGGATTTTGTAAAGTGAAATATAAATAAATATATATATTGTTAATTACTTCCGGTTGCCCATGGCTACAAGTTATCTATCAATAAAGCATTTAAAGTTACTTATATTACGAGTAGATACGATAATTCTGGATACATAAGAATTCATAGTTAGTTCAATAATTCAGCCGTGTATTTTTGAAGTGGCCTAAGTATAAATGGACTTTACTTAAATTAAGATATTTTTATTGATAATGTCTGAAGTCAGTGATGAATGTAATTTTAACTAATTAGTATTTAACGAGTTAACCTCAGTTTTTTGTCAATTAAAGCAATTAAACCAAACTTACGCAATTTACATGCGTAGTTACAATTAAATATAAAACTTAAAATTTAATATTAAATTTTAGAAATTATTTCACACACGGGGATGAACTAAACGATGAGACCTTTTAGTTCAGATAGTGATGAAGAATTAGTAACTTTGAAAGAAAATCGAAAAAAAAGATAATTAGAGAACAATATTTGTCTTCAGAGGATAAAGATACAGATAACAATGGAAAAAAGATTGATGAAACATACATTAAAAAGTGCTAAGGTTAAATGGAACTCAGAAAAAAGATATTGTACTCAAACCGGAAATATTGTACTTTCAAAAGCTTTCCAAAACAAAGATTGCCGTAGTCAAAAATCTTGCATAGAAAATTACGAAGAAGAAGAAAGCAAGAATAATTTTGAGAAGGTTTGCTGTTTGGGACATTTTAATAAACAAAATATATTGCTTTACAAAGCTATAAAAAGAGAAAAGTTCCCGTCTGTAAAAAAATCTTTTTGGATGCCTTTAAAGTAAGTGAAGGACCCATAAAACCTGTATTAAATTCTCTAAATGTAGGAAATGATTTACGTGGGTGTATATTTGGATCATCAAGAAAAATTTCTGAGGAAGAGAAAAGACACGCTCAAAACCATATTAAAAGTTATTCTAAATTTGAATCCCATTACACCAGATCTTATAATCCTAATAGAAGATATCTACAGTCTGATCTAACTCTTAGGAAAATGTTTAATTTATATAAGCTTTATTGCAAGGAAAATAACATAAAAGCTGTTAATGAGTAGACTAACTGAAAAATATTTAAAAAAGATTTTGATTTACATTTCCACCAACCATGCAAAGATACATGTAAAAAATGCGACGTTTAAAAGTTATTTAAGGTACAAGTGTTAAAAGTGATACTTTATTGCACGAAGGAGTGCAATAAAGAAACTTGTGCCTTACAAAATTTTATCTTCGATCGTTCAGCAATTTTGAAAGAATATGTTCATATGAGTAATATTTTAATATCATTTTAATTATACAATGAATGAAAACATACTTTACCCACATTGCATTGTTGAAAACGTTACTTTGCAACCTCCAAATAACTTGCACAAATGTCAGTCGCCATTATTATTTTATGGAAAAAAGTTTCGCTCTATTGTAATCGCTTCGACTTGCATTAAGTTCCTAAGTCTGCCATTTCGTTTATTTTATAAAGTGTAATAGTTATTTGTATAAACTAATAAAAATTTAAGTTTTTCATCAAAATTTTGTGCTATAATATATTTATCTGTTAAATCTGACATTTCCGTGCAATAAAAACGTAAAAAGGCAATAGTGCTTTAAAAAGCCACTTTTACAATAAAAAATTATGCAAAAAGCGTCTACTTTCTATACGATCGTAGATAATATTAAATTAAAGCATCGAATGATGATGAAGAAAAGAATGAACTTACAGAAGAACACGATGTCCAATTAAGACTACCAGAATCAGCTAGGAAGTCACTAAAGCAAGATCAGGAACAAGTATCACGCTGTTTTGCAATGTTCGTTCGACTTGCAAAAAATATTACCATATCCACAGTTAACTACTTCAGTAGCATATATATAACGTAATATGTATGTTCTAAATTTGGGTATTCGCAATTTTCATAACGATAATGCTCACATTACTTTTGGGATGAAACTATGCACCGATAGGTGCTTAAGAAATAGTTTCATGCATCCTAAAACATGTTCAAAATTTAAGAAGTAAAAGAAATATTATAACTTACAATGACATGTCAGCAGGTCAAAATGGAAACATTAAAGCAGCTCTAATGTGGATAAAAATTGTCCAAACTATTAAAAATAATATAGAAATCATATCACAAATTTTTAAGATCGGGACATTCGTGGTTACCAAATGATATAGATTTTGGTGTAGTAGAAATGGCAATAAAAAAAATTCTGTTTGTCACCCGAGCTTATTACAATATTATCAAAAAATATCGGAAAGGTAATAACTATATTGTACATGAAATGAGACAAAAAGATTTTGTATCAACAAAATTATTACAAGATAAAGAATTCTAACTAATAACCAAAATGGTGATGTGGCCATCATAGTAGTTTCCCTATATTTTCGCGAAAACTATTAGGTTTACGCAAAAAAGTTATTCTTAATAATTTATTCAATTTTAAACTCTCTACAATTACTTATTATGTAACTTTTACGTAACCCCAATAGTTTATTAGTAATTTTCAAAAAACATCAAAATATTCAATTTTTATTTTTTTTTCTCGAAAGTTAAGAATTATATGAAAAATATGTTCAAATAAAACTTGTTCAGTTTATTTTTCCCTTTAACTTTTGTTTGAACCGTTTTTAAAAATATTTCATATTTAGAAAAATTTGACCAAAAAACTAAAAAACGCCTCGAGTAAACACCCACTTCCGGTTTATGAATGTTTACCAAAAGCTTTTCAGTTCCAGTTTTTAATGATAAAACCTTAAGTTTAAAGTTTCATGCCATTTGGATCATTCGTTTTTGAGATACAGCACCCACCGACAGACAGACAGACAGACACACACACACACACACACACACAGACACAATTTTTTTATTTCCAGAAATTAGTGTTTTGGGTTCAGGGGACCCCAAAACGGATATTTCCGCAAAACAAATTTTTGAAAAAAAAATCACGAAAACAATAGTCCCCCTATATATACTATATAGGGAAACTAATAAACTGGTTAAAACTCTATAGGATGCGTTTCGACAGAAATGAACCGTATGGAATTTTCTATAAGACCAATAAATGAGAATGAAAATTTTAATGTCCTGAATTTATTACCACATCGGGGTAGACCAAGAAAGTTCGAAAATATTATATTCACAACACTGTATAAAAATATCTAAATACAACAGCAGAATTCAAGCACATAATTGATCTATTATGATATATAACACCGGTGCATCATGATTTCTTAAATCCCATTCACACACACAAAATGTAGATAAGTGGTAAATTAGTTTGTAATTTTGTACGTTATGTAATTAAAAAATGTTTTGAATTGCACAAATTATGTTTTTGAAGCATTCTAAACATATGTAAAATAAAAGCAATTTTGTTTCTTTTAATTTGAAGCATCTTAAATTATGCTGAATGAACTTGGACTCCTTCAAATTTCCTAACGAAACTGGTTGTTTATTTTCAAAGTGGCCTAACTCAATTTTTAGTACGAAAGCGCATATTATGCACTTAATTATCACTATTTTAATAGGGATTATAAATTTAACATATTTAGATGCACTTAAGCAGTAGGATTAATTAGTATCCTGTACGTATATTTTTAGTTGCATTGAAACACAAAACCTAAATTTTCTCAACTTAACTGATAAATGGACTTAGGCCACTTTCAAAATACACGGCTCAATTGTATATTTACATTACTTATATTTTAAAGAAAAAAAAATATTATTTTAAATGTAATTTCAACTGTTTATAGCCAAATTCTTAAGGTCTTCCTTGTTATTAACAGTATATTTTATGATTTCAACCACTTTTTAGTTTATTCTATGTATTTTCTGCACATTTCAAGATTTGTTTAAAGTGAACAATAACAAGGATATATTCTATAAAAATTATCAAATAACTTAATTTATGTATGTTTTATATTAAAACTTCTACTGTTTTGAAAAAATATTTGGAAGTTTTCAACTTTTATTGCCTGGCAAATTATGAAAAGTTTATTTTACGATTTAAGTTTTTTCGGCAGTTATTTAATATTTTCATTTTAGTATGTATTTTTTTTTTTTCAATTTTAAAAATATTATTAGGAAATTATAATATTTTAATTAAATTAATTGTATTTGAATAAATTTAAGTAATTTTTGAAGGAACACTTTTTTTAAGTAATCAAATTATATATTTATATATTTATATATTTATATACTTTTTCTATTCCAGTGGACATCATAGCGAAACGGATTTTTTCTTCAGAGTTCTTTCCTTTTACAAAGAGACTAATGGCTGTTGATAGCTATAACACACCAGTAATGGGTAAGTAGTCTAAAACTTCATTCCTTGATAGTTAAAAATAATTATATACATTTGGTTACACATTTTAATTCCTTCTAATCCAATATCACAAGTATACATTGAATTTAATAATTTATTATACTTACTTTTCAACCATATTTTACTAAGTTTTTTTCCATTACGAAAGGTGTTACATTAATATTACAATAGTTTTCGACATGAATTACTTAATGACTGCCGAGCTATGAATTTCTTATAAACCACTCGTTCAAACGAACCAAATAATCCTGAATATCATCACAGTCATTCTGGGATACAATTACTTTATATATTTTTAAATAGTCAGCATAAAGGGCAAAATTACAGGTTTTAACAATATTATTCAAATCATTGATGAAAAGTATGAAGATGATCGGTCCACAATAAGATCCTTGAGGTATACCTGAGGTTACAGATCAGAAAGAAAATATGATAATCACATGACCATTTTATTACAAAAACTATTTGAATCTACTTTGTTTAACAGAATAACAATGTCGGATCTATCGTACGCTTTTATGAAATACGTATAAATGGTCTCTAGTTGATGACTTTTATACAAAGCATTCGATACGAATTGTTTATAATTGAAAAGATTACAAAGAATTGGCCTGCTATTGACGAAACCATATAAACACGAATATATAATTTGTTTTGCAAACCAGGCTAATTGTTTAGCTACTAATTTTTCTAAAATTTTTGGAATTATGACTGTATACATACTGTATGTATACCCTTCGGTAGTTATCAACAAGTACTCTTTCAGACAAATTTATAAATTGGGACAATAAATCTTGTTTTACGTCTAGATGGTACTATTTCCAACATAACTGATTTAAAAAAAATTCCGTAAATTTGACGATATAAAGAGTAAAAACAACATTGCAGAAAGTAGCTTTATATAGGCCCGCATGAATTGCTTGGCTTTAGGCTAATACTTTACTGTCTAGAATATTTAAATTTAGAGTAGAGTTTAAATTAAAATTTGAAGATATTGTTGTTGATGTACAAATAATTAGAAAATAAATTGACAATGACTCTGTTTCAGCAGTAATATCATTATAAACCATTTCACTTGGTTAACCGTTTTCGCTTTTGAGGTTTTTTGCAAATTTCCAAAATAATTTCAGATTAGATTTCATATATGATTCAATTTTAGATTAATGATTATTCTAACAAATGTTTCACAGTGCTTTACATTCTTTCCTAAGCTCAGAAAATATACAATAATCCTTATATAGACTATTTTGTTTATATATTGTATGTCTCTTCTTATTTTTATTAATTAACTTTGTCTATTCGTTGGTCATCCATTTACGGTAACAATTTGAATTACAAGACATGTATTTATGTGTAACAAAATTATCAATACTAAAATAAACAAAATCATAAAATTCATTAACAATTGCATGTATATCAGAACATGAAGAAATAATACCTCAGTATATTGAGTTCAAATATGAATTGATTTAGTTATAGTTGGCTAGATTAAATAGATACGATATTTTTTCTTAAAAGTAGCGATATTATCGATTACTTGAGTTGAAACTCCATTGTTATATGCAAAGTGATGGATGCTAGTGGGAAGTAATATATCTTGATCCAGAGAAATAGAAAAAAAAATAATCGAAGGTTTTTTTTAATTGATGATTGCAAACTCACTCGCCTATATATCAATACGATCACTAGTTTTATGCAAATATGTGATAAAATTAATTTTCTATGGGTCAGGAACATTAATTCAGTGACTACAAATAACAAGTGTATTTCAGCGGATATACTCTAAATATTTTATTTAGATAATTCGTTACATTATCCGGTCCTGAACTCATTTATTCATTTAGTTCTTTTAATGGCGAAAATACTTCTTCTATAACTGTTGCAATTGTTTATTATGACTAGTAACTGCTTTATTATTTTTCTTATAAACTGATTTGGCAAGAAGTATTACCATATTAGTTCCATTATTACTAATATTGTCACCAAATTTCACACATTGGTAGACCATTCTAATATCTACAATTTTTCACAAAGTTCTAAAAGTACTTAAGCCGTAACTGTAAATTTAATTCAACATCGAGAAAGTAAGATGATTGCAAACTTTTGCCTAATTCTTTACATCGACTGAGAATGTCACAGATTTGTCTATAGTCTTAACAAGGAAAACTATAGACTTCTTATAGTTAGACTTCTTATAGTTAGCATGAGCCTTCTTTTTCTCCTGGATACTGGATATTTTTTAACTTTAATTTCTCTTATATTGAATATAACGTTCTATTATGAATTGCATTTGTGATTAATATTAAATGCAATAATAAAATATTCTATCATATAATACCAAATTTCAGTTAAATAATGTATTACACCAAGTAAGAAGTATGTTCTTACTAATTAAATATATTTAAATGCACATTATGTTAATTACTCATTATTTATACATTCAAAATATCTATAATATATATATTTAATTTAATCAACATTTAAACAATAGAAAATTCAGTGATAAAATGTTCTATAACATTAAACTTCAGTTAATTAATTTAATACACTATGCAATCAAATGGCGTATTTAAAACGATCGATTCAATTTTTAGGAATTTGTAAATTATATATAATTTACTGATTTTATTAGTATTTTTTTTTACATGTCCTATAAAATACTTATATATTAAAATGCTTTAACCATCTGTTAAATTATATTTAATTTGGTATATAATGGTAATTTATTTACTATATTATTTTTTAGCTTTAATAAACATTACTTAGTTTTATTTATTATGGATTTTTTAAATGTTTGATATAGTAGTAGTAGTAGTGTTTGGCTAACGACTACGTGGTCCTTCCGCCCTGTTATTTGTGTATTTGTATATCTGTAAATGAGCTTGTTACTTTAAAGTATCGCCCCCGTCACTATGAAGCACCATTAATTGTATCTCAATGGTGAATGGTACCGGTCACCCATCCAACTGCTGACCCGAACTAACGTTGCTGTGCTAACTTTAACGCTAGTTCGGCCGCAACCGAATGCACTGGCGTGTTATTTGAGATATTGAATAATATCTATAAGTATTATTAATTGCAGTTTACTAATTTCACTTATTTTGTTAATAATAACTAATAATTATTACTAATAATTATTATAAAATCTAAACCTTAATAATATGTTTAGAAGAGCAGAAAGACCTTAGATCGATTACCAAGACAGTAACGTACTAACACTAATCATTTATTATATATTATTATTATTATTATGTATATATGTACTGAAATAAAGATTAAAATACATTATAATATTAATTAAATATGATATTTCTTGTTTACTGTTTATTTATAATAAAAAATGACATAATTCAGTTATTCTCGTCTGTTCTATTCGAAAATAAATAAAATAACTAAAGATATATGTCCGGCGCATTCACCATAATTAGAAATTGCTGAACCAAAAATAGCGACAACCACAAGACGCTAGGGCTAGGCTTAGAGAGCTCTAGCAATTTTATAAAGCAATTCTCTAAAACCTATTTCAATATTATAAATTTGACCCCGTTACTGAGAAATGTAAAAATAGTATTAATTATTATTATTCAATGTGCAACAGATCCAATAGAAACTTGCTCCTGCTACAACAAGAAAAAACGCAGCTTGAGATTATCTATATGTAATAAGATCTATATGTAATATTCCAAACTGGACCTCTTATGACGGATCAGTGAAGAAGAGGTTCAGCGGGTTCGAGTGGAAGATCATTCATAAGAATAAACTCCGCCTTTCTACATTAGGTCAAAATAATTTGTATTTATTATTTGCCAACATTGTTAGTAAAGGGTGGGCCATCTCTTGGAATCGTTTTGAACTACCATTTTATTTTTCATCATATTTGACATCCGATGTATGACAGTTCTTCAGTATACAACACGCGGTTAACGAAATGGCACGCTATACGCTTGATGAACGTTGGGAAATGTTAAAAATTTACTTTGAATGTAATTCCTGTATTGCAGAATCAGTGCGAAAATTGCGTACAAAATTCGGTCGCGAATATGCACCAAATGCAAGTGTTCTGAAGAATAAAATATATAAGTCCTTACGTTGTACAAAATTCACTAATAAACACGAAAATATTTCGTAAAATCTACAACAAATGAGTTTTATTAAGACTACAAGAAACAAATCACTTTTGAAACAACTACTTCTCTAGCTAATACTTCGACAGACATTGAATGATACAAAAGCAATTTGCGTGTTACAAAATAGCAAGGCTATCAAAGCAACACTAGTTTGAACGTATTTCTTTCTGTAAAATGAACTTAAAATGATTGAATGTACGTTAAATAGTTTATGAGTGACTGTACTATGGTAATTTTGGAATAGGAAATGAATTTAGGTTGATATAATTAAAAATAATTATATATTTATTATATGATGGCATATTCCATGTATAACCGGATACTCTTGACTACAAAAAAATTCCATTTAGCCGTTTGTGTTTTATTAAGATTTTAAAAAGATTCCTTGCGATGGCCCACCCTTTATAATTATATATTTTTTTATGCAATGCATAATAGATTGTAAATAGACTTATACATTTAGTTCTCAAAAATTGGAATTGTTTATAATTGATGTAATGTTTACATTGTTTATAATTTTATGTATAACGATTTTCCTGCAAATATCAAATCTAAGAATACTTTATTTTTATTAGAAATACTACAAATTTTCGGAATATTGTGATGACTTTATCGGCTAGTTAAAAGGTTAGCTTCAGGCTAAAAAATGGTATTCACATTAATCATAATAATTTTATACCATATTACCTTAAGTAAGTTATAATTCGATATCACAATGAAATGCTCCTATTACAAATTTAGCACTATTAATAGAAATATAAATAAATAACTTCAAAAATATTATTGTCAATATTAACTATACTACTCCTGATTCTTTGACAGCATTTAAAATACCTCTACCTCAATTTTATTTCTAGTGTGTTAGGATATAGTGTTACTTTTTTAGGCGTTATCCTGCAAGGAAACAAAAATAAGACAAGTAACTATTGTATCTATCTTTATGTGTGTGATTCTGAGGGTAGCCACGTAATAGCAATAAGTTGTATAATAACTTTGTAAACAGGTATCGGGTGTTCAGTTCAACGAATTTTTATGTCCATTTATTTGAGCCGGAACTTTTTTTCTTGCAAGGCAATCCGTTTCTTCGGTTTTATCGCAAGGCAGTCTGATTTCGCGAGTGCAACGACCGTTAATAATTATTTTATATTTCTTACGACAAAGCCAATAAATAAAACCAAATCTCAGTTCTTCAGGATCAGTTAATCACTACTTTGCCTTTGTTTTTTTATGTTTCTTCTTTCCGTGGTTCACCATATCTATGTTTGTTAACAATTTATTGTTAGTCACCATAAACAAAATTTTGTTGTCTCTCTGTTAATATCGACCGATTGTACATATCTCAGTATTAATAATAATTAATTAATATAAAATCATTTTTATATTTTAATAACTAAAATTTTCTAATCTATAAACCAAGATTATATATTAGTAATATAAAAGATACAAAAGTTTTAAATCATAATTAATTAATAAAATAAAAACATCGGATACACGCCGGTGGTGGCAGCAATTTGGTTGGTTGACCGGTACCATTCATCACTGGGATACAATTTATAGTGCTTTTGAGTCATTAGGGCGAAATTCTCGATATAAGGATAGAGCGCTGAAAGATTAATGACATTGCGGGATTTGTGAATCGCAAACACAGGAAACATAATAGAATCATTTTTGGTATAGATATCCAGAATTATACAAATACTATTGATCATTATCATCATTATTCATCTGACTTATGAAGCCACTGTGTGGTGAAACATGTTGCAGTGTTCAACAATAAATGTAAAACCCTCCCAACTGTGTTGTTTTATTTCAATTTGTTATGGAGTTTCATCATGTATCCGCCTCGTCAATTCAAATACTATTGAGTTGAGCTAACCAGAATGGATTTAAACAACTTATGCAAACTTGGCAAAAATTATAATTTTCCTATTTCAATTTATTTCTTCCATGAGGAATGTTTTTTTCAAAATATGCATAAATTAAAGGGGCTCGATATTTACATAAATAATGATCAAACCAAAAAGGAAATAAATAAAAATGAGACACTTAGACATCATTTAAAAATTGCTAAAGAAAACAATGAACCTAATTGACAGAGTATATACAGTGGAACAACTCGGACAAGTAGACTATGAAAATGATGATCTGAGTCACTAACTAGAATCAGAAATGCACTAGCCCTCTTCTTTCTCTAGGCAGTATCTGCATGGTGCTTCTTCCACCAGGCCTATTTTGCTCATATGTTTGTTGAGCTTGCAGTGTCCTGTTATCAGACCTACTATTATTTTGACCATTTTTCTGTCTTGGTTTAGAAGTTCGGTCGTGAATTTTGGCGATTGTTTCTTAAGGAACTGTTTCGTCTGTCTCTGTCCTGGTAAGTTCGTCCACCAGGTATGGGCCTGGGTCTCCACTCATTTTTTTATGGATCGTTTGACTGCGGTTTTGGGCTTTTGACCAGCCTTGTTTGGCCAGTTCGCCTGCTTTGTCATTCCCCGGATGTCCTCCGTGTCCTGGGACCCATGTGATTGTTACTTTTTTGTGACAGCCAAGTTCATTAAGAGCACACTTTTGGTGTCTTGTCTTGCTATATCTCTTGTGCAGTGGTGAAGAGCTTGGAACACCGTGGTGTCCTTGGTGAGACTGATAGAAATCTTTGTCTTGGGTTTTGTGCCGTATATACATACCTGCTCCTACCATTTTGTAGGTCTTTGACCCGTCCGTGAACCAGTATGATTCTGCTTTGGTAGGTTGGCCTTCGACCCAGTCTCTTTGCGGGATTAACAGCTTGTATTTCTTTTCAAAATTGTATTTTTTCACCATGGCATCACTTGGCATCGCTGTGATTGCGTTAGCCTTTAGCTCGTCTTCTAGCCGTTGATGTGTTTTTCCGTGTGATCGGATTATGGACGCTGTCCTTCCATCAGTCTATATGATACGGACCTGGCTTTTTCTTGAATGAAGATGTGTAATGGTGGTATGTTCAAGATGACTTCTAGGGCTGCTGTTGGGGTGGTTCTTAGGGCAGCTGTTGTACTGAGACATGCTAGTCTTTGTGAACTGCTCAGGAGTCCTACCGCCCCCTTTTGCTTTGTCCTAGTCCACCATACCACTGCACCATAGGCTATCATGGGTCTTATCACCCTGGTGTAAAGCCATAGAGTCATTTTAGGGTTTAGTCTCCATTTTTTCCGCGCATTCTGCGAGACCTGCCCAATGCTATTATTGCTTTATTGGTGGTTTTTGTGATGTGTGGTCTCCACGTCTTTTTACGTCAAGGGTTACTCTCAGGTACTTTGCCTCCGCTACGAAGGGGATTTTCGTACCCCCGAGCTTCAGTGGCTTTAGGCCTTGCAGTGCTTGTCTTTTTGTGAAGATGACAATTTGTGTTTTTTGGGGATTGATTGCCAGTCGCTCCTGTTTGCACAAATTGTCTACTATGTTTATGGCTCTTTGTGCTCACTCCGAGACAACATCCGCGAACCGGCCTCTGATAACAATGGCTAGGTCATCTGCATACCCTAGGCAGTGGATATCCTCTTTGGACAGTTTTCCTAGAAGGTCATCTACTAGTGTTGCCCATAGCAGTGGAGACAGCACTCCTCTTTCTGGGCAGCCTCCCCCTGTCTTAGCCTTAATGGTATGCCCCCCAAAGTGGATATGATTGTCCTTTTCTCTAGGCTGGCCTTGATCCATTGGCAAAGGCTTATCGGGACTCCTTTCCTTGCTTGTGCCTCCACGAGAGAGGTTGTTGTGACGTTATTAATCGCCCCTTACATATCCAGAAATGTGGCAATGGCTATATCTTTGTCTTCCATTGACTTTGTGAAGAGCCTGCTTAGGTCGTCCATAGCCGAGTCCGTAGACTTACCCGGCTGATATACATCTAATCTAACATCTAACTGAAAAAGGTAATGATAAAAAGTCTCATACTGTAATTAATTATAAAACATTAATCACACATCCTAAAGATCTCATGGTATTTGGTGATAAATGAAAATAATGTTGAAATTGGCGCAGATAATTTAATATAAACAATCACACAAGAATGCAAAATCAAAATTAAACCCAGAAGAAAAACGTGGGTAACGCGACGATTAATAAAATCAATAAACAACAAAATTAAAATATATACCCAGTTAAAAACGGATCCACAAAACATAGAATTAAAAGATAATTATAAGAAACTAAAGAACAAACTGAGGGAACTAATAAAGACAAGTAAAGTCAATTATTATTGAAAAGAAATTAATAAAAGTAATAACTTATGGAAGATTTTTTTTCTTTTTTGTTAATAATATCAATATAAATCGCAAAATAGCGCGTTTTATTAAGCAAAATTAAGACATGATGGCCAAAAATGAATACAACTTTTGGACAAAGGAGCTTTGCTTTTTTGGGTCTAAGAATATTTAATTATGTTCCTATAAATATTATAATAATGCATAATTTACATAAATTTCGAAAATATTTAACAAGATTTGAAATAAAGAAAACCGTCTCAATATTCACAAATGTATTGATTTAAAAAACAATTAGTATGATAATAGTATTAATGTCAACTTACTTCCGTAGACTTAGATTTGTATTTATTTATTAATATTATTATATGGCCACGTAACTCATCAATCAACATTATTTGTATTTATTGTTAAATGTATTGCTATGTTTAGATAGATATAGTTAGATTATATAAGTATATTATTCGTAATATCACGGACAAATTCTGGCATTTTAGCGATAAATTGTTTATTGATTAAATGGTTTTATTTTGTTGTCATTATATATTTATCTTCTAAGTTTAAATATTATGTATTACTTTTAAATTTAGTAATGAACATTTCATTATATGAGCTCTAGATTTACTACTATCAGTATTATTACAATCAGCTCTAAAAATATTAAAATAATGAAATTTTAATTTAAAATTCTGAATATTGCCATTCTAAAAGAATATATTCAGTTTTTAATATGATTAGACTTCACCGACGATTTGATGACCAGATTTCGATTTTTTTTCTATTTCTTTAAATTCTTGCTTGTAGGCATTAAATTTTTTAAATGAAGTGTCATGCGTGGTACCGCTAAATGTGGTGGAGATGATTGTCAAGGGGAGAGAAGAACGCCGATTTGGTTCACTAATGCTTATTACTTCTGTTAATCATCATTAAATTTTTGGCGCGGAAAGGCGTAAAACCATCCCAAATTTTTCGTCGACTGACTGCACAGTTTGCTGATAATACGTATTAGAAAACTTGAGTCTACGAATGGCAAAAAAAAATTTTCACATACTGAATAGAAATACTTTACATTTCCGCATCCAAAACACTTTTCCGCATAGCAACACTTTTTCGCATGGATACACTTTTTCGTACTACTTTTATTTACTATTAATCAATTTCAGTGTGTTACATACATGGAGTAATATTTACAACACACGTACTATCGGTAATTATAACCTAATTTTTATATGTCAGTGTCCAAAATGAAATCGCAAACACCTTTATAATTGATGTTATATGCAGTATGTGAAAAAATAGTGTGTACAACTTGTGGAAAATGCGCTTTTCCGCACTCGAGTAGGAACTTGATGCACTCGCTCGCTTCGCTCGCTCGTACACCAACATCCTACTCTCGTGCGGAAAAGCGTAACATTTCCAAACTTGTTGTACAAATAACTATTATGTGGTTGCACAACGGTAGAAAAGGTGATTCATATACGCCGACCGCAAACAACATTACTGAGGCACACATTCGTTCTATCCGTGAGCTGATTTAAACTGAACCACTGCTTACAGTATACGAAATTGCTACAGAGGTACGAATATCGTACGGGAATGCTCAATCAGTGGTTTCCAACGAATTGGGTGGTTAAAGCGAACCCTCTTACTGTTTGTAGAAGGCTTTTGGGCAATATTAAGATTTTTTAAGTCACTTTTGCTGAGACATGGGTGCGTCATGACACTCCAAAATATAACAAAGCCACCACGTATGACTATACGCCATTTATGAAGGCTGGTAATGCTAAATATTATTGCAAGCTCTTGATGAAGTTAAATTGGCTTATCGACCGAAAAGAGGAGGCATGTCCATCCGTCTGATGACAACGCTCGGCCACACGCAGCTGCTTTCACCTGAGGAAAATTAAAGAAAAATAAATAAGGAAATATTGTAACACCCGCCCTATAGCCCTATGTCCCCGCGTGAAATTCACATATTTGGTACACTCAGAAATGAATTTGGAACATTTTTTTACTAAATTCCTTTTTATGTTTGATTCGCCCTCGTAATTTGACCAAAACCAAATTTAAACTTTTAAGTATTTCGTTTTTCTTATGATTGATTGATTTCACCAATTTTGAGGATCTACTTTTTTATTATGTGAACCTACTCACAATATTTTTTAGATCTAAATAAAATCAATTTTGAGTGATGATAACGTATCTTTTATTGTGGAAATTGTATTTCTTCTATGGTTGTTCCTTGATAATCAGGCACATTATATATAATTATATTATTACTACGTTTCCTACGCTCTTATATTTCATATCTTAATGTCATTGGATTTGGTGATACTACTTGATAAATTATTACTTTTTGTCTTGAAAAGGGACAATAATTTCACACGCCGACTCCTCAGCCTATTCGATCACGAATATAGGGCTTGTATTTTTGATTCGTCGTACTCAAGTAGCGATAGTTCTGCTTATTCACAAGCCTTTAACCGATTTCTGATACTTTAATTCTCGTACCAATTCAATACGAGGTGCAGTTTTACGTCTTTGTAAACAATAAGTTGTTATGTTCAGATCGTCACGAACAGACTTGTTAACACTATTCACGATCTGTGGCCTTCATGATGATCGTGGTCAATCCGTTTATATTTTTGTAATGTTATATCGGTGTCTTCAAATTTCTCCACTAATTTTAGAATGATGGATGTGATTGGCGCCAACTTTAAGTGGCGGAAACCTCAAATGTTGCAAAATCATCTACACACCGAATCAGAAGTTTGGTAAAACCCTCAGCGCGGGGTTCACTCCCGAAAAACGCTCCATAGCGACTAAACTCCGAAGAGCCAAACTTTTGATTGGCATATATATAAACACATTTTTGGAAAACCTTATACAGGGTGAGTTTTTTTAGATGTTCTCTATGAGGATCTCGGAAACTATAAGAGATAGTTACTAAGAAGTTTATTTACATAAAAAATGAAACACTTTTCAATGATTTACACTATAAATAAATTAAATTTAAATAGGTTTTCCTTTAAAGTATTGTATTGATCAATTGATTATGGATAATATACTTCTGAAAATTCTTAAATTAACCTACTAATCCTAAATCAAAATATCAAACTAAAGCAAGAAAATGTTATACTATACATATTTCTTTTTTATTATTAGAAGTATCTTTTTGCAATTTTAAATTAATAAAAGATATGTATTAGGAGTATATATTTTATGTAGTCCTTTTATTTACTAAATCCTTAATAAATTAATATAATCCATTTTTCTATACTAATAATTTATAATGATTTATTTTCGCCCACTTGTAGAACTAACAAATGCCAATAATTTCCATTTAACTTTGTAGAATTAATGCATCATTATTGGCGTATTAAAGGGCTTACATTATATTTTCCATGTAATAATATAAATTTGTGAAATAAACTGTCATATAGATCGCTCAATCCGGAGTATCAGCGAACTAGTCCAAACACTGATCCGAATTTACAATAACAATCAATCTCTCTCCCTGACTCTAGTATGTGCGTTTTCATGTGTATGTGTGTATGTGTGTGTCTGTAGTGTTTGGACTGCCGCCTGAAATATCATTCAGTGCAGTTTTCCCCATCCCTGAAACGCACCATGGATGCGCCTGCATCGAAATTGAACCTAGAAACACGTTATCGCTAACCGTCTCACTCGGTTATGGCGTAGAACCGTTACACCATCCCTCTCTAATGGGTGGTGGACGTAGCCGGACTCTGGGTGCGGCTAATCGCAAAAACTCGAGTGTCGTAATTTATAGGGACAAATATTTTGCATTAACATGCGTGCGTGGGGAAGGGCATGGTTGGAAAAAATGGCCTTTTTCAAAAGTACAGCTCCGCCAAATGGAATGAAACAGATACATACAATCATCCCGCACACGCTATTGGATGTGCAAATAAACGTCTGTTATTTTTATAAATTAATATGTTTAATTATTTATATAAACGTTAGCTTATTTAATTTATATCAAATATGTACTTTTTCTGTTTGATTTTCAGGAATAAAGTGCATCATTTAATTACATTTAATGTATTTCATCGGTTTAATTATTTCAAAATGTGTTACAGGTATTTAAATAATTACAAATCTCTTGTTAGTAATTTATAATGACACATTTAAGCGCTCTTGTAATTAGTCAATACTTTTAATTAGTTTAACGTTTTTCTTAATAAAAGATAATTCTAATAAGTGCCATCTAATTGTCTAAGCGAAATACTAATTTTCTTAATTATATTAAGGATATATTATTATTTTATAATGAATGTGAGTTTTAAGACATGTATATATTTGTGTTCCGCAACAAATATAAAAAAATCTATATTATATTAATACTAACAAAGCTTTTTGCACACTTTTAATTAGATAAAACACTGATTTTAAAAGCGTAGTTTTAATTATATATTTATATCTATGAATTCCTTTAAGATAAGTAGGGTATTGTGGTTGTAATCGAAATTCGTAAGATACTTCTTACACATTAATAATTTTATTTGTCATTCGAATAAGTAAGGTATTAATTTGTCAACAGTTGGGATTTAGTTATTATATCATTTTTATAAGAGTAATGTAAAATGTAATAATGATGATGTTAGAGATAGTTCTTTAGTAGTTTATTTTTATTAAAATAAAATTAATACATGTATATGTTTTCAGCAACAAATATTCAGTAAAATATCTAAACTATATTAATATCTTAATATAGCTATCTCTAAGAAACTCGCAAAGTATACTCACCAAAGAGAAAAAAAATCTTAAAATATCTTAATAACTAGTTATAAATTAAATTTGAAGACGAAATTACTAAACTACAATAATTTGCATTTTCTTACCAAGAATGGAGATAGGCCACTTTCACAATTAACAACCAGGTTCGTTATAAAATTTGAAGGAGCCCAAGTCCGTTCAACATAATTTAATATGCTTCAAATTAAAAAAAAGAGAAACATAAGTTACAAAACAAGTTACTACTCATTTACATTTAATGTATGTGAATTTTGCTGTTGTAATTTGTTTGATTTTTTTACAGTGGTGTCAATATAATATTTTCAAACTTTCTTGGTCTACCCCGATGTGTTAATAAATTCGGGACCTTAAAATTTTCATTTTCATTTATAGAAAATTGTATACGTTTATTGATTCTCATTTCGTTCGAATTCTTTATCCTTTTAAATATTGCGTCTACTAATAATTTTTTTGTTACAAAATCTTCTTGTATTCTTTCATCTACAATAAAGTTATTACCTTTCCGACACTATTTGAAAATATTGTAATAATCTCGGGGGACAAACAGTAAATTATTTTCTGTTAATGCCATTTCTACTACGCCAAAATCTCTATCATTTAGTAAAAACGAATGTCCTGATATTAAAAATTTGTAATCTATGATTTCCATATTATTTTCAACAGTTTGGACAATTTTTAGCCACATTAAAGCTACTTTATCTACGATCGTACAGAAAGTAGACGCTTTTTGCATCATTTTTCATTGTAAAAGTGGCTTTTTAAAGCACTAGTGCTTTTTTACGTTTTTATTGCACGGTAATATCAAACTGTTTTTATTGCACAGAAATGTCAAATTTGACAGATGAATATATTATAGCACAAATTTTCGACGAAAAACTTAATTTTCTATTAATTGATACAAATAACTAATAAACTATAAATAAAATATATAATACAAACCAAATGGCAGATTTAAGAACTCTGAAGATTTCATTTAATGCAAGTCGAAGCGATTACAATAAAGCGAACATTTTTTCCATAAATAATAATGGCGGCCGACATTTGTGCAACTTGTTTACTGGTTGCTAAGTAACGCTTTCATTAGTGCACTGCGGGTAAAATATGTTTTCATTAATTGAATTATTGAAATGACATTAAAATATTACTCATAAGAATATTATATTCTTTGAAATCCTTTACGATCGAAGATAAAATTTTGTAAGGCACACGTGTAAAAAGTTTCTTTATTGCACTCCTGGCTTTAAAAAAACTCGCTCGTTCCTCGCTCGTGTTTTTAAACGCCAGTTCGTGCAATAAAGCATCACTTTTTACACTTGTACCTTAAATAACTATTAAAGCACTAGTGCTTTTTTACGTTTTTATTGCACGGTAATGTCAAACTGTTTTTATTGCACAGAATTGTCAAATTTGACAGATGAATATATTTCGACGAAAAACTTAATTTTTTATTAATTGATACAAATAACTAATAAACTATAAATAAAATATATAAAACAAACCAAATGGCAGATTTAAGAACTCTGAAGATTTCATTTAATGCAAGTCGAAGCGATTACAATAAAGCGAACATTTTTTCCATAAATAATAATGGCGGCCGACATTTGTGCAACTGGTTGGTAAGTAACGCTTTCATTAGTGCACTCCGGGTAAAATATGTTGTCATTAATTGAATTATTGAAATGACATTAAAATATTACTCATAAGAATATATTCTTTGAAATCCTTTACGATCGAAGATAAAATTATAAGGCACACGTGTAAAAAGTTTCTTTATTGCACTCCTGGCTTTAAAAAAACTCGCCAGTTCGTGCAATAAAGCATCACTTTTTACACTTGTACCTTAAATAACTATTAATGTTTCTATTTTGCCCTGCGTACATGTTACTGTAAGCTATAATGTGTCTTAAATTTTGAACATGTTTAAGGATGCATGAAGCTATTTCTCGATCCAATAGTTTCATCCCATACGTACATATGAACATTATCGTTATGAAAATTGAGAATACCTCAATTTAGGACGCACATATTGTGTATTAAGGTAATAATTTTTGCAAGTCGGACGAAAAAGCGAAATATTAATCTGAATTGCCTGATACTTGTTCCTGGTCCTGTTTTAGTGACTTCCTAGCTGATTCTGCTAGTCTTAAATGGACATCGTGTTCTTTTGTAAGTTTATTCCTTTCTTCTTCATCATTTTGATGCTTTAATTTTGATGTTTAATACGTCGCATTTTTGACATGTATGTTTGCGCGATTGGTGGCAATGTAAATCAAAATCTTTTTTAAATATTTATCTCTTCACTCATTAATGGGTTTTATTTTATTTTCCTTGCAATAAAGCTCGTATGAGTTAAACATTTTCTTAAGTGTTAGATCAGGATCTAAATATCTTCTATTAGGAATATGAGATCTGTTACAATTGGATTCAAATTTAGGAAAACTTTTAATATGGTTTTAAACGTGTTTTTTCTCTTCCTCAGAAATGTTTCTTGATGATCCAAACACACGCCCACATAAATTATTTCCTACATTTACAGCAGTTAATACATATTTTAAGCGTCCTTCACTTTCTTTAAGGGTACCCAAAAAGAATATTTTACAAACTCTTCCGTTTTTAGAATTTGACAAATACCTAAAATTCCAATTTCTTGGCGAACCTTTTCCGATTTTTGTTACATCTTCGATTTACAGTTCGATAGCGCTCGGTAGCTTCGAAAAGCATTTTTTTTGTTTATTAAAGTCTCCCAAATACCAAAACTTCTTAAAAATATTCTCTCTTTCTTCTTCTTTTTCGTATTTTTTTATACAAGCATTTCGACAACGAAAGTACGCTATTTTCGGATTGAGTACAATATTTTTTTCCTAAATTCCGTTTAATCTTTAGCATTTTTTGGATGTATGTTTCATGAAACTTGTCTTCATTGTTATGTGTATCTTCATCCCCTTAAGACTAATATTGTTCTAGAATTCTCTTTCTTTTTCGATTTTTTCTGAAATCATTAATTACTAATTCTTCCTCACTCTCTGAACTAAATGGTCTTATCGTTTTGTTTTTCCCCATGGGTTTAGTTTGCTATTGATAATGGTCACTTTGTGACCGAAATGTACATTTAGCTATAAAATAAACCAAGTGAAAAAAGTGCCAAACTAGTGTTTTATTTAATATAAATATTTTCACGTACTCATAAAACTCACCGATTTCCCCATGGGTGTGATAATTTATAAAATTTTATATTAAATTTAATTTAAAGTACAGATAAAAATTTTGTTTAACTGCACTAATTAAACAAATTACATATTATTTAACCAATGCAATTGTCCAAAAACTTTGTTATCTTGTTATATACTAATTAATTAAAATTATCTTCATCCCTGCCTTTGGACATGATCAATAATGAATATCTTAATTTAAGTATAAATGGACTTTTAAAATAAACAGCGGAATTATTTAACTAACTCTGACCTCTTATGTGTCCAGAATTATCGTATTTACTCGGAATATAAGTAAGCTTAACTACTTTGATAGATAACTTGAAGTTGTACGTATAACCACGCGCAACCGGAAATAATTGACAAATGGACTTTCAAAATAAACGGTTCATATATACACCTATATGTATGCATAATATCCTTCAAAACAAAATCACTTAAATAAAAACTATCTCCACAAGAAATGCTGTTAAAAATTTCGGCCCTTGTTAGATTAGGTTAGTAGGTAAATTGCAGAAAATTAACTATTTCGATTAAGTGAAATAATACTATATAATTATATTTCTTCAAAACAGTTTCTGCTTATTTTGAATATAGCTTCGAGCCATACTCACTGGATATATAGAATTTACACAATTTAATATCGATGCACTGCGACAATTGTTTCGCCACACAGTGGCTTCATCAGGCAGATGATAATATCATTGTAGGCTCTATAATGTGCATTACTCTTAAATAAAGCCATTGATGAAGACGATATACATTTATTGAGAAAAATTTCTTCAGCAGGAAATTGTTCAAGGGCCTCTAAAATCTTTATTTACTTATTATTTACTAAAGCAATAACTTTAATGTAAATCCAAAAACAAAAATCTCAGGTGGAGCGTTTAGACTATTTTTTTTTCATGATGAATCCTTCATTATAAAGTTTAAATTCCATACTTTAAACAGAAGTAAAAGACTCTTCATTGACTGGCTTGCTAGTCATCGAAGACGATAGACATACGCTACAGAGCTCTTATAATTGTGATAAATAAATTGTGTAAAACTAGTGCCCTGATACTATCCAAGAATGGTGTCATCTACGGACTCAGAGAAGGATTTTAAGACTCCCAAAACCACTTCCACACGAACATCCAACATCACAACAACCACCACAACCTCACAAAACACCCCAACTTCTATACCAACAATTTACCTACATGTTCAAACGATATCCAGTATTAGAGAGCCACGCACCGGAACTTATTCTCTTCCCATGCAACAAATGCAATAAATTTACTCATAAAATAACAGATTGCACAGAAGAAACCAAATGCGCTAAATATATTGGAGGACACCCCACTTCGTCGTGTACTACCACACTCGCAAAAAAGTGCCGATCCTGCAAAGAAGAGGGCCACGCAGCGTGGTCAATAAGATGTAAGATGCGCCCAAATTAACAACCAATCGAAGGGATAGCAAACATTCAAATACATAGTACTAACAAAAAATCAAGCGACATGAACAAAACAATAATTAGACAATTACGGGTCCATAAATCATTCAATCTACATGATCACATTTTAGATACGTACGCCACTGAAATCAACTCACCATCCGCGCTAGACAGACAAATGCTCCTAAAAAAGCTACGAAATAGATTTATCGAATCATACCAAATCGACACACACGATTCATCTTCAAACCATCGCATGTTCATCGTTACGTGCGATCTTAAGTTCTTTGATATCATTCGACATGTTTCCCCAAAAGATGGAGTCCACACAGCTCATATTTCTGTCACCAATGGTTAATGTAAGATTATTGTATACTAACATCAACTCAGTACAAATCTCATATCCCATTACCTGTCCAACAATCCTGTACATGTAAACCTCCTCGTTGAAACTAAAACAAATGAACCTTTTAAATATAACAATTGGAAATCAATTCAAATTCAATCGACAATTCTCAACGAAAATAAACGAGGAGGTTCGCAAGCATAATTTCATCCTACTCTATTCTTCGGTAAAACCAACCCCCCACGTATCAATAATCCCCTGAATCAATGCCTCCATTTCACTCTCTCCTTGCCCCATTTCATTCTACATGTGTTCTTAGTTTACATCCATCCTTATTCTTCGATAGACATCACCATATTTACGAAAGCTTTCCTTTATGCCCACGTTATTATCATTGGCGATTTCAACATTAATAAAACCAAATCCCGTCAAATATCCACATTCTCATTTAACAAAACAAAATTGGAATTTGTTTGTATTCCCACGCCAACAACCTTTGTAATAAATGAAAATCAATCAACAACCCCTGACATAATCCGTTGTACGTCCAATAGCCGTCATCTCATCCACACAGTAACTCTTATTCCAGATCTCTGTTCCGACCACCTATCTATCCAATTTGACATAGACACCAAATCCCAATCAACACCTCTTCCTCCTCAATTCATTTATTGCTATAACATTGAACGTTTCCAAACATTTTCACAACATATTGATCCACTTATAATATCTCAATTTAATTCCGTTTTAGCTGACTCCATTATGCCCCATACTCCCAAAATCCAAAAACAATATTACAAATATCCACTCCCCAAATTCATCCTCCGACTAATAAAATTCAAACGACAACTATACACCGACATTAAATTCAATGACGAACGAACCCTGAGAGAAAAATATAACAAAGTAAATAGAGACATAAGAAAACCAATATGCGAATATAAAAAAATTAAAAAGAAAAATGGACAGAAACTTGCAAACCAATCAATGAGATGCAAGGCAAGACATACTGGACAGTATTTAAAAAAAACTGACAAAATATAAAAAATCAGACCATATCAACATCATTATAGACACTTCAACAAACGCTACAATCAAGGACGATACGTTAATTTCTAAAATAATTGCCCGACATTTTCATAATTGTTTAAAAAATCAGTTAATTACAAACTTTGACAGTAAATTCCATGACACAGTTAACAACTGGTATAATTCATTTAACTTCTATCCATCTCCAGCCCCAATTGATGATATTATAAGTGAAGAAGAATACTATATAGTGTTGCATTCTTGTAGAAACACATCCCCAGGTCACGACCATCCATCGTTCCATCCTCAAAAAGTAATCCGAAACAACCTACAAATTTATCCTAAAAATCCTCAGCTATTGTTACTATAATTACTATTATATATACAACCAATACCTTCCCGATGAATGGAAAAAGGCGTAATAGTATGAACCCCCAAACCTAATAATAATCCCTCCTATATTACGAGTTATAGACTAATCACCCATCTTCCTGTAATAGGCAAACTATGCGAATCTCTTTTAAAATAAAAAATCCTAAAATCTAACACATGTATTCCTGATTAACAATTTGGCTTCCTTCCACAAAAATCAACTACACTTCCACTTACCATCCTCACGTCCAACATCCAAACAAAGCACCTCGAAGGTCACTAGTCTCACTCAGTGTGGTATCGAGGTCTGCTTTATAAATATTTCCTCTTAAATATTCCCAAGCATCTTATCAACATACTCCATGAATTTCTTACGAATCGATCCCTTCAAGGATCCGCACTCTCCCCATTACTTTACAACCTATACTCACACGATATATTTAATCCCAATCCTACACACTTTAATCCTACCATATATCGACTCATTTTTGCAGATGATACTGCTTTAATTGCACATGCCGAAACCCTTTCCTCTGCGCTTAACGCACTTCAAACATCCCTCCAATCATTGCAAAATTGTTTTTTTAATAGCGTATACAATTAAATCCTAATAAAATGAATTCTTTTGCTCCCCTTTCACAAAAGTTCTCCAACATCTATAATCAAAATCCAACCGAAATATCCCCATCCCACACATGTAAATATTTTGGAATCCTATTTGACTCAAAACTTTCCTTTAAAGCTCATTTCCAATCACTTAAAGCCAGAGTTAAAACTAGGGTCCGGCATTTTAGGGCACTAACATATAAAAACCAAGGTATTTCGACAAAGACCGCAGTTAGTATTTACAAATCAATTTGCCGGCCCCTATTAGACTATGGTTTATCCTTTTTACTCAATGCCGTCCCTCCACCCTACATCATATCCAAGTAGCCGAAATATCCCCTTACCAAAATGAGACATCCCAACAATCCTCTCCATAATCCATCCAATGAATTGTTATACGAATCCACACAGATCACTTCCATCAATCAACGTACACTAGCCCTTAGAGAAAAATTCGCAGCAAAACCCTATAATCTATCCCTTATCAACAAATTTTGTATCCCTCGAAACCCCAATATTCCTTCAAAATACAAACATCATACTAGAACAAATCACGAATTCATTATATCGCATCATCTGGACAACCAACTAGCGTTTAATTTCAAATTAATTACTTTCATTTGACAGGGCAGAAAGACCTATGGTAGATAGCCCAGACAATGACGTACTAACCAAACTAAGCCAGAATAAAATGTAAAAACAAATCAAAATGTAAAAGTTACTTAAATAAAGATGTTGTATATATGACTTTGTTGTATATACACTGAATTGAAAAATTCGCTATATTTTAACCACAAATAATTATTGTAAAAATATTATATAACGTGTAGGCACAATTATATAAATCTAAACAACACAGCACGACTCGATTTCGACGTTTTATCGATTTCCACGTAGTAACGGTCGTAACCATTCTATTTATTGAATAAAAAGTTATAGAATTAAAAATAAATCACTAAGAACCATCAATAATTGATAATTGAGGATAATAGTTACTTATATTTTCAATGGATAATATACGAACAATATAATAAACGAAAAAGATGGTTTTAAATGATACTACTAAGAAAAGTGCCCCTTCTTTGTTTTTCAACATTTTTCTGCTGTATTTGTATATTTTTTTCTAATAATAATACTATCTAATTATTTTTTGGTTACAATTGTATTGTTTACACACATATATTTATTTGATGAATTCATTTTTAATATTAGTTTTTCAATTATAACCAGGTTTGAAAACAATAATAAAATTGATATGGTGAACCCGGCATTATTATATTTCCGTCCAAATATTCAACGAAAAATGTAATCCATAAAAATACATTTCCACAGCTGAAAAAACAATTGCAATTAAAATGCAAAAAATACCCAGAATTTTGTTCCGATTTTACCGGAACAAAAAAATGGAATGGAATTTTCATTCTCTGGATTAGTATCGACTGATTGTATATATTTTGTGTATATATATATATATATATATTTTGTATATATATATATATATATATATATATATATATATATATATTTGCGTGTGTGTGTGTACAAAAACACGGAGTGCAATTCGAATCACCACCCACTCCACACTACCCCCCCAAATGCACGCGTTCCCCCTGCTCGCCGCCTCCCGTCATCATCATCAGGGACCGGCATGGGGACGCGCAACCCGTCCGTGCCCCCCGCAAACCGCCCCCATGAATCTGCACAAACTGACATGTATATTTTATCTCTTTCCACTGTTACTTCCGTCCCGCTCGGCCGAGCTAAATTGCAATTTGGACACTGCGTGACTGCATTTACGAATGGTATTGATTTTGATACCGGCGGAATTTAGTATTGTACACTATTCGATTGATTTTTCCTCTCCATAAAAAATTTATGCAAATTCACACCATACACACACATATATAGAAACGCACAAACGCGCACGTACGCTACTGCACCGCGCCGGGCGGGTGACATCCAAAAAGGGGGTCCGCATACCCCACCGCTTCCACCCATCCTTGCACCGGGGATGCATTCGTTTATTTATGTGTATCCGATTTAAAATGAAATTGCATCCAATACACAGTTATTATAATTATTTATATAATTTTCTGCGCAGCCTGCGCCCAAATACGAATTTTAATATCTTTGCTAAAACCTTCTATCTGGCAATCGAAACTTGAACTGGTGAACATGTTCAGGCGTGCGTGTTCGCACCCATAAACATACGTTTCTTTCATACCTAATTGCCTTCTAATTTGAAAGCTGAAATACAAACATACCACCTGATGATAACCACGCATCGATACCATGCATGAAAAGGTGGTTTTGATATCTTTATTACTCATCGTGAAATTGATGAACCTAATTACTCACTTATTGTAGTTTTATGTATAGTATTAATAATATATTGCCATTAATTAAAATTGTTGTCACTCTTAAAGGGTTAGAATGATGCTGAAGGTTCATGACCCTTTAATGTACATCCGTTAGTTGGGTTTTGATGTTAATATAAATCATATAAAATATGATTATATTTTAATAAAATTTGCTAAGTATAATTTTTTGTAAGAATCTATAGTTGAATTATAGTTTAAGATTTTTTTAATAATGTAATTTTAGAGATATCGATGTCGAAATGTGCTTTAATCAATGGTAACTGTATATTAATTATTTATGAAATTATATGTTGGTGTTAAAAATTATTACAAGTCATTCAAATGATATTTATTATTGTAATTCTCAATAGAAAAATAAAACAAGTAAAGAGTTCTTAATTATATATTTTCACAAACCTAAATTAAATATTTCAGCTCATACCAACCAAGTAAATAATAATTCATATGAGACTGTGAAACTTTGCCTTAACGAGCCACAGTGTGGCGAAACAATTTTTGCGTGTCTATAAATATTCTTCTTACATTAACATTTAAAAAGCGAAAATGATTTTCCAAAAACATCAATTAATATGCAAGTCTGATTATTATATCTAATAATAATTTGTACTGTTGTTTGTGCAAAAAAGTTAACTTAGCTGTAGTTAAGGTAGGAAAAATTCGATTAGTGTATAATTGCACTGTTCTTAATTATTTAAAACACCTATATCTGTTATTTCATATATTTTATGTCATTCTTGCTTAAAATTAAACAGTTCTGAAATGGATTATTTTATTACTTCTTTCAGCTGACTAGCTGACTAAAATTTTAAAATGTTTGATCCTCTTAAGGTATGGTAAAAAATTTACGATTTAATTTAAAACTTAACAAAGCAGCAATTGAAATTTTTTAAAAAGTAGCAACAAAACACTATAAACAGTGTATTGAATATCAACTATGGGGTAATTTTATTCTTTTGACATTAAATATATTCGTTAGCTTACCAAGAGAGAAAAGTAACTCACTTAGGTGTGATTTTAAAACTCATTTTAATTCCAATGGCCTACAAAATTATTAATAAGAGATATTCTAAGAACTTGAATTTGAGTAAACAAGTAACAATTGCATCGATAACGTTTTTACGAATTACGATCCAAAACATATTACTATTTCCTGTATGAACCTAAATGGTACATATACCAAAATAAAAATGAATATCTTGTAAACTATACAGGGTGGCGCACCACATTCGCGTCGGCAATTTTTTTTGTTGTGACTCAAAAAAAGTTACGCACCAAAGTTATATAAATTTCATTAGGACACCCTGTATATTAGTACATATTTTGATAGTTCAGGTGAAATAAAGGCAAGTTACTGTAATGTTTTCTATACCTAACTTCAGCCGTTTTTAAGATATTTGACAATTCTTGAAAATGTAGAGTTATGTATAGGAAACAACAGTTACTTGCCTTTATTTAGCCTGCACTATCAAAATATGAAAGAATATACGGGGTGTCCCAATGAAATTTATATAACTTTGGTGTGTAACTTTATAATCCCCAGACTCCACTAACAATACTGGAAAAGCTGAGTAGATTTATTACTTACCAGGTTAAACTACTATATTTTAATATTATTCAATATACAAATTGGGTATTATCGATTTATTTGAAAAATGAGAACAATTTGTCAATGCAATTATTAAAGCAATTAAAAAAGCATTTTCTGCATCTAAATTTAATAAACGAATTGCGATATAAGTCAACACATGGTTTACCTATGAGATCAAGCAAATGAGAAACACACTTAGTCTCCTGCATGAAGAATATATTTTGCAACCCTCAGCAGTAACCAAATGACCAGGGACAACTATAGAAAACGATACAAATTTGCAATCATTGAAGCAAAAACAACGTACAAATGATAATATAATGAAATGTAACCCAAACAAACCAAAAGCGATATGGTCAATAATAAATCAAACAAAAAATCTCAAACTAAATGTTAGTGGCAGTGTGATGATTTTAATAATTTATTTTGCAAATATTGGGCTTTCTGATCTAATACGGAAGAAACCGCCGATTACAACTGTTTCAGAATTGACAGTTTAATTTTCGTCTAGTATCACCTGTCGAAGTTAAAGATATTATAAGTAAGCTAAAAAATAGTAAATCAAATGATATTTATGAATTATTAAAGATTGTGATCAATGAACTATATTTACCAATAATGAAATTGATTAATTTTTCTATAACTGTAGGTTATTTTCCCAATATTTTAAAACTCGCAAAAATCATTCCCATTTTCAAAAAGGCAATAATGACGACATTAACAATTATAGGCACTACTTACAGTAATTTCAAAAATATTAGAAAATGTTCTCAAAAAAACAAATTGTTGAGTATTTTGAAATAAATAACTTACTCTACTCTAAAAAGTATGGTTTCAGATCCAAACGTGCACGAAAGTGGTTGAACTTAGTAATAATTAGTAGATCCTTTGAAAATAAATCGACCTACCCTAAACTTAAGTAAATCCTTTAACAGTGTCTCCTATTCGAAATTAATCACAAAATTAAAAAAAATATAACTTTAGTAGCGATAGATTGCTACTAATAAATTTATATCTAAAAAATGGTGATGTGGCCATCATAATACTTTCCCTATATTTTTCTTGAATACTATGCGGTTTACGCAAAAATATTATTTCTAGTAATTTGTTCAATATTCTCTGCAATTAATTGTTATATAAATTTCATGTAACTATAGTTTATTAGCAATTGGTAAAAAACTGTCAACATTTTCAATTTTTAATTATTTTTTTTCTCGGAAGTTAAGAATTTTACAAAAAATATGTTTTTATATAAAACTTGTTTATTTTCTCATTATATTTAACTTTTGTTTGAAAAGTTTTGTAATATTTTTCATATTTAGAAAAATATCGCTAAAAAACAAAAAAAACGCCTCGAGTAAACATCCACTTCCGGTTTATGAATGTTCACCAAAAGCTTTTCAGTTCCAGTTTTTAACGATAAAACCTTAAGTGTAAAGTTTCATCTCAATTGGTTCATTCGTTTTTGAGATACAGCGCCCACGGACAGACAGACACACACACAGACACAAAAAATTTTTTTCCAGAAATTAGTGTAATGGACTCAGGGGACCTCAAAACGGATATTTCCGCAAAAAAAAATGGTAATGTGGCCATCATAGTACTTTCCCTATATTTTACTCGAGAACTATGCGGTTTATGGAAAAAGGTTATTCTTATTAATTTATTCAATTTTGAATTCTCTACAATTATTTGTCATATAACTTTCATGTTGCTTCAATAGTTTATTAGCAATTGGCAAAAAATATCAAAAATTTCAATTTTTATTCTCGAAAGTTAAGAATTTTATGAAAAATATATATTAACAAAATTTATTCAGTTTCTCATTCTCTTTAACTTTTGTTTGAAAAGTTTTGTAATATTTTTCATATTAAAAAAAATATCGGAAAAAAACAAAAAAACGCCTCGAGTAAACACCCACTTCCGGTTTATAAATGTTTACCAAAAGCTTTTCAGTTCCAGTTTTTAACGATAAAACCTTAGGTTTAAAGTTTCATCTCAATCGGATCAGTCGTTTTTGAGATACAGCACCCACGGACAGACAGACAGACACACACACAGACACATTTTTTTTTCCAGAAATTAGTTTAATGGACTCAGGGGACCTCAAAACGGATATTTCCGCAAAAAAAAAATTCAAAAAAAAATCACGATCACAATACTTCCCCTATATATACTTGGTATATAGGGAAAGTAAAACCCGAAGAAAAAACAAAGAAGACAACTCAGATGTCTTACAAACTACCACCGGTGTACCGCATGGATCTATGTCCTATTTTATTCCTAATTTTCATAAATGATTTGCCTTTAGCACTTAGCAATACAATTGTTCTTACTTTTATGACACAACAATTATCGATTTCGCAAAAAATTCTGTCGCTATAAAAAATACAGAGTCAATGATAATTCTTCATTCATGGTATAATATTAATTTATTAAAACTTAACGATGAAAAACCAAGCAAATCACATTTGTACAAAATAATGTAAATGCTCCTAAAGAATTTACGTGCTTCTTGGGTATTCATCTAGACAATAATTTAAAATATAAATATAATATTTGGCAAAAAAATATCTAAAAATATTTATTGCCTGAGAAATCTTACTAATCAAGTGTCTGCGACTGCGATCAAAAGTAGCTTATCATTCCCTTATTGAAGCACATATTCGCTATGGTATACTAGCCTGGGGACATTCAGCCATAAGACACAAAATCTTCGCTCTGCAATGGCGAGCGTTAAGAATTGTAAATTTTAATATCTTGACGTTACTATGTATATTTATTTATTTATGAAAGCCTATTTTATATAAAAATCATCACACTGACTATATGAACACCATAATAATAATAATAATAATAATAATAATAATTTTTATTTTCCTCTAAATAAATTACAATTACACTAAAAATATATATATAAAAAAATAAATTATTAAGTTGTACATTGTTGAGAATAAAGCATATTAATTATAGCCTTTTTGAATGTTTCTAACGTTGGTACTACTAGGGATACATTGTTTATTTAATTATGGTTTTAAAATTTTAATTAATTAGGAGCATTTTATTTTTGGTCCAAATAGAAGATACTGGGACTTTAAGGGTTTTAAGTGGAGACTGTGAGACTTAGATTCTCCGTATATTAAATTTAGATCTTGATTAATCATTTCTAGTGCATCGTAAACATGTTTTGGTTGAAAAGACAAATACAATTGTATATTGCGTACATATGGTATTTACAAATAATGTTGAAGTAAATTGATAGCGGATTGGTCGAGCCCAATGTAGTGAAGTACAGATAACAGAATCTAATGATCTAGGATGTCAAAGGTTTTTCTATACTCTAAGAGTATTAGAGCAGTAACTAGGCCTTTATCAGTTGCTTGCAATATATCATCCGTCACATTAAGAAGTTCTATAGTGCAACTATGACCTTGTCTGAAACCGGACTGAAATTTAAGCAGAGTATTATATTTTGATAAATGATGCTTTAACTGACTATTCACAATAATTTGTAAAACTTTAGAGAGTACAGGGAGAATACTGATGGGTCTTAGATGACATAACTCGATTGGATTTTTATTCTTAGGTAAGGGAATAATTAAAGACTTTTTCCGAGCGGTTGGAAATATGCTTTCTAATAAGCAAGTAATAAAATGTATTAAAATCCTTTAGTTCGTTGTAGAAAATTAAATAATAAATTTAAACGAAATGTTTTCGTATTTTTAAATTTATTAATAAGCAAGTGTTAATTATGTTTGTAATGCATGGTAACAGAAAGAGACAACACATTTTAATAATTTTTATATCTAGTCCATCAGTTCCTTGGGCTCTTGATTCAATATTGTTAATAATTTTGTTAATATCCGTACTCTCGACAAGTGAAAATTTAAACTGTGAAGAAAATTCAGTAAAAGTGTTATTTTTATAATAATCTATAGCATCGCTATTAGAACTAGATAATAGTATTGAATTTAGAAAATAATCGTTAATAGTGTTTGGGTCTCCAAGTGTTGTTGGAAATTCATTGAAGTTATCATTATTTGGTGCGACATTTAATGATTTTACTTCTCGCTATAAAGTTTTGGTATTTGCAGAATGTATTTTGTGTTGAATATATACTTTCTTTTCGCTTTTTATTGCAATATTGTGTAATTATAATAATTCCAAGTAGATGGATTTCTTGTTTTGTTAAACTTAGCTCTGGCTTTATTTTTTTAGCGATATTAAGAGTTCAATATTATCAGTTAGCCATGGTGGTTTTGGTTTATCAATTTTAATTGTTTTGTATGGCGCTAGCTTATTTAAGGTTTGCAAAAGGCAATTGTTTAATGTACCAATTTTATCATTTACATCAGTTAAGTAAAAGATATTATCTAAGATTCTAGGTCTCTGGACAAGTCTTCAGGATTCAAATGTATAAAATCGCGATATGTGATAAACACTGGTTTAAAAGAAATTAAACCAGTCTTGATTTCAACAAATGTTAAATCATGATCTGAAAAATCCCTATTAATTACCCCGTAATCTACAACCACACAGCTACCAGATACTACAACAAGGTCTATTGTTGATAGTGATGAAGTGTTATTCTGGTTGGCTGAGATATTAGTTGCTTGATGTCTAGTGAATCCATACTTAACTTAAAATTGATAGCTTTACGCTCATTTGGCTTTCGCATATCAGTATTAAAATCACCAACACAAATGACCAGAATGTGGGTTTTGTTTGTTTTTGTACGCTATGTTTTCTTGTTTTTAATGTATTCTTAATTGCCGGTTGGTTTGCATTATTTTCTTTACTATCTTGAACAGTTAAATCTATATTTTGTTCTATTGTTGGTGTCAGTGGTGCACTAACGGGTTTTTTTAAGTAATGATATTTCAAATTCACTGTCGGTGACAATATCCTGTACTTCTAATTGGTCGACAGTAAAGGCTTCGGAAACAATTATTAATTTTCCCCTCTTAATTATGGCATTTTGACGTTTAGATTTTGCTGGAGCAAGATGCTTACGTAAGATTTTATTTTTAAAGCGATCTTCCAGAGACAGATTATGACTGATACTGATTCCTGTATTTTTAAAGTTAAGAGGTTCGACATATGAATTAATATTTATATTTTAGTTTAATACTATTTGTCAACATAAATAATTATTAACTCACTAAATTATAAAAAAGAATGGTTAAAGGAGAATATGAAGAATAATTATATAAACTTATAAAAGTCTATTATTCAATGTCCCTTTAAAACTAAATATTCCATGCATAATAAACATATTTCTGCTTTACAGATCATTTAAGTTAATATTTTTAAGGATTTGTACTAAACAGTCGAATAATGAAATGTACATTAGGTTAACTTTGTATTTATTAATTAGAATTATTTTCATTAAGTTAAAACTCCTGAAGTCAATAAAAATTTTGAACTAAAAATTAAATAATTATCTGTTCTCTTAACACTACATGGAATTCAGGTTAAGTTAATTGAAGAGTTTTCTATATTTAAAACTTTCATTAATGTTTTTCATAAGTTATGCCTAATATCACAGTAGTTGAGGCACATATGATAAATGATTACTATAAAATTAAACAAATTTAATCAATTCTAAAATATATAAATTAACCTGCTCTAAATTATAAGCAAGTGACCAACACTCTTAGCTATATTAATAGAAAAGGAAAGACAATGAAAAAAGAAAAAAATACATATTTATAAATAGTTATACAAATGTTGTACAACTCTGGTTCTAACTAGAACGAGATTTATAGTATATGATTTTAATCTCAGGTTATATACCAAATTTATTACCATAGTATTTTTTTAGCTTCTAGTCAATATCCGATTGTAATATAGAATTGAAAAGAAACCATTTATTAGCGTTATAACAAAATATGTTTACATATGTCAGAACATGTTCTACAATAAATCATTGCAATTATATTAGAAGTACAATAAAGATATATACAAAACCAAAATCAAAATATTAAATTAATATAAGCTACATTCACGTTTGCACTTTTTGCATAGTTCCGACTTCATTCTCGATTTAAATGGATTAAATTGTCCAGTACATTCAGTGATTGAGTCAGCTAAATATCTTTGAACTAATGAAATGATTTTTTAAGATTTAGATAGTTATAGCCGTTCTAGGTATAATCTTTTTGGAATAAATGTAATGATATATATGGATACACTCAAGCATAAATGAAGAGAACAAAGAAAGAACATCATGGGAATAAACTGTTTTCTGCTATCTTTGTGATAAACAAACAAATAGTTACTGATTTATGGCACAATGCCAGCAACCTTTGACATTTTAGAAATAATGAGATTGACATTTAACTAGCTGCTTGACAAATTTCAAGCATCTAGCCATTAATGTTTAAGTTATCTTAGTAGAAATATGTCGTCAAACTTGATGTTTTCTCACCGTAAAACTTATAACTTGACTTACTGTCTGGGAGAATTCCTTTTTTTTTAGGTTTTAACGAGAAAATGTGGTTTACTGTTTTAGATAAACTTGTTTACAGAAAACCATTTGGTCGTATATGTTTAGATACATTTTATTAAAGTGCTGTACTTATAATCAGTGATTTGTTAAAGAAATTTTTATCGTCACCATACAATAAGTACTTAGAATTAGAATTTAGCAACATCAGGTCATTTAATTATAACATTATATATGTCGTAAGATATATCTTTGTGGTAACCCATACATCACTTTCAGCTAAAAGTGCTTGATTTATAGTAAAAATATGTGGCTCTCACAGTAAGTATGAGTTTATTTGGCATCTACTTTTAGGATAAAACTTGTAAAAATATAATCTGCGTAGCAAAGACACAATCCAAGCCCTTTCATAAGGTCCAGGAAGGATAATATAGTATGCACCATTTCTAAAACCATCATTAATTTCCTCAATACGGTGTACGCCATTCCAGATGTTACCCTCAATAAGTGCAATCATTATATCTGAAGTAAATCTCTTCTCCTTAGGCGATAATTCTGTTCCGATAACAAGTTTATATATTCAAGGAAGACTATAATATACTTTTTATTGGAAATTATTGGACGTGTAGAAATTGGTCTATAATTGTTACTATGCGATTTGTCAAATCGGTCTTATACTAGCTCTCTTTAACGATTAAGGAAACGTATAGCTCTCTATATATTTTTTATTAATTTATTTAGTGGATAGTGATATTTTGTTATTACCATGTCGGTTTTTATAATTCTTAATGTTACCTATAATATCCTTCACGTGTTTGTTACTGTTGCAAAAGTTGGTACCAACCATTAAGCTTATTTATTCATCGGATTTCGGTAAATCCTTAGCTCTGTATTATATATTATCACGTTGGGTTGTATTGCAGGCATTTCTTATGGTTCACGTCGTTTTTATCTCTTAGATTAGCTTTCTATGCAACCCTGATTTGCTGACATTTTTACATTAGCAATTTATAGCGCTAAATATAAAATAAAGTAGATAAATTCCCGCAGAATGAATGGTTTTGTAATTATTTCGCTAGGTTACAATATTTTTGAAGTCGTGATACACTTTTCAATGTTTTGTATCTCATATATGAACGTTTACAAACAATAATCATTACAAAATATAATATATTTTCGACCTTTCCAAGTGCTGTCTAAATTAAAATACAATATTTTAACAATTTATAGATGAACATGAAGATTTTGAGTAATTCTGATTAGCTGAACTGCTAAAAACAATTTCGGATTTAATCACGTGTTGTAGTATTTAGGATCTAAAGGGACAAAGGTGCGGTATTTTTAGATTAAATTAAAGTATTTATTAGAGATTAAATAATGGTAAATAAATTAAATCGTCGTGTTCATTTGCAAATTACACACTAGAATGTAATCATTAATATTCATTTATAGATAAAATATAATGTTTACGAAATAGGTTTAAGAAATAATAACACTTTGCTAGTATCACGAATTTTTACACTTTTTATTGTGACTAGTTTCGTCCTATTCGGACATTATCAAACGAATATTCGTTTGATAATGTCCGAATAGGACGAAACTAGTCATAATAAAAAGTGTAAAAATTCGTGATACTAGCAAAGTGTTATTATTTCCTAAACCTATTTCGTAATCAAGATGTATCACAAAGTCATGGCTTCAACAATCAATCATATAATGTTTATATTTTGCAGTAAATGCAAAGCCTTAATCTTTTAGAGTAATTATAAATATTCCGACAAATTAAGAACACGTATAGTATTCTACTTATTTCTACCAAAATAGCTTGTTTTTAACAAAATTGCTATTTGAGTGACGATATTTAAAATACTTGATAATCATCTTCATAAATCTAATGAAATTGACATATAATAACTCCAGTTAAAAAATATAGTATTTGTTTATAAAGTAAACATGATTTTTTTAATGGATATTAAAAATATAAGAAACCATGACATTAGACCTGTCCAAAAGTTTAGGTATCATTAAGTATGCATGCCTTAACTATGTCATAATGGTATACTTGGCATGGCGCATAACCCAATAAACTCGTATTGGTAAAATATATTTAATAATAATAATACTTTATTAACGGTATCACCTTTTTACAGAAATAATATGAAAAATAAAACAATTCAAAAATTATAAAACTAAAATACAATCTACATGTAAAAATTTACGTGTACGTGTGCAGCATGTTCGAGTGAATTACATTAAACCTAATTGAATATTATTCAGCTTAACTTTAAAAGAAGAGTTCGATTCTCTAAATAAGTCAAACCAATGATTATTACAATATTTATTAGCAAGATTTATTAAGCGTGTTATAGAGTTATGGGTGTCGGCTATTGTCCTGTATATGTCACTGTGGAAAATCTTCACTGAATGAGTTTGCCTCTGTGGTATGTGAACTGGTTAACTGCTCCAAAAGATATGGTGAATCTAAAGTTCCATTCAGTAGACGATGTAAGAAGCATAAATCAGCTCTGATTCTACGCTTATCCAACGTTGATAAATTAAGACTTTATCTTATAGTTGAATATTCACCTTGTATGTGTGGTATTCCCATCTTATATCCTTTTATTTCTTTTGTATTGATTCCAGGCGAGTACAATTGGTAGATGAGTATGGAGTCCATACAGGAGACGCATAATCTAAGTGATATCTGACAAGGGAGCAATATAATGTCTTAAGGCATTCTACATTAAATTGTTTCCCTATTTGCCATAAATCTCTGCATAGCCCTACTTGTAATATCTGTAATATGTGTGGTAAATGAATGTTTATAATCGAACATCTTAAGCCCTTTGGTATGTAAACCATCTTCCACTGCTACAAATAATTCATTCTTATTTAGTTTATTAAAAATCAAAATATATACATTTATTGTTGAACACTGCAACATGTTTCACCACACGGTGGCTTCATCAGGTAGAGTATTCATCTGCCTGATGAAGCCACACAGGCAGATGAATCCACTGTGTGGCGAAACATGTTGCAGTATTCAACAATAAATCTGAAACCCTCCCAACTGTGTTGTTTTATTTCAATGTGTTATGGAGTTTCATCATGTATCCATCTCGTCAATTCAAAAAATATACATTCAAAATTTGTATAACGATAGCACGTAAAAGAGTGAACCCTTTTATCAAAGTAGAGTGGGGGTCTTTCGGTAAAAAATGTACAGTTTCTTTGTTTCGTTCAAGAGTTGTTCGTTATAAAACTAAGAGTTAATTACTACCTTAATAATGGCGTTATTTCGAGCAAAAGGGTTTAAATATTTCTTGACTCTAAGTTGTATTGGCATAATCAAAAAGATAATCGATCCAACAAATTATGCATAGAGCATACTAATCTAAATCTAATCTACCACAGTAAGTTTTATGCTTAGTTTAGATTAATATGAAGTATGTCAAATGGCTTTCAATTAATTTAAATTGGCAAGGAATGATAATTATGATATTTTAATTGATAATTTGGTACATATTTTTTTAATTCTCCTAGTCACTAAGTAAGACACATCATTTTTTGGATTTTAAAAAATCTACTATTAATACTACTATGTAACTCGTGCATGTGGAAAATATCTACACTAAAAATTTTGCATACATATTTTTACGTTAATTAATAACGATAAAATAATAACAATGCTGGTGATTTGGTGTACGCCATTCCAGATGTTACCCTCAAGCCGTTACAACCCATCACTTTTCAACATAAGGTACTAACACACCCTATTTGATCAACCTGTAATTTTGCACAGATTTTTTCGCGAAGTCTAAAATTACCTACCTGCATCCGCAAATTATTGCCCGGGAATGACATCTTAAACGTTAGCCTGCCCAATCATTTGGAAGGACACCGAATATCAAAAATTACTACTCGCAGTTCCGAGAATGCCGAGCGTACCGACCGTAACGGCTCTTGGGTTGCATAGGGATAAGCTTCGGAAAGGTGCGGTCACACCATTTAATTGCCACCTTCGGTTCGCTGCCCACCAATGCAATTTTTTGAAATTTTCACGCATCAAGAACTAAAATGCGATAGTCCTCATTGGTGGAACTAGTTTAGTAATATCACTTTGTGATGGTACAATTTATTGCCCGGTGGTGTTTTCAAAGTTGCATATATCAAATTTAATTTTGTGATTTGTGTAATCAGGCATGATTACATGAAAGTGATCAATTTTAATACATTTTCAATTTTTGAACACATTCTATATAGAAATTCTACTTCATTTTTTTTTTCAAATTCGTTTTGTGCAATCTAATGAGTATTAAATTAAGTATATTTTATATTGAATATTAAAGACATGTTTTCAAATTATATAATATTAAATTAATAATGATTATTAAATCGAATTTCTTACAAAATATGTGTATCTATCAATTTTAAGTAATAAAAAACGCATACCAATGCTTCCAGACCAAAATAATCATGCAAATAGTTCTTTAACATATGTTTTCTAATACACTTATTATTTGCATCAAATAACTTAGTTTTTCATGATTTTGTCCTGTATAAATTTAACAATTACTAAGTGTTTAAAATCGGCCAGTTTTATGCTTCATATAAACGCCCATCATGTTTATCAAGTCTCAAGAATGCTAATTGGATGTTTCCTGTCCTCTCTATATTTTTTTGAATACGTTTTTTTCCTGTTTTCATTATTGATTATATAATAATAACTTATCATCAATGTTGGCATTAAATATGAACACTGCTTCACCAAATGCACAACTAAAACTTCCTGCTTATTAAATTTCGTAAACAAAATGACTTTATGTTATAAAATTTAAATACAAATATACTCCCTCTAGATAACTTAGACTTTCTCCAGCTTTGAGAAGCTTGGGACGATTTTCCACAGGCAAATATAGTTTACTTGATTAATAACTTGTCACGTTGTCTAAATGAGTAGCCACTCATTAATAAAAAAAACTTTTAACGTTTTGTTCTTTCGTTTTCAAATTTTAATCATTACTTTGTTTCATGAAAATAAAAAATCGTTCAACAAATTCTAGGTATTGTAATTTTTGTCTAAGTTAAATATTTTTTATTAACACAAATTGATCAACTTTTATACTTACTATAATATATGTAATTTAATAGTAGTTTTCTATTTTGTTTCAGATAAGATGACAAGACGGAACTCTTTAACAATTACATCCCGGATCTTCATATATAAGGTGAGTAAGTATGTCTTTATTTTTAATTATGATTCATTATTAACTATGTATTTGGTTCCCTATTTCTGAGTACAAAATTTGGAATCATCACACATTTATTATTTACTTTCTTAAGATGAAGAACAAATGTCCTCCTCTGTATATACATATTTAAAAATGAACGTTATTTGCCACAAGAAAAAAACAAAGAATATTTGATAAAATAAATTTATTTTCTTATTTCAAGTTAATGCATTTACAACGAAAACATATTGTTTTCGATTTTGTATTTTGACTTCTTATTAATGTGTATTCTATAACGTAATAAGGAATATCTCTTCCTACTAGTCATTTTAGTCAATATGGAAGCTCTCATTGTAGCTGTCAACTTTAATATCTGTTTTTTACATAATATAAGTAGAGAGATATATCAGCAATTATATATTAGATTACAATTTTTGTATAGATATGTAAATATTCATATGGTCTATGAATGGGCTATTGACCAAAGTTTTTTCGCCCCTTAAATTAAAATTTATATTAATTTACAATTTATATTATGTTACAAACGAAAGATGTAATTGTATAGGTCATACGTGAAATACATGATTATGAAAAGAATCGGGTATGAGTGATATTATGTTAGGTGGTATTTTCTTCGCTGACGGTGGTATATTGCGTCAGTTCTAGGAGGGTCTGAATTGCGTGTTTTAACTCTGGATGTGATAATAAAATGTATAAGTCCTTTACGTTGTAGAAAATTAACTAATAATTAGAAAAAATACGAAAATATTTCGTAAAATCTACAAGATTTTACGGTTGATGTAATTACAAATAAACTAGCAAATTAAATAATTCAATACTCAAGTCTAATTTTTGTTATAATGCGCAGAGGCGCGCGTTGGGCTATCTGTAGATGTTTCATAGCAGATTTTGTTAAGGTAAATAGGATTGATTCGTAATCCATTATTGACCAGCAAATTGATTTGTATGTTTTAGTTGAGACTTTCCTATTTATTCCTTCTCCTTTATAAGTCAGGGACCTAAAGGCCTTCGCTCTTATTTTGGCTTTTTGCTTATTTTTTCTTGTATTTAATATAAGTATTACTAACTAATTAGTGTATTTTACAAAAATGAACGTCAAACTTCGCTGAGGAGCACTTTTTTAGATCTCTGCTTACATTTTGCTTTCAACCGCTAAACAGATAAAAACAAATATAAGTTAATAACAATAAAAACAATTTTCAATACTACATCAACATTAATTCAAGAAAGATGTTATTATTATTACCGTTCTTTAGCCATTTCAAGCTGCTAGAACTACGAAATGAACAAAAAAAACAAAAGAGTATTCCGAGAAAAAGAAAATGTCGTCCATCCTTTATAATATAATACATGTATATACATTGTATATAAAAAATATATCTGGCTTCTTTCTGTTTTTCTTCACGTCGATATTAGTAGGTGTTTGGTTCCATCTCGGGCTATTGATATTAAGGGATCGTGTTATTTTCTTGTTCATAGTAGTGTGATGTCTGTTTTATACTTTTTTGTTTAGGTTAGTTTAAAAGTGGCGTAATTGAGTGTTTTTATATATACCTCTAAGTTGCTGTACTGTTTTATCGATTCTTTTGTTAAAGTTTGTGAAAATGTCTGGAATTTTACTGTTCGTATGTCAGTTTTTCTTTTTGTTTTGTATTCATGGATTTGTTTGTTAATTTTTAGTGGAATATTTGTTTTTATTAGACTATTTTCCATTTTGTATATCAGTGGTAAATTACACACTTTTTATCTTGTTCTCGATATTTAGTTCTTGTATTTGATTGTATAGGTCTGTTGTTCTAGTTTTTTTCTGTCCAATTTATACAATATTTTTAAAACTTTGTTTTGCTGTATTTTGTGTTTAGTTTTTTTTTGTATCAACCCAGACATTTATCAAATAATTGTTTTGTGATGTGTAGAGTGCGTTAGTTAGTTAGTTCTTTATTTTTGTTAGGGCTGCTATCGTTTTAGCGTTCTTTTTCCTTAGTTGATTTATGTGTTCATGCCATTTGAGGTTATCTTGCATTGTTAATCCCAAGTAGTTGACGTTCTTTATTTGTTTTATAGTTGTTCCTTTGATGTTAATTATTTTGTTAGTTTGGTTGATTGCTTTTTGTCGTTAAAAATTATGAATTCTGTTTTCTTTTAATTTATTTTTAGCAGGTTATTATAATACCAGGTTTCTAATGTCTTTATGTCTGTATTAATATTTATCTCTACGTCTTTCTGTGTATTTCCTGTGTATACTATGCAGGTGTCATCCGCGTATATGTAAGGTTTTTCTGTTAGTTCTAGTTCCATTATATCATTCGTATTTATAGTATAGGTGGTAGGTTTCCTCCTTGGGGAATTCCATATTCTGCTTCTTCTGGTTGACTTTCTGCCCCGTTTATCTTCGTTGTTTGTGTTCTGTTTGTAGGGTATTTTTTTATTAGGTTTTGTCTTTACCTCTTATTCCCACTGCCTTCAGATTTTCGAGTAGTTTTGGTTTTGAGATGGTGTCGAATGCCTTCTTCGTGTCTATGTATAATGCTGTTACTGTTTTTTCCCATCTTGTTCTGTTTTTATGTAGTTTATGAGGTCAATTATTGCTGATACTGTTCCTGAGTTCTGTTGATAGGCATATTGTTTTTTTTATATATAATTTGTTTATTAGTAGGTGTTCACTCATTTGGATTTGTATTACTTTTTCGAGGATTTTGATTAGTATCGATAGCAGTGTTATTGGTCTGTAGTTTGTTTCATGATGAGGTTCATTATTTTGTCAAAGCCTGCTGCTTTGTTATCTTTTAGTTCCATTAGTATTTTGTTTAATTGTTTGTACGTTGTATGTTGGAGTTTCATATCCTTGATTTGTCTTTTTGTTGTTGTTGAAATTGGTGTAGTTTTTCCTGTGTTTATCTGTTTTTCCGCTAGTTTTTTTACGACATTTGCGAAATATAAGTTTATTTCTTTAGCTACTTCTAGATTATTTTTTGTGATGTCCCCATTTTCTTTGCGTATTGGTTCGATTTTATTTTCTTTTTTATTCTGTTTATTTATTTATTTGTTTATAATTTTCCATAATTTATATGGGTTATTGCTATTTTTTTGTAATATATTTTTGTAGTATTGTGTTTCGGCGTGTGTTTTATTAATTTTGGTACTTTCCGTTTTTGTATGCAGTATTCTTCTGTTATTATCTCATTTGTTGGATTTGTTGGATTTCGTATAAGTCTTTTTTGTAGTTTATTTCTTTGTTTCATTTGTTCTAATATTGGTTCTTTTGATTCTGATGGTTTTTGATTGGTCTCTATTATATCTTGTAATTTTTTTATAGTGGTTCAAAATTATTTATTTTATTTATTTTTAGTTTTTATATTTCCTTTGTTATTTGTGTATAGTTCATTTTATTTGTTCCAAATACTTGATATATTAGCTTTGGTTTTCTTGTTTCTGTTACTTTTATTATCACAGCGCTATAATCTGATATATTTGATGATTCTATCTTAATGTCTTCTACTTCTATTAAATATTTTAATGCACATATACCTATCGAAGTGCAAACGCAATTGTTCCACATTATAGCTAGAGAATACGCTTAGAATGGCTGCATATCGAATTATTTTAAAGATAAAATTCATATTTAATTAATTATCTGCTTTACTAACATAATCAAAGAAAAATCTACTAAATAGGGCAAAAACATAAAAAATATACAAGTTTCCGGACGTACAAGAAGACATCTGCTTCCTTAACATCATGGCAATACAAGGGTTTGAGTTAAAGAATATATCTGATTCTGAACTCTAATAATGCTTCTTTCACTTAAAATTGTATTTGCTTTTTTAAATAAATTTGTTTTAAATTAATTCTAAATGTCGACATTTCTGAATAAAGATAATATTTGCGACCGTTACTAAGTGGTAATGTTTCACTAACAGCCGTACTAATAGACCGAGATTAATTTTCGGATTGTAGAATCCTAGATTAATTGTCGTATTTTTATAGTTACATTTAAATATCACTGGTTTTATGTTGGTATCACGAAACAGCTGATGATATTGTCAATATAACCCGTGATTGCTTATTCCTTGTCCCTTATCACACAAACTAACTTTGCAAACAAACGTTCTTCTTTACTGACAATCACGTCAGTTGTTCCGTGACACCAACGTAAAACCAGTGATATTCAAATTTTACTAAAAAAGTTACTAAATCTGACAATCTAGGATTCTACAATCCGAGAATTAATCTCTGACTATTAGTACGGTTGTAAGTCCCAATTTGAGTAACTAAGTATGTTTTAATCACAAATAATATTATATATGATATTTAGTGACTTTTTAATGCAGTATTAGATAATTGGTTGCTTAGTCAAAGTAAAAATATCTAACCATTCAAACAGGGTCAGTTAGTCAAATTAGAGATACGAGTACAACAAATAATTAAAACAAATGGCCATTTTAAAGCATCGTCTATAAAACCACACTCATATATTTACAGAAAAGATTATTCTACGCTAATATCTAATCTTCGAGGTGTGCATGTATAAGTATTAGATGGTCCTCAAACATTTAGCAATAGAAAGAAAATAAGCTATCTTTCTATTGGATTAAAATGCATAATGCTAGAAAATAGCAACATGATGATTTCGAAATCATTAATATCCTTGTTTATATCTGAAAATTGGCAATATATTATTTTTGGAGTAATTTTAAAAACATTTTGATATGAAAGTAAAGATATTTACTGAAAATATACAGCGCAATTAATAAGGCTTCACTCTACTGTTCACTTTTTTGTATAATCATTTCAGCTATTGAGATTCTAGATTACATTTTTTCTTTTAGAAGGTACCGCTATGTTTAGGGTTTGATTCTTCGATTTTATCGAACCGAATCGAATCGAAGTCTTCACTATGATGTATGGTAGTTAGAACTGTTATTTTACGATAAATAACATTTTTACTTTCCTTATCCGATGTGAAGATATTTTAATCGTGATTATACATTTTCACGATTAAAATATCTTCACATCGGATAAGGAAAGTATTATATAATCATTTTTCATTTTATCTGCAGATTCTAGAAAATATTGTGTGTGTCTGTGTGTGTCTATCACAGTGCCCGAATCTATGTCCTATACCATGCCAGTCTAATCTCATTGCACTAATTATACCTTCTTTCCTAATTTGTTCATGCAGGGGGTGTAGGTCGAATAAAGCTTCCATTGCTACAGAGGTATGCATAGCCACCGTGATACCAAGACAGAAAATTCTCTGAATACCTTTAAGTTTCTTTGGGCCGTTGCTTGTTTAGTGTTAACTCACCATACTGGTGAGCCATATGTAACAATGGATCTTACTACGAGTACCATAATGTACAACTAATGTGACATTTTGGGTTACAGTCTCCAAGATCTTTCAAAGAGCCTGCGGCATATCCATAGTACCGCTGTAGCTTTCAGATTGTTTTTTTTCTAGGTGCGCGTTCCAATTAAGTTTCCTACCTAGTGTTTAATCTAATTATTTCAACTGATTGGACAGTCTAATTTCTTGTCCTTTTAAAAGGTACCACCACAGTTTTGTCAAGATTGACATTAAAGCCTTCCCTCAGACACCATTTGACTATGGTATCATGGACTAGGGACGATATGATATTTACCCCATATGAAAATTGCTATGTCTTTGTATGGTACTTTGCATACAATAACTTTTATCGACCAAGGTGGTCAGGAGATCGTCAACCACAATATACCATAGCAGGGGCGATGATGTGTATTTCAATAGAGGATATAGGTATTTGCTTTTATTACGTGCATAAAAATCTTGTCAAAATTTGATATCATAGATTCTTTGTTTTGACGCCGTATAGTGAGTCATATGGTTTCAGTATTTTAATTATATTTGATTGTGCTGTTTTCATTTTACACAATTTTCTTCTATTCGTTATTACTTGACATCCATCATTATTTCAGGAGGGCAATTCTAATATTTAAAAAACTGTATAAGATGTCAAACATTAAAAACGAAAAAAAAAAAGACAAAAAAGTTTTTAAATTAAACGGTATTTTAACCAGTATTTTTAAAATTTTTATGTGGTGATACTACTGTTTTGTATACTTCTTGTCCATCAACAATGGCGATAATAACTGAAATGATGTGTTATATTATGACAATCATCAGTAATCAATTTCATTTAAATTTAATAAATCATGCAATTGTTATAAATAAATAAAATAATATTTTTTGAATCATTGATGACTAATACCGGCTTAGCCATAAACTCTTGGATGTAGATATATTTGTTATATCATCATGTTTTGGCCACAGGAATCTGTGGTCCAGCCATTTCCCTACATTAACGGAACACCCTGTACATTCGCTCGTGCGTGCACTTTTCTACATCAATATTGATTTGCCAGCATTAGCCCTAGAAATTATTTCTTCATTATTAAATACCATGAAAGTGTTTACAATTTCAAACCATAACACTGATAATGGCGTAATTTCAAATCGAATAAACAATCCCTCCAGCTTTCAAAATAATGCTAAGCGAATTGCGGAGGTCGTAATAAAATATTCCATTGCTGCCTATAAAATCATATATAAGATAAGAGTTAAAAATAATTAGATAAAACCATGTTATAGGTTAGAAATATCTATAATTATAAACCTTTTAATTCAAAAATTAATAAAAGTGCGTGTATTGTTAATTTAACCCTCTTCGCATTTCTTAATAATAGAGGATTTTCCGGTTAACAGGTTTTTTTAACCAAACTCCGCTATATTTTATTTACAATAGTAATTATACATCATATAATAGTTAATTTAATTTTACTATTTTCAAAGATAGTGTAATAGTTTTAACGCATTTGAAAAAAAAGTTGTAAAGATTAAGGACGGAATATGGAATAAATTTATGGTGTTCAAATCGAGTTGAAGAATTGCACCATCGGAAACATTATCAATGACATTCATAATTTTTAAGCCATCCGCATAGATTAAGACTTCATAGTTTAAGTTTGCACATACACCATTAAAAAATAATAAACAGAGCAACGGACCCAGATTGGATCCTTGAGGAACTTCGCTAACAGCTTAATAGGGCTTAGAAGAGACATCATAAACTCCAAAACTCTGTTGATGAGAACTTATAAAAAGCAACTATGTGTAACATTGTATGTATATGTATTTAACACAATCTCATCGCCAAAAAGATGGGAAATAGCCCTTAATTAAGGCAAAATCTAATGGTAAATAGAAAGAAAGAGTGACTCTCACTATCTACCAGAAAAATGGTTAGAGTGGAAGATTATCGCAGCTGCATAAACTCCGCCCAGCCTCATCCATTCAAATTTTTGTATGTTTTATAAAATATGTTTGTATTTTCTTATGTATTCTGTTGGAAAGAAGCTAAAGTATAATAAACTAAACTAAACTAAACAAATCGGTCAAAGGCCTTAGTTATCAGTATAGAAAATATTGACTTGCTCATTTTTACTAATCGCTTCAGACACAAATTGAGATAAATTACACAAATTAGTTCACGTAGATTGTCTCCTGAAAAACAAAATAGTAATTAAATAATTTTGAACTAAGAGAGTGAAAAACATGTTATGTTTGCGAAATACATATTAAAGGTACAATTCCTGAAATATTAACTAATCATGTTGTGAGTTTTGGTTTTAACGTAAGTGATATCTAACTTGCAATGAATGTATGTGTAGATCTCCAAGATGAAGTTGAGATGGAGAAAATATATAATAAGTAGACAAATCTCTTTGGGACAGCTTAAAGTAATCTACAAAGCCATTAATAATATATTTAAAGGTAGATAGATAGATGAATACCACTGAACATTAAATCGCCTGGAATCTGCATAGTTATGTTTGAAGTTGATGTATTACTATAAAATATATTTTACAATTTCTACTAATATCGCTGCATCTTCTTTTTCTTCTATTCTTCTATTCTGTCTCGTTTCGGGAATTGTGGAAAATTCGACCCGTTTCGGGTTATCGGTGTTGAGGGGTCCAGGTTTGCTTTTTTATTCAAGTGTATTATTAAATTTTATTATTTAGCAAAAGGTTTTTTATAAGTAGGATATTTAAGTGTTCAAATATGTTCATGTTTTTACGTCATTTTCAGGTTTGCTCACATAATGGTTTACAAAACCGTCATAATTTTTCATATTTTGACTTACATACATACCATCAAATCGTTTCTTCCAAAGAAAGAGAAGTGCATCACTGTACCATGCTATAGACCAATTGTTCCTAAATTTCATCGGCATACTGTAATATTTATTGTAAATTCACTTTACTTATTATTTTCTTCTACAAATAAATAGTATTGTTCAGAAATTACTCATTTTATTAACAAACACAATTATTTCTAGTTGAATATGCAATATTGTTATACCTCAAATAAAATTAGAAAATATGATAAGTTTTTCAGTCTTTTTATTATATTTAACTTTTTGACCCTAAAACAGCCTAATAGAGATTAATATCTCTAGTTGTTTTTGAAGCATAATTTTCACGGACAGACATATACAGGGCGATTTTCTAACATGGAATAAATTCGGTAAATTATAGAAAGTGTATTTTTATTAAATATACTCGGATAGTTCGATTGGTATTTTAAATAGCGCTCTTTTTGATGTAATAAAATTTTATACAGCTTGCACCAAATATGAGATATTACGACATCGACTATTTTTTTAATAGCAACCCTAAGTTTGTTATCACTATTCTTAAAGAGTATATCAAGTTACACTTGTTGATTAAAAGATATTTAACAAACATTATCAAATTTCTTCTTCTTCTTTAATAAATGTTCAAAATGTTGTCCATTTTCTAACTGACAAAACCTTAAACATAACTGAAACTCTTTTAGAACATTTTTAATTACTTTGGGGGAATTTAACGTACCCTCCTGTCTTATTCGTTCTTTCAACTCCTCAATATTTGCCGGTTCGGCCTTTGCTTTTCAAGTGCCCCCATAAGAAAAAGTCTATAGGTATTAAATCCGGAGACCTGAGTGGTCATTCAACTGGTACTCTTCTGCCAATCCATCTTCGTGAAAAAATATTATTGGGGTACTCATGGACATGCCTTACAAAATGGGGAGGCGCACCGTCCTGTTGAAACCATATGTTTCTATTCAGGACGTCAGCTACAGGCCAAGGGAACAAAATAGCTAAACTCGGAATTAGCTCTTCCTCCAAGAATTGTAACTATCCCGCTCCATTGAGATTGTTTGGGAAGAAAATTGGTCTTATAACTTGATCACCAACAATCCCTGCCGAAACATTAACCTTTTCTGGATATTGAGTGTGGCCTTCCCTCATCCAGTGTGGGTTCTTGTCTGCCCAATAACGGCGATTTAGAGGATTTACCTTGCCATTTAACATAAACGTTTATTCCTCAGAAAACAAGATGTGTTCTTTATTTAGAATATAGCTATCTAATAGATCCATAAATTTTTCGCAAAACTGGAGTCTTCTAACCGGATCTTCTTTGGTGAATTCCTGGAGAATTGTCATTTAATAGGGATGAAATTTTTGCGCTCTAAGGATTCTTGATACCGAAGACTGGCTAATTTTGAGTTCCCTAGCCATCGACCTAGAGAAGACATGGTGATTTTCCTAAACAGAGAGAAATACATCAATTTTGACATCTTCACTGAGCGCATTCTGTACATAGACAATCTAAAAATCGTATATGTCAATTGAAACAAATTTTAATAAATTTTATAATGATAATATTTTTCCTTTATTCATACAAAGAAAGTAAAATACTAGTTTAATTATTTAAACTCATAAAAATAATACTAGTTGTATATGAGCATGAACATACTAAACAATAAATAAGTAATCTTTTACTTTTGCTGGTTAAAACCGCTAATTTACTTTCGAACACGTCCATTAAAAGCATTATATACAAAGTTGATGTTGATTAAACGGAAAGTAGTACCCATTTGGAAATATATCTTAAACTACTTCTTCAAAGACTAGTTTTTGTATTCAGCTTCATATTTCTCCGCCAACAGTATATTGAGATACGAAATCTTTCTTTTCTGCCAAAAATTGTTGAGTTTCGTGAACAAATGGTAATCTGAAGGAGCTATGTCTGGACTATAGAGTTGAAAGTTTATCCATAATGACTAACGGCCGCCCTAACGTTTGTCATCATGGGTGTTCTCTATTCCTAAGTTGAATTACATGACAGTTTCTTCATATGCATCCTTCATTTGGCGATGAATATCTCAAGGTCTCACATAACTTGAGAAATCGAATCACAGCTCTAACATTAGAACTATTGCCGTTCTTTATTTTCTTGAAAATTAAAAAAAAGAAACTTAAATAAACGTCGATACCAGCGAGATATAACTTTGCACGAAGACAGCTGAAACTAAATATATTAGCACACATCCGGCGGCGAATACAGTACTATACTACTTTCCTACTAGCCATCGTATGTATATCTAATTTGCCTTTATGCAACGTAAAACATTAGATTTTATTACATAAACTATGTTTTTCCTAATTTTAATACCGTACTACACTACTTTCCTACCAGCCATCGTATGTATATCCAATTTTTCTTTATGCAACGTAAAATATCAGATTTTACTACATAAACTAAGTCTTGCTTAATTTTAATATTGTAATGTTGTTGTTTATTTGTAAAGCATTATATCTCTATTAGTAAAAAACTATTTCGTGCGTAAGTTCTGATTTTAATTTTAAATGGCATTTTATTTCACTGTACGATTTCTTTTTTTTACAAAATAATTGGATTTTTGATAGAATAAATAATTACTGTATAGAAGTTTACTTATTGATGAGTAGCATGTATATATGTATATTTTAATCTGTACGCATTTATATGCTGCAACTGTATTATATTTTTACTATGTATAAGACATTCTTGAAACGACAACTGCAAAATATAATATAATATGTATTAAATAACCTGTGTTATTAAAAAAAAAATGCAGTCCATTCACCCTATAAACTCCATCCCCTAAAGGGACGCAACGGCTCGTTGAATTATAGATAGAAGCCTCTGGGGAACTAGGAAGCGTATTTGCGAATTTTATAATACAGACCTACCCTAATGTAAATCTACTTGTAACTAAAAGTTTTGATTATTTTATTATCGACACCGGACCTAAACGAAAATAAAATTTTATAAGCGTAATCTAAAATTTTAATGCCTATTTGAATGTATTGCATATTTACAATACGCCAAAACATTTGCTATTCTCTTTGTGAATATTCTAGTAAAATGTAATCGATTAATAATATTTTGAATTTTTTGCGGGCGCATTGTGGAATTTAATTACCAGTAGGCTTAGAAATATTTCGAAATTAAATAACGCCAATCGATCCGTTTGGAAATTATAATAATGTGGTCGATGATGTGCGGCATTCGCTGTGGAATCCTGGAATTGTATTTTTCCATTCTGTTGGTAATTTTCCTCTACGTGTTTCGTGCTAGTTGGATGCGAGTGTACGTGTATGTGTGTATGCGAATTGCAATATGCAATGTGGGGTAGCGCCAAATACACAGTGTCCACGCATGGCTCCTGAAAGCTCAGCGGAGCTTTTGGCACCATCCCATTTGCAGGTCCACACGTTAGCTTATGTATATGTATGCAATCTATGTACTAGCCCTATGTACTATCTGGTACACACACACTTTCAGCCCAGGAAAATTTCAGTTGATAGCCAACTGCGTTAATATTAACCCTCACTCAAACACATACACAAACTCCCTTAAACCTGTCTATACCTACAGTTTAAAAAATACAGTTCAAAAAATCAACAAAAAACAGTACAGAAAAACTACAGTTTCGAAAATAAAAACCTAAAGGTAACTAAAATATAAACATAGATAGTGCACCTTGGTTAAACCCGTTTGTGTCTCGTGATTTTTAAAGGTTAAGGTAAACTACTGCAGATTTTCCCCTAGTTTAAAGAGTTCTTATTGCCCGTTGCTCTAGTTTTAGTTTCAATGCCGTTTTCCCCCCTACTCCGTGCCGGTTTTCCCGTGTTTTCCCTTTCGCACTGACTCCCGCGTCTTCCTCTTGCTCTTATTCTTAGTCGATGCGCAGCGTTCGGTTTTTCCGAGCGTTGCGATGAATTTTCCGGACGCGGAAACTCCTTCAGTTGGGCCGCGGTCGACCCACTCGACGGCGTCCATTGCTAGGATTTTCCGGGGCGTCTACAGCGCCCCGGCGAAAATTTTCCATTCGACTATTTTGGATCTCAAACTGAGTGTTTTTCAATCCTATCCATTGAATTTTGTGTTGTTTTTGACGTGCATTGTTATAAAATTGTGAATATTTAGTTTGTTCGCGATTTCCAAATTATTTTTATATTATACTACGTAGATATCACTTAAATTAAAACAAATTAAATCATATATAATCAAACAAATTGGGAATATACGATTATATAATACTCTATTAAGAGTATTATATAATCGTATATTCCCAATTTGTTTGATTATATATGATTTAATTTGTTTTAATTTAAGTGATATCTACGTAGTATAATATAAATATAATTTAGAAAAAAAATATTAGTGCCGCCATATTGGTATATATAAAAATCATTTTCATTTGACTTTAAAATATTGCTCTTTCAAACATATTTTATATACTTTTTATACATTAGGTTTCTTAAAAAAAATTGCAAATACATAAATATTAACATGATTAATAAGCAGCTTACTTTCGTTTTTATGTTTTGAAGTGTTGTTATTTTATTTCTAACATTTCTCTTTTGTATTACATAAAAAAATTAATGATATATATACTTTATACAAATATACTTAGTTTTAATAGAGTTGATTTTATTTAAACGTATATTTTTAATAAATCATATATCCCTTCAAAAAAAGTTTTCAAGATTTAAGTAAAAGAATTAAATTGATATGAAAAGTTCTATTATATGTTAAATTATGTTTAAATTAAGGTTTTTATTTTATTATTTAATTCTTAAATAATTAAAAATAGAAATTTCTTTCTAGGCACTTTTTTGTTTTAAATATTCTTTATATATGAATAATTATAGAAAATTTAAGGTATATATTTTTATTTTATTAGTTGTTTCTAAAAATATAAATAACGGAAAAATAATAATGAGTAAACATCTTTATTGCCACTTTTGAGCACAATTGTTTTTTGCTTTAAATTGTTTTAATATGAATATAAAATTTAAATAAAACTTCTGAAATTCAGGCTAATCCGAAAATTAACTCTAATATCATTATATATTTCTTTTAAAAATGTAAAACATAATTTTACAGATAAACAAACAATTCTGAAGACTAAATTACCAAAGATAAGTCAAATATATTTATTATTTTCTATCTTTTCGTTGTAATTTACTTTTCCGAGTTAATTTGAAAAAATTTTAGACTTATTGTAATCTGAACATAGCAAAATACATAGAAACATTTACTAATATTAATACTGTAAAATGCCATCATTCGTTTTATTAATTATGTATTATTGATACAAAATAACTTATGATCTTCAATATACAATATATTTAAGAAAATTGAACACATTTCTATATATTAAGTCCAAATTTTAGACAAACTTTGCAAATAGATACAATAGAATCAATATATTTTGAAGACCAAATCATTTTTATATCAACATCCATTTCGGTTTTGACATGAGAGATTTGTTTTAATTTAGTTGGTTTGATTATAAAAAAATCTATAATGGACTTGCCTAATTATAATATAATTAATAGATTTACATAAAAAAATAGTCCACATGGCATTATATTCATATTGCAGAAAAAACATAAACTTTCTTAGAAATGTATTACTACGTTAAATTAAAAATATATTTAATATAAATAAAACAATTAACTTTGTTGGTATTACTTCTTTTTAATTACAATTGTAACTATGGTTTCGAGAACTTCAACTTGTCAGTGATACCAACAAAGACAATTGTATTATTTATTTTGAATTATGAAAATGTATCACGAAGTGAAAGCCTCAATAATTACTTATTTAAAAAATATGTTATTATTTCTAAAATTGTCTTAATTCTATATTCAATTTATTATTAATTTGTACAAAACCTCAAGAAATGGTAATAGATTCAGCACTATCTTTTATCTATAAGCAACTATTATATAAACATCAAATTATCAACGTGTTTACCTTGATTATAAATTTTAAAGGATTGAAGGTTCTATATCATTCAAAATTTAATAATGATGGGATTTTGGGGTATTATTTTTCTTAATCATCAGATTAGTTATATATCAAAATTTGTATATTGAGTTATGCTCAGTCAAGCTCCTCCAATGAACGATTGACAATATAATATAAAGTGGTTTTCCTGAACCATCTTTCAAGGGATGTCAAGTAAATATATTTATTTTGGTTTTGCAACAAATCACAATAATAATAATTCATAATATTAGTATATACTTTCAGGCTAATTAGATCTCTGTTGTTTATGAAAGATAAATACTATGAAAAAAACTTCCTAATTGATTACTTATTACTGTATTTATTAAAATCTGTTTGCATATTTTAGGACAAATTGTAAAGACAAATATTATATAGTTTTATAGTTTCCAATTTTTATGACTATGCTAACAAGGGAATATCTATTACCATCAATTGTCTAACTTTAAAATATGGATAATAAAACAATTTACATTATTTTATATTAGTTTGAAACTTTTGATCACAAAGTCACAAGTATTTGACAGCATATATTCTAAAATAATGTTTGTGTCTTGACTTTCATGACTTAAAATCTTCGAGGTTAAAACATTTTACATAAGAGCAGAACATATTAATATTAGTTATAAAAGACTGTATTAAAAAAGAAACAGAAATAATCTTAATACGGAAAAACTCAAAATACTTCAATATTAAACAAGTGCAGCCCAATTTTTAAAATTATAATTCAAATTTATGACTTGTCGATATAATTAAATATTTAGTTATATAAAATATTTGCTTCTAAAGCACATAGCACTAAAAATAAGATTATTATTATCATAATTGGTGGTAGTTCCAATATCAAAATACAAATTATATTTCAAAATTTCCTAAATAAATTTGCATGTTTTAATAAATGTTAATAAAAGTTGAATTCAATTTTCACAATTGAGCGGACAATTTTATGTTTATTTATTTTTAATATACTTTCATTGAAAATGTGAAGAGTAATCTTTCTTCAATATTTTTTAATGTAAATATATTTTTAATGTAAATATATTTTAACATCCATCCAATAGTGTACTTAAAATTATGCAGAAAATATCTCTTCACAAAACTAAGAGTTTTAGTTGCCAAAGCTTAAAATAATCTACAAATGCCCAGAATTTAATTTAAAAATGATTTTATATTTAAATTAAATATCAAATTGTTTGAATATAAAATAATTTACATTGTAATATATTATATATTCTTAGTAATTTAACATCGCAGCACTTTATTTATTAATATTCAAATAAATTTCAAAAATAGTTGATTAATGGTAGAGGCGTTAATTTCGTAATACATCTTGGAAATTTAAACAAAACCGCTTACTTTGTTGATATCAACAAAGTAAGCGCTTTTGTTTAAATTCAAACGTAGATTATTTTAGCCTAACAAATTGCTATGTAAAATTGGTTTCGGGTTTAGCATTTGCTGCGAAATCCAATTACATATTCTAGTTTCGCTGTTGGACCGTAATTGAATTACAATAATTAATTATTCAAACCATTATTTGTATTAAAACAATTACAGCAAACCAATCTAATGATAGTCATGCATTTTTTTAATACATTAATGCATTATTAAAAAATATATATTTTAAAAATAAATCATAACTCCCATTACTTTTCAACCTTTCAAAATTAAGCTACTTTATGACGATTTCTGAAAAAAAAGAATTTTTACTTGAATTAAATTTTTAAAAAAAACTAATAATATAATATAAAAAAGCATATACAACAGTGAGTAGATATAAGCAAAAGCAAACTAGCTATTATAGTTTTAAATTGAAAGTTCAAAATGTTTTTTTGAGAATTTATTAAACTGTAATCTATACAAAAAAATTCAAAACCATGACAATAGAAGAAAATCATATGTAAAAAATATATTTTTAGAAAGGAACAATAAAAGAACATATGCATATAAACACGTTTTAGAAGTTTTTTAAATCAAATTAATTAGATTTTTTTGTTAGTATGTATTTCAAAAATGTAATATATTATTATTTTTTATATTACAACAAATATTATATTTACAATTTAAAATTTATATATACAAAATATAGTAAAGTAGAGAGCAATATTTTTAAATGTCTGTATTTAATTAAATATATTTTCTTTTTTCATCGAGTCAATTAACTCATTTGCCCCTTTCATGCGCTTAGTTCGATTCTTGAGTATCACCCAGTAAAATATTCTCATAACTTCTGAACCATCATATCCATCACCATCTAGATTTTTTTATGTTAGTATATTCGCAAGAGTCTAAATATTATAAATTAGAAGAATGAGATATCTAACTTATAATACCATCTAGATTGTTTAAGAATAATCGACATCATTACATCGAAAGCAATGATCGCCATTTTTAAATAGCACTATTAAAAGTCCATACACATTGCAATTTCTTCAACTTTTCCTTTGCCTAAGATAAATTGATAACATCCTTCGAAGTATGTCCTTCATAATAAGAATCGGAATTATAGTAATATTCTCGCATATTCTAATTTTAAGTTAATTATGTGTTGTAAATTTACACATAAATAAACGTTTTTACGCCTACAATATTTGTAACTTTTCTCTTTCCCTAAATTAATTCTTTAAAAAATGTATTTTCCAGAATTTATCGTAAATATCCCAGCACATTATATTTTTACATTTAGTTTAATGCGTATTATAAAAAAACATCTATAAATCATAACATTTATGATTTAATTTTAACATTTTAGTTATATCTTTTCCTTTAAAAACAATTCCAATATTGATAATCTGCAGTAGTTTTTCATTATGTATTTTATTTAAAAAGACACATACGAATATCCAAGGCCAAACTTACAATGAATCATAAAAAATATGTTCTATTCTAAAAAAACAATTTGAAAATTTAAAGTAGTAAAAACAATACATGTATTAGAATAGCCGTATGATTATGATCCAATGTTTCCAATGCAAACATATAACCTTGTAATGATAAATGTAAACTGTTCCTTTGTTTTGTTTCAGAAAACATTTGAAAACACAGTACAAAATTAAAAATCGTGATACATTTAAAAATAATTAAAAAAAAGAAAATTCTTGGCTATATCGTTCCTATTTTATAAATAAGCACCAATTTAACGCAGGGAAGCTACGCGAAACCAACCGTTTTCCAATAAATAAAAAAAAGAAAATATATAAAGTCTATCTATAAATTATTATTATCTCTCGTTGATTTAATGATATAATTTCTCAAGCACACCGTTCGAAACAAATCGATTATAATTTCACTTAAATTTTTGTTTAACATAAGGGCTCATTCAACAAAACAACAAACTTATGTTCGAAGTGAAATCGCAACTTGAAGTTAAATATATTGAAACGCATCGGGCGTGAAAAAAAACACAACATCTTTAACAATTTATTGTGAACAATATCAAATAAAAGGCGGATTCAATAGTTTAACTACGGACGCGACGAAGAACATCACGTTACGGACTGGATTCAATAAAACATTCGAAAAACAAACGCATAAACAAAAGTGAAAATAGGGCAAATCTAAATTGAAATCCATCCGAACACAACTAAATTTTCCAAATAATAAATAGTGATAAACGCGTAAAGTTTTCCTCCTTACGGGCTAAACGGGCTACAATTATTATTTCAACACAAAGACTATAAACAATTAAATAAATAAATAAATATAGATACGTATAGGTTTGCGTTTTCTTCTGTGAACGTGTACAATCGATTAATTTCCCCTCTTCCCCTCAAGAACTCCCATATTCCCAACAACCTCAAAACAGTACCAAAAACAAAAACCGAAAACCGAAAACCTCCCTCGCGCGCTTTGGACTCTAACTGTGATCTAAAAAGAACATTTTTTCGTTCGCTACTCTTTAAACAAAAAAATAAGCGTTTTGGTGTGATAAAAACTAGTTTATAATTTCTGCGCCAGAAAAGAAATTAAGAAGAATATTTAGCTGAACAAAGCAAAAAAAGAAGATAATAAAAAGTATTTTTCCAAATAACATTTCGACTATAGTGCCTTAAAGTCGGCCTTAATATCTCTTCCTATTAGCAAAAACAGAAAAAAAAAAGAAAAAAAAATAAGCAGAACACAGAAAGAAACAAATTTGTATAATATTATTAATAAATAAACCCTTAAAAATCCCAAAAAAAAATATTTAAAGTAATTTAACAAGAAAATAAAAATTCAATCACGTGGCTTATCTTTGGTAACTAAGAAAATAAAATACTACAAAAAGTACAAAATTTTGATTGTTGCGAAACAGATAAATTGTTAATTCTAAATTTTTAATAATAACCAATTGTGACTACAAACATAAATAAACCGGAAGGACTCTACGACACAGACACGACGAATCTTCAAGATTTCCAGACGAATCTTGGGTAAGTTTTAACGTTTAGAAAATATTGCATGTCGTAACCGCATGTCTATTTATAAACCGTTTTTAAAGTTAAAAACCTTCAAATTTAATTACACAACAATTACTTTTATTTTTCCGAAACAAGCAATTAAAGCATTGCAATACCTACAAACTTTATTGAAAGTACTACCTAAAAGTGATTAGTTAAGAGAAAGCGCTATTTATTTAATTTAGAATTATATTGATAATACGCGTAGTATAGTAAAAAAAATTATATTCGTTTGCATTTTTCTCTTAATTAACATAAAATGTTATTCACTTTAGTATTCCAAATTGTCTAACGTGGTAACTAAAATTCACACGGTAAAAATATGTGCATTTTAAATAATAAAATGTACACACGTGCTTGATTTTTCTAATTTCTTTGTGTAGTTATTAAATTTACAAACAATTACAAAGCCAGCATTTAATTTATCATATGATGCGTCAGTTTCACTTAATAATCTTATATATACGTTCTTTATTAACAACTTAAAAAAACGCATATATTTTTATACTAATTGCGAAATTAATTCAAAATAAGACGAAACGTTTATCTAAATCTCAATAATAATTAAATTAAATTAAACATAAAATAAATTATATAATAATGAATAATAATTATTATGTTCATTATTCTAGTTACTTTTTCTGTACTAATAATTTTGTCAATTCAAAATTATTATAATATAAATTTAATATAACTCTTATAGTGTAAAAACAAAAAAAAATATCCTCAGGATTATAAATGCACATATAACATATAACACAAACAGAAAGAGGCCCATTCCTTACATTGCTTTGGGAACTAACTATAACGTTAACTCAGAACTGCCGTCTTACAATAATATCAAATATAGGTTTATTAATCAATAGGATCTTGGAAAATAAACCTCGCTAACAGTTAAAACATTCGGTAACAAGTTTATGCATGATTGATTAAAAATGTGCCCTTCATATGGCTTTCGCGGCACTTTTCTAGGAATAAAACGATGACTTATTTTGTCATTTATTTACAATTGTTTTTATATTATTTTGATGTATTTCTGTTGAAATTTCGGATTCAAAATCACAATTTTTCATACAAGGTAGTAGGTGATAATTTTTACCTGCATTAAATTAGCTAGAATTCATCTTCTTTATCACGCATTTTTTTTTTTTTTGACTTAGGCATATGCCATTCAGACACGACATATTTGTATTTAAATAAGAGAAACTATATAAATATTTACATACACACATGCATAATTTCGAGTGAACACGCAATTTAAAAGTTACGAAAGCAATTAATGAGCTAAACAAATAAATAAATAAGAATAATATGGCAAACGTAAGCAAGTTTATAATTATTTTCTAAATAAAATATTGTTCCCCGTCAACAACATCTACGGACCGGTTTTGATCTTTTTGGATCTCATCAGCGTAACGCAGTTGGAGACAAGAAATCGAGATTCACTTAAATACCTCAAACTCTCCGGGTTAACCAAAAAGATCGAAACCGGTTCATGACTGTTGTTGGCGGGGAACAATATTTAATATGTACATTATTATTATTATTATTGTCGCTGTTGACAGATTCCTTTAATGTCGGTGGCAATCCACCCATTTGGGATCTAGTGCTACGTTTAGGCAATAAATGGCACCTTTACGGTTTCATCATATTTTCTAAATATTCTAGTAACATAAATATTTTTTTTTAACGATTACACCACAAAAATGTTGCATTGTGCTGAAAATGTTTCAGACATGTAACGACGGTTAAGAGGGATATCTTTCAATGCCTGGCGATTCATTAGTACGAGGAGTAGTTGTTTAACTGTTATCTGGTAACTTTTTACATTAATCATAATGTAAAAAATAGTGCAGAAATGTTCACTGAAAATAAAATTATATCTCATATTATTACTTTTATTATAAATAATTTTATTACAATTTGAAGCTGTTTATAATCCTTCCAGTTTTTTATTTTACTTGCTTGCCTATATATTAGTTTTTTTACTTTGAACATGTATACGTAGTATCATATTTGGGTCTTATATCAACTTAAAATCTAGATAAAAGTGATTTCTTCGTTATACATGTATCCATATAGTAAATAAAACAATATTACTTTGTTTGTATAACATAGATTTGATATTTTGGCAACATCGACTTGCTATTATCAAACATTAATCTATATTATATGTATATATATATATATATATATATATATATATATATATAATTAGTGGGGATTCGTGACCGGAAATTTTTAAATTTAGAAGTGTTTCGTGGGCCATCGTAATAATTAATACCTTATCCGACCGATGGCCCACGAAACACTTCTAAATATATATATATATATATATATATATATACACGCAAATTTGCTTTAAATAGGGTATACACAATGTCGACCTGATAGTTAATTAGTGGGATTTTATTCTGGCTTTATGAATTTCTAGTGACTCGACTAAATTCATTCTCCGGCCTTTTTCGTAAATATGTAAAACTGAAAATACCTCTAAAAGGTCTATAGCAAATGTTGATTTTGATGTTTAAAACAATAAAAAATAAAATATATTAAGGTTTTAAACTAGCTCAAAGAAGTGTACACACAAATTCTTAAGATCAATTAATTACTGTTATCATTGTTCGGCAACAATTGTTTCACAAAACATTTATGAGAAACAGTATTGAGTTCAGAAATATATAATTTACAATATTTTGTGTGGAATTTTAAACCTTGACATAATTTTTATTGACACTCTCTACTTGAATTGAATGTTCTTTGAGGTGATCATGATGCAAATGCTCATTAACTGTATCGAAGGAGTAAATGACACAGATGAAAACTCAATCCTTTCCTGGATGTTTACATGAATCTTATATGCATTATTATGTATGGTAAGGTAGTTGCAATAAGGACATGAATATGAACCTATGATGCCTACTAACCTTAATGAGTTGTGGTCTCCAGTTTTGTAATCACAAGCATCAATTTATATATTGTCTCTCCTGTTTGCTGTATCAAATGTAACTATGGTATAGATTTCCTTGCACATTGGTTACCACAAATATTGCAAATAAATGGTTTAAGTTTATTATAAACCACTTAAATGTTTTTCTTCAAAATATTTGAATTGGAAAAGCCTTAAAGCAAATTTTTCTGATTTCTGAGCTGAAAAATAGCTTAAACTGTTTTATAATAATAATCAACTCAAATATCACACTGACTTAAATACATAAAGAAGGTCTTACCAGAAATACCAGAAATTATCAAAATATTGCCCTAGATGCTACAATTGCGTGATATATGATACATCATCTCCAGCTAATAAGAGTAAGAGTGAAGGTGAAAGAATACATAAAATCGTGAACTCCGCCTTCAAGATCTATGCACCAAATTTTGAAGTGACTTAATTTTTATTTATGTATGTTTCTATTTATTGTTTAGTAGATCTTGTAGAGTTAATAAATAAATAAAATAAATAAATGGTCATATAAGTAAACCATGTGGTGACAAATCTTGAAAGGTGAGATAAATTGTGCATGTGTAATAACCGATGTCAATTTTATAAATTTTAAGCAGTTTCCAAATAAAAAAAATCTTAACATATTCAGTACATTTGAATTTGTTCTTCTCTATATTAAAGTGACACTCTTGGTTCTTCAACATGTGTTCTTGCTTGAAGAAACGCTTATCACATCATTTTATTAAACAATTAACTTTGTTGTCTTCATTTTGTTTACACTATTTTAGAAATACAATTTTGGCTTTCAGTTTGCACTTATCTCCTTGGATGGCAAAACCAAGGAGATAAGTGCAAACTGAAAGTCAAAAAAGTTCTTTATTTTACCTCCAATTTTAAGATTTAACAAAATTAAATTTACGATACAAGTTCAGCCAATCCAATTTTAACAAATTATTTTCTATTTTAACATTGAGCTATTATTAATAAAGGCACATCATGCCTCAAAATGGGCACACAAATTATAATAATATATGAAATCTTTTATTGCCCAATCGATTGAATAATTAATTATTATTCAATGTTATTCTTTATCTAGAATAATTGCACTAAAATATAAATAAAAATATAATAAAAAACATATAAATTAGCTTAGTATTTATATAGGATTATTTGTGGTTAAAACATAGTCAATTTTTCAATTCAGTGAAAGTATGGATTACCATGTAGTTACGGTCGCAACCATTCTCTTTATTTAATATTTACATGTTGTAAATACGACACCAGTTAGACACATACCAATTTGAAATAGTCGGAATTTTTACTTAAAATTTTTTATTCAAATTTACTTTATACTTTTATCAAACACAAAAACAATAAATATTTTATTTATACTTTATAGGTAACATATCACTCAATAAGTCTCCAGTCTAACTAAGAAAAAACAATTCTTTCTAGAAATTCCACTTTATTCATCAATAGACTCTCCTTTAAGACATTCATTCCAAAGATTTGCCTTTGCTCTCAAAATAAGTCGCTTTCGCTTCTTTATTTAAACTAATTTTCGTTCCCTGGTGCATCTTTTTCATGTCTGCAAAAAGCCAGTAGTCACTGGGGGGCAAATCTAAAGAGTACGGTGGGTGATAAAGCAATTCAAAGCGTAATTCAACCAATTTAACCATTGTTTTTATTGACTTGTGTCCTGGTAAAATTGCATTTTTTTCTTTTGCATATTCTGTACTCAATCGATCAAATAATACCATGTAATTTTTTTTCCTTGAATTAGTTTCTCATGTAGCACGTGGTGAAACATTTTGTAATAGAAATAACACAATTTACGCTTGGTTTATTTCACTGTTAATTTATTTAATCTGACTAGTTTCGACAATTACGTCATTATAATTCATTCATTCTTTGATAATGTCGTAACTGTCGAAACTAGTCAGATTAAATAAATAAACAGTGAGACAAACCAAGCGTAAATTGTGTTATTTCTAATACCATGTAATATTCACTAACGATAGTTTTGGCTTTCTCAAGACAGTCGGTAAACAAAATTCCATTTTTGGTCACTTTGGATGACTTTCGCCGGTTGCTATCGACCATTGTTCTTTCGGCCCTATTTACACAGATTTCAAGTAAAATTGAACAAAATACAACTTATAATTTAAAGTTAATTAAAGGTAAACTGCTGATTTTGTTAAATTAGTTAACATTTGAAATATTGCACCGATGGTTTTTAAAATTGAGTAACCCCAACAACTCGAAGAATCGTGCTTAAAATAAATTCCAAAATGGTTTATGCATATGTTTACAAATATCAATGAAGATATTATTAAAAAGAATAGAATGTTTTATATAAAACTCTACTTGGTTCTTATTTGCTCGTAATTATATTTCAATTTATGTGTATTTACGTTTTCAAGTAATTCTAAACTTTAGTTTAAAATAGTTTTTGTCCAATTTGCAGTGGTATAATGGTTAAAAATTTACTCTTTTTTACTGTTTAATCTATAATCTTTTAAAATTATCTTAATTATTATCAGTTATCTATTTATATTAATAATATTGACATTGTCATTTTATCAACACATTTAATTAATTTATTCACAGCAATTAATTATTATCATTGAGGTATTTTCTTATAAAAGGAAATATTACACATCATCTGTAATCCATCTATAACAAAAATTAACGGAGTTGAAAAACAGTTAGAAATATGAATTTATCTGCAACTTAACAATCGAAATAAGACGTTATGTAAGCTTTGTACTGTGTATAACTTAAATCTTAAATATAACTACTTATAGTTAAATTAATGGTATTTGTTTGGTTATATATTCATTAAAATCTCATACTTCTGTTACCAAAAGAGTATTAACTAAAAATATACAATAATGCAAGTATACTTCATTAAGTTAATATTAAGTATAATTAAATTGAATTAGATGCACTAATAAAAATATATGCAAATTATGCGCTATGTTAGAAAAATATAATAATTCATGTTAATTTGTTTAAATATTTAAATAAAAAATAGTGATTTGACCATCATAATACTTTCCCCATATTATTCTCGAAAACTATCAGGTTTACGTCATATGGTTAATTATTAATAATTTGCTCAATTTTGGATTCTTTACAATTACTTGTTATTTAAATTTCATGTAAGTAGTTTATTAGCAATAGGAGAAAAATATCAAAATTTTTTTTTTTTCTCGGTTAAGAACTTTATGAGAAAGGCGAGAGTTTTAATTAAAAGTTGTAAAACGTTAATAAACATAACATTATTGCAAATTTTTATAGATTTATTCAATTAAATATTTCAAATAATATTTGATGATGTTTTACTGATTGTAAACTGAGGGTGGGATAGAGGCCTTGTCGTCTCGCGGTTTCCAATAAAATAATTACAAGACTTTTTGAATTAATAAAAATTCAAAGGTAAAATTTTTGAATGAGTAAATAAAAAATTGATGCATTATGGGTGGACAGACTTTCAATCTAAATTAGATAAGATAAGCTATAAAAAGTCATTTATATTTAAACTTAAATTTTGATTTTATTTTATTTTTTATTACATAATGGATTTTGTTTTTTTAGCAGCAAAATCATCAACGATTAACAATTAAAGTTATCATGTATATGTAGGGTGGGTGGGTGTCCTCTATCCCACTCTCCAATCAGTAAAACATAAGTGAGGGTTTTAGTTAAAAGTTGTAAAATATAAACAAACAAAATAATTGCATTTTTTAATTGATGTACTCATGCAAATATTTCAAATCATTTTTGATAATTTTTTACTGACTGGAGGGTGGAATAGAGGCCACCCACCCATCCTACATATACATATTAACTTTAATTACTGATTGCCTCGCGATTTGCAATAACTTTAATTATAAAATTGATATAAAGAAATTGACGAAGTAAAATTTGTAAGTGTATAAACTAATAAAAATTATATACATGATACGTGGAAAGGCTTTAAAAAAGCTTAGATGAGAGTAGCTATAGAAGGTCATTTATATTTAAACTTAAATTTGGATTATGCTTTAGTTTTTATTACATACACGGTTTTTTTGTTTTTTTCAAGCAGCAAAATCATCAACAATTAGTATTTAAAGTTATCATGAACTTTATAAAAAAACATGTTTCAATGAAACTTCCTCATTATTCATTTCCTTTAACTTTTGTTGAAAAGTTATGTAATATTTTTCATATTTAGAAAAATATGGAGAAAGCACAAAAAAACGCCTCAAGTGGATGTTTACTTTTGGTTTGTGAATGTTTACCAAAAGCTTTTAACGTCTATTTTTTAATGATAAAACCCTAAGTTTAAAGTTTCATCTCAATAGGGTCATTCGTATTTTCTATATAGCGAAAGTAAAAAGTAATACTTGTTACTATGGGTACTGTATAAATTATGTTCTGATATTACAAGAATATTATTAACATTAGAAGATACCGATTACTGCGAATATCACCCGTTAGCTCTACATTTGACTGAGATATGCATGTATTCGATCAAAAACCCCTTCCACTTAGGGCAAACAAATGTCGCCCATTGTTGATGACAGCTGAAAATTATAGGCTAGCTCATGTATATGACACCTAACCATCGAAGGTGGATGTGTTTAAAGATTTTAAATTTTTAGTTGCTAAATGCGCATTTTTTTAAAATTACAATACATTTCAATATATGTATAATAAAAATTTATTTACTTTAAAATATTATTTATTTAAACAATTACATGACTACGTTAAATAATGGTGTTAGTCTGGGCTACAGACCTTAAACACAAAGAAAAAAATATTTTACCAAGCTAGCTAACTGTCATGGTGAGTGGCACAAATGATATTTAATAATAATTCATTTTAATTAAACCATTTTTCCCTTATTTATTATTATTTTAAATTAACTCACGCTGCTAAATTATCTTAAGTCTATACAAAATAATATTATAATAATATTGTGATATTTTTTGCACACTTCATAAGGTTTTAAATAAAATGTTATTTCTAATTAAGCATTGTCTCCGAGTAATTATGAGTTGATAATTTTTAAATTAAAAGTTAATATATTACGTACTTAATAATATTTTATTTATTTTAATATTCATTTACTTAACGGTAGCACCTTTTATAAAAAGTAGTTTAAATTATTAACAAATAATAAAAAAATTCAACAAAAAACTAGAGAAGTAGTTGTTTCAAAAGTGATTTGTTCTTGTAGTCTTAATAAGACTCATTTGTTGTAGATTTTACGAAAATATTTTTGTGTTTTTTCTAATTATTAAAAACCATTTATACCTCGTATATCTTTTATTATATCTTTTAACTGAAATTATTAAATTCATATCACAAAAAATATATTACAAAATAATAAAATATACTCAAAATTTTGGCTGAAGGGAGGAGGGGCGGAGTTCACCTCTTCCACTCAAACCCATAAATATAAATCATCAATGCTGCTTCCAAATACCGTTACAGGTATCCATTTATTGCTTATATAAAGCATATTTTAGTCTTTTACTTATTTACGTTTACGTTTATTAACGTTGCCACCAATACAATGTATATACATGCAATTAAAATTTACACAGATATAACATTTAGCAGATGTATACGTCACTAGAATACAATAATAATATTTAAACAGTAACAAAAAAGTATTAACACAAATACTTGCCATAAGTTATATAAAAATATAATGTAGTATCACATTTAAACGACATCGGTGATAAATTCCTTAAACGAGTAGTAGCATTTGTTTATGAGAAATAATTTAAGTTGCTTGAATATTGTAATACTTTGATTAAACTTTATTTTGTTGGGCAATTTATTATATACTAACAGACCTAAATACTTAGGTGATTTCTCATATAAAGTGCTATTGTCGCGTGTTACACAAAGATTGTTTCTGTTTAGGGTATGGTAATTATGGTTATCACCATTTTTAGCAAATTAGATTCTGAAACACATAAACCGCGGATTTATATATTATATAAATGGATACTAAAGTAAAGTATGTTGTTCGTTTTAAATACATTTTTACAGGTCTCCGTTCTTTTCATATTAAATATTAATCGTATTGAACGTTTCTGTGAAACAAACAATCTTTTGGTATCAGCTCTACCCCATATCATTATGTTGTAACTTATATATGGATAACCTAATGCGTAATAAATATTCATCAATGATTCTGTGGACAACGTTTCTTTTAATTTTAAAATAGCATAATAAGCGCTATTTAATTTGTTAGATATATAGTTTATTTGTTCAGACCATGAAAGCTGATCGTCTAAGAAGCTGCCTAAAAATTTAGCATAAATTGAGCCATTTACTAATCCACTCTCTGGGTTTTTACTATTGCAAAACTGGATTTCGATCGTTTTATCACTGTTTAAAAGAAATTTATTTTTGTTGCACCAGTCAGTTAGTTCAGATTTGACAGTGTTTACTTTCCTTAGGAGTTCTGATTGAGTAAAGGCAGATACAATTATCATTGTATCGTCAGCAAAATTTAATATATGGCCTTCGCTTAAATGTTCCACAAGATCATTGATGAATAAAAGAAAAAGCACATGTGCTAGTGTTGAACCCTGCATCACACCCGTATGTATTTTGTAAGTTCTGGATGACCTCTTATTCTACAACAACCCACTTCTTTTGATCCATTTTGGTGTTAATTTCTTGTAAAAGATCGATGCTAGCTGTTTCCGTTGATTTGCCAACTCGGAATCCATGTTGATTGTTCTTTAATATATTCAGATCGTTTATGTATATCCACAGTTTAGTAACTAACTCCTTCTCGATTAGTTTTGAGAATAAACTGAGGATGCAAACTGGACGATAGTTTGTTTTTTCAAACATTGAACCCTTTTTAAAGATCGGAATGAGTTTAGAGGTTTTTAAATTGTTAGGGAATATTCCAGTTTCAAATATTAGATTTATTATATATGTAATGTTTAATGATTTAATTTAAATAAACTAAATGTCAATTTAAATAATTGACTCTTAAGATGGCATCCTTAAATTTACTGAAAGAAGAGGTAAACAAATTAAAATTAACACTTATATTAAATAGATTACCAAATCTCATAATTTGGTTAATTGGATAATGACAAGTTTAATTATTAATAGTACGTAGTCTAAAAAGTGGTTAATATCTTCAAGGGCTCAAGTAGCTGAATAATTGAAAACTAAACAGGGAAACTAATTCAGAAGTTATAAAACCATTTATTGTTTTGTATAGCAAACATAAATTATACTTACTACTACCAATTTCCAATGAATCAATATTAAGCAAACGTCAAAATTAAAGAAACTAAAATTAAATTGATTGTTGAACTGAAATGTTATTGATGAAATTAATCATCTTTGATATTAACAACTGTAAAGTATGGAGAAAGTGATTACAAGTTATTTTATATAACCTTCTTATATTTATTTGTTTACATTACCTGTTAGTAAAATGTAATAATAGACGCATAAGAATTTTGAATACTGGAATCACAGGTGGACTTCTTTCATTCTTCAGAATATTCTTTCAATAAAGCTTTTGAATGGGTTTCCATCTGTTTTATAATTTTTTAACTTAAAAATTATTCAATTTTATTTATTTATTTATTCTTTGTCATACTTGCTTAAAAAACTGCAGTTATTATAAAATAGATATAAAATATTTAAAACATACAAACAAATTTTGACAGAATATGTTTACAACGATTTGTCATTTTGACAAATACACGTTGACATGTTCTAATAAAATAATAATTTGCTATGTTCTTCGAACTGTAGATATTTATTTGACTTGATTGGAATAAATTATATTCTATCAAATGATTTTATTACTTCAATTAAAAGTTCTTCATTGACTTTAACTTTCCACTTCACTTTCCTTTAAAAAATATTAACGTATTGAAGTCGAATGAATATTAGATGCCACAAAATAATGTTAAAATAATCTGGTTGGGTTCATATGTAAAATGCATGCAGTAATCTGGTTTTTATTTCAAAAAATAAATTTAATAACCACAATGGTAACTTTAGAAAAAAAAGTTCCGGATATATTGGAAATAAATAAATTTGAGGATTTTGAAGATACTAAACTAGTTAAAAACTTTACCAATCTCTAAAGTGAAGGTTCATTAAAAATGTATTTCTATGACAAGCGCACTGTTAGGTAGATAATGTTTGTTATTATATCATACAACTCGCTTCTTTTTTAATTTGACATGCTCACTATCTATAAAATACATAGATTTAGGCTAATATATGAATTCTATAAAATAATTAATTATCATGTAGACAATAGTGCATTTCTAAACCTATATTGCAGTGCCTCAGAAATCTTATCGCAACTAATTAACTTTCTGGTATGCCAAACCTCATAGTACGCATCATTTCTTCTTACCTCTAATCTCTATGTTTAAAAAATATCGTGAAATACAGTACGCTCTGTCAGCAAAAGTAATTAAATAATCTAACAATTAAATTTATCTGCAGATATGTTTTTCGATTTTCCGATCTCATTAGTAGATTCACTATTTGTTTTGAGTTATGTGAAGTAATAATCACTAATAAAACACGATTTGATTTCCTTTCTTCACTAATTTATTTTTACACGTTAAATGTACATTTCGAGCACCATGTGCTCATTTTCAATAACTGAATACTTTAAAACTAATTACATCTGTTTATATACCTTATAGGGATTAGTGGGACATAATTAAACTTAGGTTTTCCCACTAATCCCTATAAGGTATATAAACAGATGTAATTAGTTTTAAAGTATTCAGTTATTGAAAATGAGCACATGGTGCTCGAAATGTACATTTAACGTGTAAAAATAAATTAGTGAAGAAAGGAAATCAAATCGTGTTTTATTACTCATTAGTAGAGTTGAGCTAATTGTTATGTTTCACTAAGATTATGGCGAAACAAACAAGCATAAATTATATTTAAATACAGATAAAAAAATAAGTTGAACGTGAAGATGTATACTAATCATATAAGTGTGAGATGAAATGTAACAATAAATATACAAAATCATATAACATAATAAGTACTCGTGTTCATCAAATATGTATATCTTCTTTATTATGAATTTTGTGCACAGAGCTTGAATTATTTGTATCAAACCTAATATAAGGTAAAATAATTATAAGTAAATATATTATTTAGAAATACACAATAAAATAAATATATTTATATTCTCAAATAAAAGGAGATAAAACATCCAAAACAAAATAACTATACTAATATGGTATAAAATACAAGTTGGTTTCAATTGTTTTCCTATCAACAATAGTCGAGGACTGGTTTTGATCTATTTTCGATCTCATCCGCGATGACTTATGCGTCAACAAGAAACTATAATTCAATGTTTTGTTATGGTTATAAATATCGTTATTAGCAGTTCCTTTTAATTGTGGATGGTTAACCCTAGTGGTTATCAACTAGGGAATCTTAGTAAACAATAATTGGGATATTAATGGCATTATACTGCTTTAGATGTAAGTTTCATTTTAATACAGAAAATTCAAAAACAAAATTATTTAAAACATGTCCAAGTGTGAGTGGCATATTTTCAAACATTATCAAATAGGTGAAGATTTTATTTGATCAAGAAATATTGATGAAAAACCTTTTAATATCAAAAACCTTCACTGTCGTCATTTTTTCAAATAAACATTAGGTCATACGACATAAAGTGCTCAAAGAAAAAGAGGACTAATTGATACTACATCTCAAAAACATCTAGTTTATACAATTGTTGCTTTTAAACCAGCAAAATGGTTTAAAATGAAATATTATTAGACACACTTTGTTTTGATATATTCTTTATTTTAAGATTTTTCGTAGTAATTTTGTAATTTTTATGAATATGAATATTCATAGAATAAAATACTATCGTACTATAACTGTGGCGTATTTATTACTTTGCAAATAACAAAGACGTAGACTTTTTAGGTGATCAGAAAGTTTTGAAAATAAATAACAGAAAAATGATGTAGGGACTATTAATGGAAAAATTCTAAAAATATTGGTAGGTTGATCTTAATTGTTTTCAGAACAGTAGCAAAAAATGAAATCATCGAAAAAACCTCAGTTTTTGATGAAAATCAAGTATTTTTCCGCTCTTCGTTTGTATTTTTTTCGTGAGCACCGCCGTTATATTTGTAACGCGCATTTGCATTTAAATGTTGGTATGCCTGTGTGTGTTGGTATTTATTGCGGATGAGTGTACGGTCGGCCGGCGTCATATAAAATTTGTCAAAAGCAATAATTAAAATCGTCCCATCCAGATGACATTGTGCACAAATGCAGTGGCGTCGGCCGGCGTGCTGAAGGGGTCGAGGGCGGGAGCGCGTTAGGTGTGAGGCAATTCAAAATGGCGGCCTTATGTATTGGTGACGTGGCGATCAACCCTCTCGTTGACCAATCGAACGATCCCGTTTTGCCGGGGCTACCAACTTTTTCCAAATAATTGCGGATTTATCTGTCATTCGCCACACCCTGCCGCGGCCGGTGGGGCAGCGGCTAAAATTTCGCCCAAAATGCGTAAAATATAGAGATCGAAAAGGAAAAATGCGCACAGCGTTGGGACCATTGTGATCGGTTTTTCGAATTTTTAACGCGCGAGCTCTGGCTCCCGGGCGCGGCCAATCGATGAATTTGTAATTACTAATTTCTAAATTGTATTTGCATTTGTGTTTGTTATAAATGGAAGCTAATCAATAGTAGGCTATTTCGATGTATGTGCATGTGCGAACTATGCGATGCACCATGGGACTAGTTACTGCTTTACAACGCCTGTTTACAACAGTAACCTAAGATAATGACATCTTGAGAAAATAAAAAATAAAAAAATACACGAGCTTCATTCAATTCATATGAAAACCCAATCTACTTTTTTAGCTTTTGGCTAAGAATTTTTTAGATTTCTTTTCTGTAGTGCTAGTATTAATTTAAAAAAAGTATAAAACCTTCAAAAAAGTAATATATTTTTAACATAACAGTTTCTAAAAAAAATGATTACTTGTTTTTATACATATATGAAATATTCGGCAGCTACGTTTGCAATTGTACGGTTTTATAATTATGCCAAGCTTTAACTGCAATTTAACATTGGATTGATTGATTATAACTCATAATCAGAAAAAACAAGACTACTTCTCTGGCGAATACCTCTACAGACATTGAATGATACAAAAGTAATTTACGTGTTACAAATAGCAAGGCTATCAAATGATCGTAGCTTATTAGAACTTCATGTCTTCATTTTATAAAAATACTAATACCCTATAAGGTTTTAAAGAGTTATCATCATTCTAAAACAATGAATCTACCACATAGTAGTTTCATCAGGTAGATGAAAAATAAGATCGGAGGTTATTTTATCACCGTCAAATAACAGATATGATTATTGCAATATTATAACAAATAAATTTAAATGTATCTAATTTGACCCTTACAACATTTTTAAGACTTTTAAGCTTTTCAAATAGTCCATTAACACCATTTCTAGAACTACAAAAAGAAATGCCTTAATATAAGAGATAAAATAGCCGTAAAATTTAAATTTAAGGACGGAGTTGGCGTTGGAAGTCATGAGTGATCGTCATTAGTGTAGATATACTTTAAAATATCTAACGTCAACTTCATCATCGATTTTTGTTGAACGCTTCTTATATGGCATGGCAATAAAGTATATAAGAAGCATTCTTAATCACATGTATTATCAAACTTTAGAAACTTATACATTGGCAAAAGAATTTACACCATGAAAATAAGATTTTTATGCTAAAAAGAAGAAATCTTTTAAAATTGGTATAATCTATGATATATGCAATATCTACAACTACTTTTATTTTGAGATAGAATTTAGAAAATTTTCACAAGTAGAAAATTATTTATATTCAATGTTATTTAAAACATAGACAGACTTCTAAGGTTTTACCGGTTAATCGCAACCATAATTTCACGGGTGTGATAATAGTGCAGACATGGATCGAGATATCCAACGCCAACTTCTTAGTCGACTTAAATTGAAAATTTAATCCACCGTATAAAAATAATCTATTATTAGCTTAAGATTTCCAATACTAAAAATTTTTTGTATTCTCGCATTTTAATTTTACAAGAACAAATGTGCGTAAAATAAACTGCTTTTATTACTTCTATAGAGACCTTTATGTGACAAGCTCCCATAGAAGCTTATGGGTGATATAGATATAGACAGCTCTTGTGTGATTTATTAAGTTTATATAATGTCTCTTTTAATTAATTTTATTTGGTGCTACATTAACATAACCGTTATAAAATATTTCTATGTAAATCGTATAAAAATAAATGGGGAAAATATCTACTTACTAGGCACAATTACTTGCTAGATTTTATCATTAACTATAAGAAATAATAAGCCAAATAGAAGAACACTGCCAACTTCGGCTTCAAGTCCTGTGATCCAAATTTTAAGATTATTATAAATGCATATGTTATTTTATATGTATCATTATTTTAACCAGACTTGTAAAGAAATAAGCTAAACTAAACTAAAATATCAATGCTTAGTTTAATCGTTATTTGTCTCAGTCTTTGTTGAACTTAGCCTCAAATGGATATGTAATGAAATTATTATTTAAAATTATGTATAAATTAGAAATCAAATGGATATTTTTTATTATATATTTTAGTTTACTTTAAACTTATCATTTGTTTTCTTCTTTCATATATATCATTTGATAAAGTTCCTGATTCAAGATATATCACCAAGTTATGGCTTCAAGCATCCAACATTTCATAAATTAATTTAACAATAAAATACTTTAGTTCTTTATAAAATACTCAAAAAATACGAAAAATGTCATAAATCTACAGAAATGAGCTTTTTATTTTACTAATGCCACGCTGGTTATTGAATTATATAAAATCAATTTGCATGTCACCAATAGTAATTCTAATTTTAATTTTGGCTGAGAATTTGTTTTTATTTTGTAATTCATTTCTTTTATATATGGTATATGAGGTTATAATCATTGTATTTTATTAAATTATATATTGTTAATTCAGATTTAATACTTTTTGGCATCTTTCACCATTATTCTACGCTCATAATATGTTTGTTCTTTGCTGATAAAAAACTAATCCATGTAATTTTTGTCATTTTCGTTCGAAAGAAAGGCTTTAGCATCTAAAAACATTGTAGAGACTGGAAGAAGGTGTCAGGCGTGGATAATTTGGTGGGTGTAGAAATATATCCTATCCAACCTGTTAAAGCTTTTGTCGAGTTCTTTTAGGTTTATGTAAATTTGTAAATTATTTAATATATCCAGATGATGAAAGAATACAAAATTAATTGCTATGTTGTCCGGTAGAAGCTAGAAAATTATTAAATTAAAATTCCACCAAACATATTGTATCTCTTGCAATGACAAAAATGTATGAATATCTTGTCGTTTAAGAAATAAATCACAATCATCAACGAGACGCACGAATTTCTTTTCGTAAGAACTTACATATCTTTATTTTGAGATTTAACCTAAGCTTTTTAAATTATTAAAAACGGTGAGATTCGATAAATTTAATCTTTAAGCGATCTCACGAGTTGTTATTTGCCCGTTTTTATTAATTAATGTCTTTATCGTGTCTTATTTAGCATCAACGATCTTACATAGCATAATGCACCTCCACCATAAGAATTTCCGGATTTAATGCTTGCAAATTAGTTGGTGTTCTATCAATACATCTTCTCCATATATATCGGATATTTCTTTCCGAGCTTGAATAGCATTTTTGTCTCTTTTGTAACAAAAAAAGTAAAGTGTGCTGTAAGTGCTGATTTTCAATCAATCAAACATTTCACAAGCTATCAAAATATATAATGATTATGCACCACAAGCAAACCTGTATATAACAGTTGTATGAATATATAATGTTTATGTGACTGGAGTGTAAAGTTCGCTGTGAAAAAATACGTTTAATTCTTCTTACATTTCAAACCAGCCATATATTTTTTTATACTATTCCCTAAATGCAAAGTAATTCTCTTTGAAGTTTTTTCCAGAAATAAAGTAATTCAAACTAGTGTTTTTGATAATTGTATTATTTGTAATAAACAAATTAATTATTAATTTTAATTGTTATTATTAATTATTTAAGATTTTTTCAGCAAGAGAAGTTTCTTTTAAAAGTCTAGTCTAGATTCATGGTTTCGGATTTTTACAACGTTTCAAATCTTTAAATTATTAACTATTTTAATTTTTAATCATACACCTCAATCTCATTTTTCGATCTATAATATTTTGTACAGTTTTAAAATAGATGATTATTATTACATAAGTATAATAACAAAAAAATAACAATAAAACAATCATACGATGAATTAACTTCTCACTTAACCCGTGGTGAAATATTTTTATGTTAACTGGAAGGTTAATTAAACACTTGGTTTTGTTTCACTATTTTTATATTTCTCCGACTAGTTTCAACCGTTGGTCATATATCACATATCTCCTTAAGAATTACCTATGATCGAAACAATCATCTCCATGTTAATAATCAATGTATTAACAAAGCTAATTATTTGTATAGTATCTCATAAATTGAAATCATTTTATGTTATGAATTAAACCTTTAGCATATTTTAAATATTTTCAGAATAGACAACTAATATGTAACTATACCACATCTAATTATCAGTAACTTCAGTAATTAATTAAAAAGCACTAAAAACCTTTCTTCACAATTTTATTTAAATTAACAGATATATATTTCGGACACAAAGTGACCATTATCAATGTTTTAATACTGAGTATTAAATAAAATGAGTATTAAAACATTGATAATGGTCACTTTGTGTCCGAAATATACAGGGTGCGGCAAAACAAACAGTGCAGTTTTGAAGGGCTATTAAAAAAAAACGGCACAATTTAAAGAAATGGGAATTGTTTTATCTTAATGGGTACATCTTGCCGTTTTATGCATCAAGTCCTGAAGATGACATCAGAAAGATGATGACCCCCAGCAGCGATACATTGATGAAGGTGCTTTCTGAAAATTTCGGCCGCATTTTCGCACATCTCGATGGATGTAGCCGCGATTTCCTCCTGAATTCGATCTCTGAGTTCTTCCAAGGTGCGAGGTCGATGCCTAAAAACCTTTTCCTTCAGGTAGCCCCACAGGAAGAAGTCGCAAATGCTCAGATCAGGGGAGCGTGCGGGCCACTCCACATCACCTCTCAGAGAAACAAGGCGCCCAGGGAAAACCTGTCGCAGTTTCGTCATTGAAACTCGAGCAGAATGGGCCGTAGCCCCGTCCTGCTGAAACCAGATGTCTCCCAGATCTGCTTCCTCCATCAGTTCTTCCAAACGAGGTTGAAAAAAATTTTCCAACATCTCTTCAAAAAAATAAGGCCCAATCATCCCAAATTTGGAAATCGCACACCACACGGTGACTTTTGGGGAGTGAAGTGGTCTCTCGTAAAGTTGCCTTGGGTTATTTACAGCCCAGTATCAAAAATTTTGTTTATTCACCCCTCCACAGAGATGGAAGTAGGCCTCGTCACTACTGAAAAAAGTTGACCTCGCATGGATCCGGTTCAACATTTTTTGGGAGCGTTCTCCAGACCAAACCATGGTAACGACTAAAAACGGCACGACCCCCCCGACACAATGAGATCTTTCCCATGTAGGTACCCCCACCACACGGGATGTACTGAGCGTTCCAAACTGCACTGTCTGTTTTGCCGCACCCTGTATATCTGTTAATTTAAATAAAATTGTGAAGAAAGGTTTTTAGTGCTTTTTAATTAATCAAGTTTACCTTCACGTAACTCACAAAAATCAAACTTCAGTAATAACTAAATTAATCTATTACATATTATTTCGAAACATCTATTTTTAATAACTATTCAAATATCTTGCTTAATACATATTTTCTGTACAGAATGTACTTATTACTTGTACTAAAACTATAGTATACTTATCAAAAAAATACAAGAAAATCTATTTTGCTGTTATAAGCCATAATATTGATATTATTTTGTTTTATTCTATCGGGTGTGGCCAATCAATGAAATTGCAATTAGTAATTTCTAAATTGTATTTGCGTTTGTGTTTGTTTAAATGGAAGCTAATCAATAGTTGGCTATATCCATGTGTGTATACGAACGATGCACTGCGCTATGGGACTGGTTAGTATTTATGCACAACATCTGTTACTAGTTTAATCTATGAACTGGGATGTAGACATAGATGCAAAATAAAAATAAAACTATTATTTTGAGATTCAAATATATATGTTCATTACATATATGTTTCTATTATTTCCACAAAAAATGCATTTATTTCATTTACATTAACTACAGTGCCTATACTTGTATTAATCTAGTTTTATAATGATAATCTGAAAAAAAATCCAATCTGTAGTTAGTAGGTGTAAATAATAATCATGTATTTTTAAAAATTATTAAGGATATTAAAAAAATTAAATGGTGATGTACCTTCTGCTGTTTATTTTATAGTTCCTTGTTATACAATTACAAGTAATTCTAATAGTGTTTTATTGTAACACATTAATAAAGTACTAAACTAAAAATAACAAAAATAATAATCAAGAAATAGTAACAGATTTCTTTAAATTAGTTTCTCATGTAGCTCGTAGTGAAACATTTTGTAATATAGAAATGACACAACTTACACTTGATAATAATAATAATAAATAAACCGTGAAACAAATCAAACGTAAATTGTGTTATTTCTAGATTTCTTTAAAGTTATTTAGGCTAACATTATGTTTGTTTCAAACATTTTGGGAAGTGCATCAAAGAATATGTAACCATAGAGCATATCAGCGCTATGGCACATATGAGTAAGTGGAGTCTTGAACAGGATGTTGGTTCTTGGTTTAGCATCCTGGAAATGAGTATTAAAAGGGGACAATAAGCGAGGCACGTGGAAATTAATTCCTGATAATAAGGGTCAGCAATATATTTTATTATTCACTATAGAAACTAGCTGGCGCTATGTAGTTCTCTGAGATCTTGAAGGGTGCCATGTCTATGTAATTAGGTATTCGCCACCTAGTTTAAATGAATGAATTTTTATGAAGCGACGTTGAATTTTCTCAACATAGCTGTTGATTAGTATAGTATGGAAACCATATTAATGCAACATATTTCAATTTACTCACAACGAAGAAGGTATGATACAATGTCGTTAAAAAGTTAAATTGATAATATATTTCGCCGTAGGCGTTATAAATTCGAACATTTTAGAAAAAGACTTACATACGTTATCAATGTGTTGGGATAAAAGAACACATCTCATTACGATGGTGGTTTGAAAAGTCCATGCAAAGCATCTCTTGAATGAACGTACACCAAGTTACCAAGTTTCAGCCATGGTCTATTTCTTTGTGCTTGGCATTCGTGTGAATCAAGGAAGTCAAGTGATTTTCAAGAAATGGACGAAAAATAATTTCGTGTGGTGATTAAACATTACTTTATGAAAGGCAAAACGCCTTAGGAGACTAAAGAGAAGCTTGATAAACATTATGGTGACTCTGCACCTTTGATTAGAACAGTTTATAAGTGGTTTCAAAATTTTGGACTGGAGATATGGGCACATGTGATGCTGAACGTTCTGGACGCCCTGTGGAAGGATACTCCTCATTGACTATTTGGAAAAGGGTAAAACTATTACAGGTAAATATTATTTATCGTTATTGGACCGTTTGAAAACCGAGCTGGAAGAAAAACGCCCGAAATTGCCCACAAGAAAGTCCTTTTCCATCACGACAACGCACCAGCAAACACCTGAGCAGTTGTGGTCGCAAAATTAATGGAAATAGGATTCCAACTCATTTCACATCCCGCTTATTCTCCAGAATTGGCTCCCTCGAACCACTATTTGTTACCCAATTTGAAGAAATGGCTGGCGGGACATAGATTTTATACAAACGAGGAGGTGATTGCAGACACTATTGGATATTTTGCAGACTTGAACAAATCCTATTATTCAGAAGGAATCAACAAACTAGAACATCGATGGACGAAGTGTATAAGCCTAAAAGGAGACTATATCGAAAAATAAAAAAGGTTTACCCCAAACACGTTAGTACTTTTTATGTTTGGGCGGACTTTTCAAACGAACCTCGTAATAGTTGTATATTTGGTGAGAACGGTATCCCCTATTTTATATCTTGATGAAAACTGATGTGCTTTACGAGTATATGATAAAAAGCAGTATTTCTTAACATTTAATCCCAGTTTATTTTTAATGCACCAATCAACCATTACCGTAATATTAAGTTGAGGTGCGTCAACAACACTTAGTTTAGATATGGTATTATGGATTTTAATAAGGTAATGTTTTGCATATAGAAATTTGTTGTTGAGTTACGTGAAGATATGATTAAAACTTGATTAAAAACTAACACTTTCTTCTCAATTAATTTTTATTTCGCTAGATGTACATTGCGGGTACTATTGTGAAGAAAGTGTTAGCGTTTTAATCAAGTATTAATGTTTTGCAGTTAATGAATTATTGAGATCATCAATAACAATGATAAATAGGAGTAAACCAACGTTAGAACTATGAAGCATACCTGACGTTGAGATAAATTAATACGACTTATAATCATTGTAGAAAATGTAATTATGCCTGTTACACAAACAAGTAGATATAAGTTTGACAATGCTTTGAGAAAGACCAAAGGTACTTAGTTTATTTAACAATATACTATGATTTGTTCTGTCGAAATCACTAGAAAACTCTGTATACACCACGTCAACCTCTGGTCGAGAGATTTAGTTATAAATTGCGTTAATTTTGCTAGGTTAGTTATTGTTGATCGCCCAGGTATAAATCGATGTTGCCTCAGTGACAAGTGTGAACATACATTATTGAAAATTAAGTTGAAATGATATAGTTTTCGACTTCTTTTTAAGACAGACAAATTCTTGCACATTTCCAGAAGTCAGGGAAAGTAGATGTTTTGATTGCCAAGTTAATGATGGTTTTTAGAGGTTTAGCAAATACAAATCTATCATGGGAAGCCATGTCGTCTCCTATGGTACATTTATTTGCAAGTGTAGCTATATTATCTTTTTAATGTTAACTTTAATTGGAGGTTCCATAGAAAAGCTGGGATAGTTGATAATATGCATACCAACTATGATTTGGTATTAGCATAGATTGAGGTTTACTTATCAGAGAAACATTTCGTAAATGCATTTATAATATCCTGTGGCAGTTTAATATTTAAATAATTTTGTTTAACGTTATCGGGGATTCTGGTAGTTCCTTGCTTCATATGAATAAACTTCTACAGTTCGTTCGGATTCGCTTTTATTTCGCGTTGTACTTTGTCTACATGACTGGAGTAAACATTTTTTATATCCCTTTTGGTAGTCTACGGAGCCTTTTAAATTAATTGTAATATCTTGAATTATTCGTTTGCTTCCATTTCGACCTATAATATTACTTCGATTTTAAGTTTTTATAATCGCCGAGTTAAACTACTATGAGTAGGGAGATATATTTGCAGAAGTTGCAGAAGAAATCAAATATGGCGTACAAGGAGCTGTAGAATCTCTAAACTGCATAATTTACATCAGTAAAATCATCTATGATCAATCAATTTCAGAGATCATTATATAGATTAATAAAATTGAAAATGGAAATAGTCCGAACTACATTATACTATGGACGCATAGTTAGTTGCAAACCATAAATAAAATAATATTTCAAATACGATAATTTTGCAAGAGATAATTTAAGAGAAGCACAATAATCAACATTTTAATATAATCCATACTTGTTCTGCAACTCTCTTGATGGAACCAAATATTCAAATTGAGAGAAGTAAAACTCTTGTTAAGTTCCATTTCTTTATTTTCAGGACATTTGTTTCGAACGTTATGAAGTTTTAACTTTGATAATGATGCATAAAGACCGTAACATATGTCAGTTACCTGAAAATAAAGATATGGAATAGTAACAACAGTTTTACTTCTTCCAATCAACTTTTTGTGGTATGTACAACCATAAGGGCTATAATGCGCCTATGTCTTCACAACCTAAAAATATTTGAAAATAAAATTCAAACTTTTCCTCGGTAAACTGAGAAGTTTGTGATGACATGTCGTCTACCTAAGATGGAAAATCCGAGGTACTGTTTAGTTTTTTCAATGTTATCTAAATAAATAAAATTTAAATTATTATTATTATTTACAATCACATTACCGAAAATACAAATGCGTATATTAATTTGCTGGAACAAATAGTATTTACATAAACAATCCCTATGAGCTGAGACCATTTTTACACCTCACTATGAGGTATTGTTATTCAAAGGCAATACTTCGATAATAAGCTGTCAAGTTTGAAATACGTGTAGGGAAATTGCTAATATAAATATGAAACATAATAATTGTTTTCCTACACCAAATTTATATATCCGCTTTATCAACAAGCATAAACTATACTACAATTTTGTGTATATGATATGCAGAAACTCGTCTTATAAATACATCCATATATGCTCTTTCGATTAATAATAATAATATAGATTTATTCAAGAGATGGTATATACAATGACAATATAACCATCTGACAAAATTGAAACGGTCAAAGCGGTATAAATACTTAAGCTAACATATTCTAAATTAAACCTAACATAGTCCGTAAAATTCCTTCGGCTCAATCAATTTCAACTGTCATATCAAAAACTTCTTTTCTAAATTTCTTAAAATTTGTAATGGTTTTTAAGCGCGGCGGTAAACTGTTAAAAATTTGTATAGACGCATAATATGCTGCTTTTCAGAGAGTGGTAGTTTAGGCTAAGGATAAATTAAATTTCTTTTAATTCTGGAAGCATCCCTTCCCACCTCTTCAAACAAATGCTGGTTTTTGTGACATAATTTCAGACCCTCAAACACATACAATCCCGGAACTGTTAATAGATGATGTTCCTTGAAGTATCCTCGACATGAGTCAAGATACTTGATCCCCCATATGATTCTTATCGCTCTATTTTGAATCATAAACACTTGGGTAATGTTAGTCGATCCACTCGGATGGATTAATCCATATCTAATATATGAAACAAAGATGATATGTTATGCTAACAACAAGCTTTATGGAGAGCATTCCATTAGTTTTCGTATGCAGTAGCATTAAGTGCTTAATTTACTGCACAGATTCTCAATGTGAATCGTGTCTATGTGCACATGAATAGCGTACTTGACTCAGGTACTTCAGCCCTATTACTGGCTTTATTCATTAAGTAATTAGTTTTTTCTTGATTCAGAATCATTTGATTTCATCTACACCAAGCCTGAATTCCATTTAATGCTAGTGTTAGTTCCGTATGTAAGTCACATAAGCTATTCGCAGAAATTATTAAGTTAGTATCGTCCGCATAACACGTTATGTGAAGTTTTCTGAAATACTTGAGCAAGAAAATTTCATTCAAATAGATCACAAATCATATCGGGCCCAGAACACTTCCCTGAGCTACCCCTCTCATCAGAATCGTGCTGTTTGATTTTACTATTGCTAAGTTTGATTTTAATTCAACTATTTGGCGTCTGCAAACTAAATCTAATTAAAACCATTTATTATATAATCCTCTAATACCTTATTGATTTAGTTCATTCAATAAGATTTCATGATTAATGGAATCAAAGGCGCAAGAAAAATCCAGAAATACGCCGCAAGTTAGTGAATCATTCTCAAGACACTTCATTATATGCCTTACGTAATGGAAAAGCGCTAGATCAATATTTTTATTGGGTAAATACTCGTACCGTTTTCATCTAAAATTTTATATTTTGACAGAAAATTTAACAGCCTGTTGCTATAACTAATTCAAATAACTTAGAAAAACCTTATTTTAGAACTTCTGGAAAAACCGCTTCTTGCAATGATGAATTAAGTAATTTTGCAAGTGATTCCGCTATAATGTGGATGATAGGTTTAAACAAGAAATTTGATTCTCAATACCGCAACTTTTTTGTTCTTCGTGTTTGTTACTTTAGTGGTTAGCTCTTGCGCAGTGACGGGCTCAAAAAATAACGAGTCGCTTTGCATAGGAATAATGTTTGTGTATTTAGACTTTTGAATCTCCGCTACACGTTGGTCTGCTTTTTCCGTAAAGTATGTATTAAACTCATTTGTTAAATTGGACGCATCAATCTTCTCCATATTTAGTACCAATCCAGTATCATTTCCTGTTATTTCTTTCACAATAGTCTTTTCTTTTCTCTTCTTTTAACTCCATGTCATATTTATGTTTATATTTTTTGTATAAATGTTTAAACTCTGATCGGTACGCAGACAACACACTAAAGATTGACAATTTATTTTTATAGGTTCAGATACTAGATAGCGTTTTTTGTTCCATTATCATATTTTTCTTGGTTTAAAAGTTCAAAATACTGACTATTTGAGCAAACTTAACATCTGGGAAAATGTTTGAAGAGAAGCAATATTGTTTTTCATTGTGTTAATGTTAAAATCACCCAGAATCAAATACTGTTTTTTAAGAGACGCTAACGTATCCAAAAAAAGACAATTTTAAGGAGAAATTATTTAAGTCCCGATCCGGAGTACTATACAGCGCAATTATCGCTTGATTCTGGATTTTTGACATAGATTTCCGCCCCTCCTCCATGTTTTCTCAGTCTGCAAAATGATGCGCCCAATGTATAGCCTTGGAGTTTAAGCTGCTGCAATAATGTTCGGTCGCACCAATGTTCTGTAATGCATATAATTGAAATATTTTTATCTAGTTTTGCGAAATGTATTATTTGATTTGTTTATTTTGTACTAATTTCACGTTCTGATGTATTATTTTAAACAATTTCTCGCCCGATATGTCGATATAGTTGTTATTCTTTAAGTGATGTTATTTATCATTTTGTTCTGTTGAAAATTTTCACTTCTGGTATTATTTTGTTTAGGAAAATAATATTTTGCAACAAAAATGCCTTTCGGTTAAAAACTGAGTGAGTTAAACACAGGCGTAAGGTGAAACGGAATTTCCACTTTGAACCCATTTCCAACTCATTCAGATTTGAGACATAGTTTTTCACATATGTATTCCCCTTTTCCATGCTCATTTAAACAGGCTATTATATCTTCACACTTAATATACTTTCTAAAGTAAAAAAAATCCATGATTTTTTCTGTAGTACTTAGAGGCGTTTTCCTGGTTTCCACTATTCTCCCCAGTTGCAATTTTATTACTATTTTTTCTAAAACCTCTTTTTTCTGGGACTTCCAGTTCTCGTTATTATCCCTTGAATCCGTTGTGAGATTAATTATGCCACTAAGTTTGTTTTGCGTTACTTCTTCCAATAGATGTAGATTTAAATTGTTCGCATTATTTATTCCTTCATTGTTTACATTCATCGTCCGCCCCAGGTTCATTGCACTTGCGTTTTTAGTCGCTTTATGGTTGGTGTTGTTCGCTATCTCACTCTTTTTCTTGGCATAGGTTTGAGTTTGCGTTCAAAATTCTGCCGAGCGATTTCGTGCTCCTTTGGCTTCATCCATTTCCGTTAACTGTATTTACTTTCTCTTAGTTTTCCGCCTTCGGTGCAGGAATTTTGTAGTTCATCTTTTGCTTCATAGGGGACGCTTAACAATTCAAGATGTATAACATTTCAACTTCCGTTTTTAATATATTCAATACTTCTTGCGCTACATTCTTGATGTAACGAAATTTTCAAATTAGGTAAATTTAAGCACTTAAACTGTTTACACTTTGAGAATGATCTTAAAAGATCAAAATACGTGTCAGGAAACTGAAAATAAAATTATGGAACATGCCAAGTGCTTTAATTTACCCAATTTCAACTTCGTTTTGCAATATAGTTTTTGTCTTTAATTTCTAATATGATAGTTGCCTTATATGCTATAATTTGTTTTTTATTTATTTTATTTTTTATTTATTTATTTATATCTTCGGTCATCTTTCTTAAAATACATAAAATACAGAAAAAATAAAACAAATTACACGCCGGTGGTGGCGCATCGGTTACGGCCCCGAACTGACGTGCAGCAACGTTGATTCGGGTCAGTAGTCGGATGGGTGACCGGTACCATTCACCATTGGGATACAATTAATGGTGCTTTAGAGTGACGGGGGCGATCCTTTAAAGTAACAAGCTCATTTACACACACACAAATACACAAATGACACATGGCGGAAGGACCACGTGGTCGATAGCCTAACACTACTACTACTACTACTACTAAAACAAATTACAAAAACATACGTAAAATTTTGTTCGAAAGAAGCACGGGCGGAGTTCATAATAAATCATGTTCTTCCACTCAAACCCCAGTGTCCCATGATGTTGGAAGGTCAGCGATCTTCATCCACAACTGGTTGCTTTTATTTTTCCCTTAATTTGGCTTTATATCCACTTTTTAGGTGGAACTTCTGGCAGTTAATGTCAGCATGACAGATATATATAGATGATCCACCTCCATGATTTTTGGTTTATTTAGTACTTTATTTTCCATGTTGACCACAACCCTAGTTTTGAAGTTAGCTTCCGTTGAACCGTTGCAGCAGATTAACCTGTTATCGCTTACCGAGTCCATATGCTTTCTCCGTTTACTTTGGAAGCATCCTATATTACAGACATTTGTACACTTAATGCACGTAATCATTTTATATTCATTTTTAACGCACACATTACATAGTATACACTCGAATTCCGCCATCTAGAAGATCAGAAAAAAGGAAACTGGTCAATTCCACCAGTTCTTATTCCATATTATCATTATTCAAACTTCGTCGATATATACCTGCAATATAATCCATAAATATAGCGTTCTTCTATTGCTGCTACTTACAAAAAACAGTGGACTAGATACAAGGATGTATGGACTGGAACTAAAGTCCCAGCCCATACATCATTGTATTAGATCTTCCCTGGACGAATTATAGTTTTTTGCATTCATCCTAATTAAAAAATGCATTGTATTAAGTTTAGGAAACCTGTTATTTTATTGACTTTTAAAATTATTTTAAATATACAATATTACTCCTGATAATATTTTGAGTAAATCCCAAATTCCAGTGAATTATATGCCAACAAAACCGCTTTAATTTTAAAGATATATCATGCAGAATTATAAATGAACTCTTTAAAATATATACGTAGGGGACTCAATTTCTTTTCTTGTATCCACAATGGCAATCCATAAGTATTGGTCTATAATACTAATTTTCTACCAAATTAAAATTTTTGTTATAAATTTCCCATACTATTCTTTTCTACAATTATTTATTATATAAAACAATTACTTTTTATAATATTAAAAAACAGTTTTGTAATTGTCCAAATATTTCCCAATAACAATAATATTTCAATTAAATTGTATTGTGATACAGTTTAGAATTTCAAGAAACAGCCTTGTGTAAACATACAGCACAGAGCTCGATTTTTTCCAGAAGCTTTTTACCACATTCTACAAAGAATAATTTTTAAAAGCTTCAGTTCAAAATCTTTAGCAATTTTTGAAATAGAGCAACCATATACCCATTTAAGATTTCTTGAGTATTTAACTACCCTTTTAAAATGAACTGGTATTCATCCATACAATTTTATTAAGCAGAGCAATAATTACAATATTTTGTTAGCCTCTTCTTTATACTATTGACTATAAAGACAAGGGTAACGAAATATTAATACTATCTATATTTATAGTATTAATATATAATTAGTAATGATTACAATGATTAAATACATCTATAAACATTAACAATCGTCGTTTATATAACAAATTATAATGTAACACTATTATGTAAAGTAATCGTACTATAATAATTTTATTTCTACATAAACAACTTAATTATATATCGCATTTATCGATCCATTGTCTATTTTTTTAAAACATTAGCCAATGCCGATGTATTTTTGAACATAGTTTTCGCACAGCTACATGGCGAGCTCGGAATTTTATGCTAATTTTTTGCTCGATTACATGTAAATTGGTTTCGGTCGCTGTAAAACGGTGCGATATGTGGCTGTTCGTTTCTTGTTTTTTATTCGGAAAACGCTAAAAGTAATTATGTTTCCCACCGCAAGCGCGCCGTTAGAAATTTCAATAAGCACAATAAATTGCGCCTTAATGCGCATAAATTTCGTAATTACGTTCGAAAATGCTGCAATAACCCGTGATGCAATCGTCGTAATTCGATTCTCTGGTGGTTTCATATGTTTTGGTTTGGCGAAAAACGGCAAACGCGGACAATTGTCTGCTCACTGGTCTTGTTTATGAAGTTTCTAATTCGCATTATTGGTCGTAACACATTTTTGAATGGTTCGAATTCAAGTTATGCTAATTCTATTAGTTGAAATCTACCGCGTGTGTTATTTGCTTGTTTCATATTACTTTCAAATTTATTAATCGCATTTTGGAAACTTAATTAATCACCTTATAAAATACTGACAGCAGAAATAATTAATATCATAATACAATTTAAATCAAAAGGTAATCTTTTGCTAATGTATAAATTATTGTTTTGGCCTTTATATTGCTTATGTCGTTATTACATGAAAAAGAAAAACCAATTGTTTTAGATTTAATTTTGAAATGTAAGTTTCTCACCTATTAATAAAGATACAAGGAAACCACTTTAAATTCGTTTTTTTTCTTCGGCACAATTATGCTATTTTAAGTTTATTGGTAGTAAAGTAATCAAGCTTAACGATATTTTTTCAATGCAGTCGAGTTGTTTTGTGCTAAATGAAAGTTGTATTTTAAACTAATTTTTAACTTCTTCGCTGAAGGTATTTGAGTATTGTTGATAAAATTTTAGAAATCAATTTTATAATTTAAACATTCAAAAATACAATGTTGGTAGGCCTTTCTCTGGTTGCAATAAGACTTTTGTTGAAGAAAATAAAAAAAAAAAACGCAAAAAATCAGAGGTTATACAGGCTCTACTACGAGGCTGATATCTTAAAATAAATATTAAGAATTGTTTGGTTGTTTAGATAAGACGCTACTAGCTTAAAAAAAGTGTATAACTAAGTTAGAAAAATACTTTATGATCCCTCTTTAGTAACAACGCAATTGTGCCTTTATTCAGGTTAGTTTTAGGATTATGAAAAAACTGTAATTAAAAAGTGTTTGTCTAATATAACTAGGTTGAAAATAGCAAAATTATAACTTTTATTAAATTTGAGATCTTGTCGTCATATTTTGCTCAAGCTTTTTATAATATATTTTGGTCAAGATACGCCCTAACCTTTTATAATTTAAAAGATACTAATATTTCATGTGATAAATTTTATTAGACTCATGGCAATGATCCATATTCCTCACATCATATATTCATTGTCACACAATTATAGTTAGTGTTATTCGACAATCAAATCTACCGTTCCATCAATACTCCACTCTGATGGAAAGTCGGTGTGTTATAGAAATAGATCGGCGAAATAAAATTTAATACAGAAACCATACACAGATACGAAAATATTCCTTCCACAATTAAATTGACGAACACGACTAAAACTGTCAACCTAATTGACAGGTCGCCGTCACTTGCGACGCATTCATATCAGATAGGCCGTGATTCCAAAAGCTTATAACAACGAGAATCGTTGATCGCCACCACACGAAATGTGACAAATGTGACAATAACTAATGACAACAAGCGAATGAGGCCCGAGGTCAAAGACCGCTCTTTCGCGTACTCGGATCATACTTTGTTATTTAAAAGACGGCATAAGGATAAAAATAAACTCATACATGTAATCCTAACATTTGCAACTGGACAAAATGTGAACGCACTGGAAATAATAAACATAATTCTTCGATTTGTGATTATCGCACGATGTTCTTCACTTGATTGATATATAGTAATAAAAGTTGCATGAAATATTTTTATTTTTATATTTTGTCCATAAAATTATTATTATATCTATTTTTTCAAGCGTGTGTAATGACTATTAATTTTAAATTATAAATAAACCATATTTTCAAGTATAAATAAATAGTATATTTCAATACTACAATTAAAAGAAAAACTCCAATAATTGTTTCGCCTTGTATAGGCTTTCTGAATATTATTATTTTAAAATTGGCGATTGCATTCAAAACAATAGATGTATTTTTTGTTGGATTTTAAAATAAAGTAATATGCATATTCTGAACGCAATTTACTTAAAAGACTTTGTTTATTACATAATATATTATATTATATTTATATTGTATGTTTATTCGACAACAAAAAACAAACGTTTTTCTGAGAAACACAAACATTAGGAAAACTCTATAGATTTTTACATTTTGTGACACCTCACAATGACTACATTTAACCTATGAATCCCTGTTTAATTCTAAAACTCTAAAGCTATTTCTCCCAAAAATTAATATGTTACTAAATGTCGATTAATGCAAAGCCTTAAGCATTAACCAATTTTTATCCCTAAAATTTTTCTATATTCAATATCATGATGGTATAAAGTTATTTACACAATTGTCAAGGCTATTTACGTACACATTTGCTAGTAACCTGAGTAATCTGTAGAGAAGAATGTACGGTGAAGATAATTTTAATCTGCAATGTGGAAAATTTTAGAAACATTTTCATATGTGTTGTAAAATTGATGAAGAGAATAGTTGCGACTAGGTGGAAATCCATACTTACACTAAGTTAAAAGATTTACTATTTAACCCACGAATAATTATTGCAAAGACTTCATATATTTATAAGACAGTTTTATAAATCTAAACAAGACAATGCGTCTCTAGTTTCAACATTTTAACGTTTTAACGTCATCATCAAATAAATTATAGATTGATAAAGTTTTGAATTTTTAATAACTATTTTGAAAACATACCTGGGGTTAGCTGTTAGCGAAACAAAGGTTAATCCGATTTGCTCGTCAATGTTAGATCTCTGAAAATTTTCAATGATTCCAGGAGTTTAGGCTTAGTGCTATTGTTGCAATTACGCAAATTTTTGTTATTATTTATGTCTGGAAATTAATGTCTACATTCTAGACAACGATTTAAAAATGAACTTGAATCTTGACGGACACGAAATTCACGAAAATCTTCATAAAATCTCATTGAAGATAATATTTGACAGTATTGAAATACCTGTACAAATATTCAAACAGAAAAATATTTTACAGGTTAGGGATCATAACATTTAATTGAAGGCAGAATTGACCAAAATACAAAGGGCTCATTATTAGAAGTGAAAATTGCCGGGAACAGGGCGAGAACAACGTTTACGTCAAATACGTCAGCGGACTTCCAGTCATTTCGTCTGGAAAATCTTCTACTTCACGCAATAATAGTAATAATTAAAAAAAAAAAATTCTATCAAAGTATGGGTGGATTAAAAAGGAAAATCGCTGATCTTTAAATTAAAATTAATACTTGTATATATGATATCATCATTATTACAGATACTTGCTTTAACGATACAATTTTAAGTAGTGAATTTATTCTATCTAATTTTGATATACATATACAGAAAAAATAGATCTGCGTTGACCTGTGATAAAGTAAATGGTGGCGATGTTTTTTTTTTACCTAGTCGTAGCGTTATTTAAAATTAAAATTAAAATAATAATATTCCTAATTCTCGAGGAATATTCTTGGATTTACTTTTTTTCAAAAAAAAAAAATGTTGATCGTATTTTGTCAAAAACTGGGTGCGAGAAAAAATAACAGTTCAGATCCTATTAAAGTCTTTTAAAAATGGTTTAATTTAATGTTTTATTTATTAAAATCGGATAAAAAATAAGTGAGATACAGCACCAAAGGTTTTTCGTCAGTCACCCTGTATTAAAAAATATTAACTTTTTGTTTGTAAATAACATACCTTAAAAAACTCTACATAGTCAACTCGGAAATATATGTAATGTTTCAACCTACCTGTCATTGAGTTTTATAAACAAATGAATGGTCATCAATACCCATTCTTCCTAAGCTGAATTTATGATGTGATAGTAGCAGTAGAGTCCTTCTCTTATGGTTGAAGAATTCTGCAACATATCGAGTTAAGTTACTTGACTACATTCTATGTTATTATTTTTTTAATGTTAGATACACATTATGGTAAACATCGACCTCACATCGTAGGAGCTAAAATATTTTAAATGTTTATGAATTATTTATGCATATGATTTATGTGGGATATTGTATCTAACATTAGCATGACATTATAAAGTGAAAAATAAATAAATAAACTAAACTACATTAAGATGATTGCGGCCGTTATTACGTGATTACCACTAAAAATAATTAGGTATAATATTTATGTACATATATTACAAAAAACCCGCCGTTTGACGTTTGAACTTGCTAATGGCAAGCGAATATCGAAACTTGAGTCATGCTTCTGTAATACACATAATTTGTTAGTAGTAAAAACATAGTGTTTTACATTATTTATATATAAAAATATTGTATATATATACAATGATCTTTATTTGGACAAATTCACAATACATAATAACATTTAACATACAAATAAATAAATGGTGTTAGTCCGTCTGGGCTATAGACCTGAGGTCTTTCAGCCCTTGTCTTGAATTTAAGGTGAGAAAAAAGGTATCTTTGCTAGCTAGCTAATTGTGAGGGGAGGATTTTGATATTTAGAAGGGATATTTGGGTTTCGAGGGATACAGAATTTGGTTAATAAGGGTTGGTTGTGGGGATTATTAGCAAATTTAATGCTTAGGGCTAATATACGTTGGGAAATGGGTGGGATTTGGGTGGTTTCGTATAAAAGCTCGTTCGAAGGGTTGCGGAGTGGGTTGGCAGGGTGACGGAGTTTAGTTAGGGTTCTTAGGGCGGATCTTTCGGCGACTTGGAAGTGATGAAGGATAGATGGTCGGATTTGGGTGAAGAGGATTGCACCATAATCTAACAAGGGCCGGTATATCGATTTATATATATGGGTTGCTGTTTTTATCGATATTCCCTGTTGTTTGTAAGTTAATGATCTGAAATGCCGAGCCCTGGTTTTGATTTTATTTTTTATAGATATTGCATGGGATTTAAAGGAAAGTTTTGAATCAAAAAGGATACCGAGGTATTTACAGGTGTAGGAGGGATAGATAACGGTATTATTGATAAGGATCGTAGGGGATTGTGGTGTGATTTTGTGATAGGGGATGAATAGTTGGGATTTTGAAGGATTCATTTTAATTCCCCATTTGGAGCACCAAGCTTGGATGGAGTTGAAGGAGCGTTGAAGGGATTGTTGGGCAATTTAAAGGGAGGGTGATATTGTATATATTATATTTGAACTTAATATTACTTACAAAATGCCAAGGGAATGCATAAGAATCCATTTTTTATACAAAATAACAAAATCTGCTGTCCACGAAACAAAAGGGATTGAAACTAAATTAAAAATATATCATGAATAAGTAGTGAAATTAAAAGTGGACTGTAGTGAGAGCCCTGCGGAACACCAGACAACACATATTAATTAATTAATTATTGCTTTTCAAAAATTGCTATCGTTTGGATAAAAACATAAAAATTTAAAATCATAGTTAATTTATCTTGATCATATTAAAAGCAGTATTTTGAAAAATATAATATGGGTTTTCAATTAAATGCCTCATCAATCAGTTTACTGATAATTGATCTAATTCCAGAAATATCATATATATATTATTTTTATTATATTAGCTTGAAATTAGTTTGAAAGTTGGAAGATCTTTGTAATTGTGGTCAGTATGTAAACACTTCAATAACTTACTGTTTCCTTGAAAATAGCATTTAGTTTTGCAGGATTATCAATGCACACTATAATAACATAAATTTACCGTGCTCTGGGGTTTGTAATGAAACCTAAATGTGTGACTGTTTAATACTATTAATTATTTTTCCTCAAATAGAAGAAAACTCGCAAATGAATTTAGTTGACAGCTGTCAGTTAAGTAAATACTCGCTTGGTTATAATAGTAAGTAAGTAAGTAAGAAAGTGATTTATTATTGCTAATACCCAAGGTTTAGAAACATAAAAAAAATCTATAGTAAAAAAATGAACATCTATACATACTGCCTGAAAAGATACATAAATGATTGTGAATAAAATATTATAAAAACAAAATAAGACAAAACAAGTGCAAACATATTAAAATATGTATATACAAACATGAGTATAATCCAGAAAATAAAATAACGAAAACAAAATGATTAAAAGCTAAAAGCTACATTAAAATCAATAGTAATTAAACTTACAATTAGGATTAAAATTAAGTTTAAGATTAAGATTAAAATTAAGGTAAAATTAATTAAATAAAATTCAAATTAAATTAAGTTAAAGTTAAAACAAAATTAAAACCGGAGAACATATTATAGGCACTCCTCAATGCTGAAGAAAGCTTTCTAAATAATACTTTTCCATGATGTTCCTGAAAGTAGGATAAGGAAAAGATTTTATAAAGTGTGGCAAGTTATTAAAAGTTTTGGGTCCGTAAAAGTTCTTCCCACTTTCACACGTAGACAATCTTAGTATTCCTGGATATATTAGTTCATTGTTTCAAGTATTGTATCCGTGCACCTGATGAGTTTTTGTGTAAAGATCAATATTCTTACGAACATGCAGTAAGCAAAGAGACGGCAATTTAAGTATTTTCAGGTTCTTGAAACATTCTTGCCACTCGTCCCTGTATCCTAGATTAGTTATTATCCGAATGGTTCGCCTTTGTAAGGCAAATATTTGAGATGCCATACTAGAATGCCCTTATACCAAGAATATTGAATTTTGGAATGAAAAAAATAGGCAGTTCCTAATTGGGTTGGGACAATGAATTACATAAATGCCTGAGCAAGAAAGTTACTCTACTGAGCGACTGATCCAGTGCTTTCTTATGCTCCCTCCACCATAATTTACAGTCCAGGTTAACTCCTAGGAATTTACAGTGTCCATGTTCGTTATTGTCAAAATTTAGTAAAAGGTGAGACATAGTCTTTGATGTATTTAGAGACAAATTGTTGCAAAATTTGATTGTTTATGTGCTCCCTTCCCGTAATGCCTTTTTGGTAATCTTATCATCGGTTGACTGATGTTGTGTCGTCAGCAAACATTAAAATATTTCCATTCTCAATATAAGTTGTTAGATCATTTACATAAATAAGAAAAAGTTGTGGCCCTAAGATCGACCCTTATGGGACGTCTCATAAAATAAGAGCAAGTCCCTTAGAATGCGACTCGTTGAACTTGAGATATGAATTCATCAGTATGCACTAAATTTTTACCTGTACAGTTTCTGAAATAGAACTTCATGAGGAACACAGTCGAATTCCTTGCTAAGGTCAAAAAATAGGGCTGTTATATATTGTCCAGCCTCTAGGCCACAGATAATTTTATCGATAAGGACTCGAACTGCATCTTTCGTTAAACGTTCCCTTCGAAAACCGTACTGATTATTGTTAAGAATTTTATCCTCCAGAAAAATTAATATTTGCTCAAACAGCAGTCTCTCAAAAATCTTTGATATTATCGGCAACAATGAAATTTTACGGTAATTGTTGATATCGTTGTGTGACCCTTTTTATTTTCCCTATAAAGAATATATAGGGAAGGTATTGTTTTCTTGAATGATAATGTCTGTGGGACACTTTAAATTTAAGGTTTTATCATTAAAAACTAGACCTGGTAGCTTTTGGTAAACATGCATAAACCGGAAATGGATGTTTTCACCAGGCGTTTTTTTTTAAATTATTCTCGATATTTTTCTAAATTTTAAAAATATTACTTAACTTTTCAAACAAAGGTTAAAGGGTACTATTGTTGGTTTGAGTTTACGTGTTTTGCAATTGAAAATAACCCACAGTTTCTTCTTTACTTCACTTGTTTATTAAGTGTTAAATGTACATTTCGTTCACAAGGTGAACATTATCAATAGCAAACTAATTTCTTAAAACTATTAGCGCGGTAAATATAGAGAGAAGAGATTATAGGAAAAAAAAAACAGTCAATAATTAGATCAAAATGGGGATTATAGCGGAGGGTTTACATTATTCTCTCTATATATACCGCGCTAATAGTTTTAAGAATTTAGTTTGTTATTGATAATGTTCACCTTGTGAACGAAATGTACATTTAACACTTACTAAACAAGTGAAGTAAGGAATAAACTGTGTGATATTTTCAAATGTTAAAGGGAATGAGAAACGGAACAAGTTTCATTAAGACATGTTTTTCGTAAAGTTCTTAATTTGTAAGAAAAAAAATTAACTTCAGAATTTTTCAGAAATTTTTTTTAGATTTTTCTTTAAAGATTCTTGAAATTTCAGCTATTTCTCCGCCATACTTTTATTTTTTATTGCAACTTCCTTTCCAAAGATTTTTTTATCGAGAAGTCTAGAAATGTTTACAAGTTTAGCAAAGATTTCATTCAAGAGTTTCAAAAGTTTTCAGAAAATCATTATTTATATAATTGATTAATGGTTGAGGCGTTCACTTCGTGATACATCTTGAATATTTAAATAAAGTAAAACTCACTTTGTTAATATCACACTATTTATTTAAAAAGTGACTCGAGTTTCGATCAACAGCTGATCATTTTCAAACTTTAAGTTTGTGACTCGAGTGACTCGAGTTTCGATTTTGAAAATGATCAGCTATTGATCGAAACTCGAGCCACTTTTAAAATAAATAGTGTGATATTAACAAAGTGAGTTTTACTTTATTTAAACATTATTTATATTTATTTATAGAAATTACTTCGTGGTTTCTAGACAATATTTTGCTCAACTTTTTTTATTAGAAAATTATCTTCTAAATTTCTATAATTTTCTCAGATGATCCGTACGTTTAGTATTTTTTTAAATATATATAAAGAGGTTTCTAGAATTTTTCACAAGATTTCATTTTAGATTTATAAAACTTTTTTTTATAAATTCTAGAAGTGTACAGTAATTCCTTTTTCTTATCTAATAAATAAATAGATATTTCCAGAAGATTTTATTCGTGAGTTCTAGATTATTCAGAATGTTCTCAGAATGTTGTTTTTTAAGATGTCTTTTAAATTGTCATGTTTTTAGATTTTTTTGTGGAAATAAAAATCTAGACTTTTTTCGAGGGTTCAGGAAATTTCTAGAAATTTCTTCTCCACATTTCAAGATTTTTTTCAACTTATCTTCTAGATCGCAAAAATTTTCTTTAAGGCTCTATAATTTTTAGAATTTTCTTCTGGAAATCTAGATTATTTTCTCGAGGGTTCAGAAAATTTCTAGAAATTTATTTTCTAGAGTTCAAGATTTTTTTTGAAGTCGTAATTGCAAAGATTTTCTTTGAGGCATTAGAATTTTCTAGAAATTTTTTTCTAATAGTTTAGAAAATGGCCAATAACTTCTTTCCCAAATTAATTTTTTTTCAACTTTTATTATAAATTGCGAAGATTTTCTTTCAGGCTCTAAATGTTTTTTAATTCGTCTTCTTTTCGAGAATTAAGGTAAATTTCAGTAATTGCATCTCTAGAATTTAACATTTTGTTTCAACTAGGGGCTATAATATTATTTAGAATGTTCTAAATTGCGGAATTTTTCTGGTAGGGTCTAGAATTTTTTAGAAAATTTTCCCCTAGGAATTTTCAGTAATTTCTCTTCCCGGTTTCAAGATATTTTTTCAACTGGTCTTATAAATTTCTAGGAGGCTCTTAAATTTTTAGAAAATTTTCATTTAGAAATCTAGACTTTTTTTTCCAAGGGTTCAGGAAATTTCCAGAAATTTCCCCTCCAGATTTCAAGATTATCTTCTTATCTTCTAAATTGCAAAGATTTTCTTAGAGGCTCTAGAACTATTTTCTTGAGAGTTCAGGAAATTTTCAGTAATTTCTCTAAATTTAAGGCCGTAGAGAGAGAGAATAACATCTTTACTCGAACATGAATAAATGCAAAAATTAAAAACATTTTTCAGATGATTTATAATGTGTTAGTCTGTCCGTTTGGACTTTCGACCATCGGTCTTTCTGCCTTGTCTTGACTATGTATACGTTGGGAGATAGGAGTAACTTGGGTGTATTTACAGGAGTAGGAAGGGTAAATTATGGTATTGTTTATGATAGTGTGGCGTAATTTTGTGATGTGGAATTAGGAGTTTGGATTTAGGGAGGTTAACTTTTATACGCCATTTAGAGCACCTCAGGCCGTAGATTTTTTAGAATTTTTTTTTCTAAAATCGAGACTTACTTTTTCAAGAATTCAATAAATTTCCAATAATTTCTTCTCTAGGTTTCAAGGTTTTTTAATTCAACCCACTTTCTAAATTGTGAAGATTTGATTGGAAGCTCTAAATTTTTTTAAAAAAGATTCGTTTAGAAATATAGACTTTTTCAAAAATTAAAAAAAAATCTAATAATTCCTTCTTTCACTGAATTAAAAAATTCACTATGTTTTAACCACAAATTATTTGTATATTTCTTATTTGATCATTTACTATAAATAGTTATTACATAATTTTTACGTAACTACTATACTTTTGACAAAATTCAGTGAAACATAATTTTTTACCCCAAAAAATAAAATATTTATGATAATTTTGTGTAAGCAAAAGTTCTATGACTTTCATTAGCAAATGCTTCTCAGATTTTCTAATAATGAATGAAAGCTAAAGTTTTCAATGAAAACGTAGAACAAGTTTTCGAGTACGGTTATATTTGGTATGGTGACTGTAATAATTATTAATATTTAAAATATTTTTTAACAAATCATTTGCATGACTTTTCGCTATTGAGACCGTATATTAATTACCATATCCCGCCAATTTGTAGACACTGCTTATAGATTTATGGAAACTACACATGCAAGGAATTCAACTTTCATCACATGTTCGTCATTTTATTTTTTTATACACAATTATGTACTTGCCGTAGGTACAAATAAATACTCGAGCGTACGATGTCAAAGATATCTTTACTATAAAGTAAAATGTCGGCTGGTAAGAATGAATAAGGAAATTTATTTAGAATATTGTTGCACTTTTATATAAGCCGCTTATTCGAAAATATATAAATACTAACTGACACTCATTTGAAATTTTGGTTTTAACAATACATTTATGCCTTGGATGTGTAATAATATGAATGGTAATATTTAATAAATCGTCAATGGTGCCGAAATAGCGAAAGTGAAGTATCTTAGATCCCGGTCTCCAGCGTGATGGGCGACTTATACGTTTCATCATTATGATACAATTATTGACGCTTTGGAGTAACGGACTCAATCCTTTTAAGTAACAACTAAAAAATATACAAATATCTCAACGGCAGAGTCACCTGATCAATAGTTGATCACTACTACTTGTTTTATTATCATTTGATAAAGTTCCTGATTCAAAATGTATCTTCATAAAGTGCTTCAAGTATTTAGCAATTGTATTAATAAATTTAATTTTATGTAAGAATTTATAATTTCTAAAAAATATCATCTTCAATACATTCAAAATTATTTCTTTATCACTTTTTATTCCACATTAGAACTATATGTTTATTAGTTCTAATGTGGAATAAAAAGTTTTTTAATCTAAACCTTATATTCGTTGTTTAGTTATGAACGCGTTTCCTTGTCCGCTAGATTCATTCCATTACATTATTAATTGCATAAAGTGCCCGTGTACATAGGCACGAACATATAAACGAGCGCATGTATGTGTGAGCGTTTCATGTTTAAAAATATATCGGCAATAAGAAATCTTAAAACTAATATAAACTGCTCCTTAAGAATATAAATAAGTAACATAAAGATAGATCTTGTATATTTTCCAGTGTAAACTAAACTAAAAAGTGTACAAAAGAAACTGAAAGAGTGCACTCTATAAAAATAAAACAAGTATAAAATGCATTGACCTACCCTACACAGATTCTCTTTAAGCATTGGAGGCTGTGCATGTATATACATACTGGCATGGGCGTGCGCCACGGTGGGGCCCGGCCGCGCAATGCACTTAAGTCACAATAAAACTCATTATTTTCGTTTTTACTTGACTCAAATTATTACTTGCTCATTTTACGCATGTTAAATATTTTTCGCGGTGCCCCGTGGAACGGATCCGATCACAAAACAACGTAACAAAAGGATTCGCTTTTTAACACTCGCCTGTCAACTATTTGACGAGATTCAATTTTTTTATGAATGACTATTGAACGTTAATCACTGGTTGTATAGATGAAATTAACAATATCTTTAGTGAGTTATAAATTAATATCAATCATAAATACGTAATGCTATTATATGAAAACTAATGAATATATTAATTTTACACTACTTATGCCAAATGAAACGTATTAATACAAGACATTTTAAAATAATTTATACACACGCAACATAAATTATTTTTAAATGTCTTGTATTAACACCTAATATAATTCAAAATAACGTTTAATTCCTTTGACTTCTCAGATTTATCTATTCATTTTTATTAGATGAAATAAAAAGTTCTGCATGTGTTTCGCTTTTTTCAAAGTTTTCGAAAAGAATAACAAGCATCAATTCAGTTCAAAAGGTTATTTGGCATTAATTTCAAGCTTCTTTTTAAGACCAGCCTTATCCAAATGATTCCAAATGTTTAATCTAACCAAGTTTTAGTTCTCGTTTAGCATTAAGTTGTCCAATTTGAAATCTTAACCAGCTTTGTTTCCACTTAAACATTAATTTTGAGATGTCTTTGTTGTGTTTGCATTTCTTGATTTGTATAAACTTGGGAACGATTTTCTCGGATAAACAGGTTTTCAAAAAGTATATGTCAGCACTAATAAGGTGTAACTTAGTTTTTAGTTTAAAGAATTTGTTTAACTCAGATGACCAGAAAGCCATTGTAAAATATTCACGGTTTTATGTAACTTGTGCGAAGTTATCACTATAGAACAAGTTTAAGTTTCTTCATAATAAAATAACTTCCACATTAATTTTATGGTATAAGAACGGAATTGTTGAAACCACACAATACAGTGTAGGGTCCATAAATAGAACATTTTTAGCCAATCATTCTGCTTCGTGTTGAAGAATGTATCAATTTTCACTGCTTAATGTTCATTTTGGAATATTGTAACACAACTGCCTTGACTGAAAACAAAACTATTAAATAGTTTTTGAAGCATAATATCTTTAAATCGCAGTATAGTATATCACGATAGGATGTATTCATCAAGAGATATGGCTCACTAAAAACAACTAGCGGAAAACGCTTAGAATTTTTACTTTAAAATTACAAATCTTTAGAATCAAATCATTACAATTTGTGGTCAACTTTTAATTTCTTTTTTGCTTTTACTTTGTGCAGTATAATAAACATTTCACAATTTAGTTTAAGCAAGATAAAACTCTCTTTTCTTGTCTTCAACTGCTGATGAGATCCTAACTAGACCGAAAGCGATCCGTGGCTATTGTTGATGAGAGAACAATTTTTCAATTCAGTGTAAGTATGGATTACCACGCAGTAAAGATCGTAACCATTCTCTTTATTAATAATTCAATAGTTGAGTTTGGTTTAATAAAATATGCATTTACAATATCCTTAAAATTTTGATCACATCATGTACTTTACTGTGCAATGTTCAACCCATTAAATCCTATAGCTGATGAGGAGAATCAGTATTTTCACCATTATATGTGGCTATTTTTGTCCAATTTACGTGTAACGCTTCTATAATATTTATGTCAATGTGCCTTTATTTAAGTATGTTGAATTTGTATATAATAAAAATTTTCAATACATAGTTTTTAAATACCTTAAAGCATTATTTTAATATTAAATTCATATTCATTATTCATATATTGAACGTTATATTTTCGGAGTACAATGACTTAGGTTATAATTACGACGGAAATTTATTAATAGCTCTGGTAAGTTCTGCCCAGGTTTGCACCAAAAAGGGCTACACAAAAGGGCCACAAAAAATATTACAAAAAACTAATAATACAAAAACCAGTTTTATTTTTCGACAAAGTCTCCACCAACATGTATACACTTATCCCATCGCTTTATTAATGCCCCAATAACTGCTGCATAAAATTTATTGGGCTGTCGCCTGAACCACATGCCTACCTCTTGTTGCATCAGTGGACCAAACAGATAATACTCGCTTGGGGCTATATCGGGACTATAAGCCCAATGTTCAAATTCTTCAATTCTCGCTTGCATTATTGTGATGCGGCAATATTCCTCTCGTCAGTAGGCCTGGACGTTTTCTTCGAATTGCATCCTGAAGCAACAACAAAACTCTACAGTACGATTCAGCATTAACGTTCTTACCTCTATTCTGGAAATAGGCTAGGAGCACTCTTTGATAATCCCAGAACACGGTAAGCATAATCTTACCCGCTGAGGGCACAACCTTGAATTTCTTTGCAGGCGGTGAAGAAGGATGTTTCCATTGCATTGAACCCACGCTTTGTTTCGGGTTGGTAGTGCACACACATCATTTATCACCAGTAGTAATTGATAGTATTTATTTATCCACTGTGCTTACATAATAAAATCGAAAAAATACATACGTCACAATAAATTCATACAAAAATTATGATTGCACACGGAAAGGCTTGAGTTCATAATAAAATGTCCTTCCACTCTTGCCTGCTTCGATGACAGTGCTACCACAGAAGGTCTCTACGATTTAGGTTTCACCATTTTCTTGCCGAATTTGACTTATATAATATATAATCCTGTTAAGCATGCCCTCCCCTTTATCGGTGTTGTTTCAGGTTGATGCACCCATCATGTATTACCAGTAATAATCCTGTATTACCAGTAATAATCCTGTTAAGCATACTCTCCCCCTGATGGGCGTACTGAGAGGTGAATTGCAAGGATAAGCCCATTAGATTCCTTTTGTGTTCCTGAGTCAGTTGTCAATTTGCAAACTTTCCGGAAATTCAAAAGATCGTGCAAAATTTCATAGACTAAACCACGAGAACACTCTATTCAGTTTCTATGCTGCTTAATGTTATCCCCTGTTAGTTCGAACCATCCCATTCATCCGTCGAATTATTGCATCTGTCGCAATCTGAACGGGGCGGCCAGTTCGAAGTTCATCAACAATTTTTGAGCGCTCTTGAGAGAATTTCTTGACCCAGTTATACACTACTCTTGGGACCGCGGTGGCCTAGTGGGTAGAGTGCCTGCTCACGGGCCACACGGTTGTGGGTTCAAATCCCAGCCGGGCGGTGGATTTTTCTAAAGGAAGAATTCTCCGTCCGGATCCATGGATGTTCGTGTATGTCCCTCATTGGTATCACAACGGGCCTGTCTAGGCCTAAGTGTGCATCTCTTCGCGGTGCACGAAGAGGTGCTGCCACACCAACCTAACCTAACCTATACACTACTCTAGGCAAAAAATACACTATAAACAGGAGATATTTCCTTATTGATATGATTTTCAGGAAGTCCTTTTGCCCAGAAAAAATAACGCACAACAGAACGCTACTCTTCCGCAGTACACTCTTTGAGCACGGTCGCCATTTTAACACTACCTTCACATGCGCACATTATCCTAAAGATTGGATTGTGCTGTCACCTATTGACACATAAGGAAATAACTAACTGCTATTTTCAGCTTTTTCGCATCATTTTGTGACCTAATTACTGAATACCCTCGTATTTGTATTATTAAACTTTATAATCAAGTTATCTTCATCATTGTCCTTTCTTCGGAGTAATTATTTTTTAGTAAAATTAAGCTATTTTCAAAACAAAATTTGATAACATTATCTTTTAGATTAGTGGTATTCGTAATTACATTTCTCATACAATCATTATTCTGAAGAATTGCTTTTAATGGTCTAGCTCGAGAATTTTTAGAATTATCGCGATATTTTTTATTGGACTAAAATCAATGACAAGAGGCATTAAAACTGTCTTAATTTGAATATATTCATATAATAATATAATAATATATTTCATATTCTTGTCTGGTTTGAGATGTTGATGGCTATGATTCGGGAAAATTCCAAATCATTAAATTATTAATACTTTTACAACGATCAACGACTTCATTGACGATATTGAAGTCCAAATTACTAGTATTTCCGTATATGGATTTAGTTTTCAGTTGGACAGTTCTTTTTTTCATCTTCCTCAATCGCATTAAATTTTAAGATCTTAAGTTTTAACTCCCGAACAGTATTTTGGGTAATTTATTATTGTGTATTAAAAGACATTTGATTCATTTTTTTATTTCTCATTTCAGTGATCTCGGATTTCGTTTTGGTACTGTGAAACATGAATGGGTGTAATGTAGGTTTTAGATTAAATTAAATTTACTTGGCTTGTTTCAAAAATTAATAATTTATTTCGACTAGAATTATTCTTGATAATGGCCTTGAGCCGAAATTAGTCGAATAAATTATTAATTTGTGAAACAAGCCAAGTGAATTTAATTTAATCTAAAACCTACATTAATACAATGTTTCACCAAGTGATTGATAAGAAACAAGTATATGATATATGAATGGTTTTAGTTCATTAGCATATTGTCACATCTATCTTTTTTTTAATTCCTATGTAGAATAAGTGTTTAAGCATTTTTACATTATAGGTATAACAAGTTTATCAACTCATACAATATATTAGTTAGCTTTGGAAAAATCTGTATTTTTTCTCTAATAAGACCTATACAATATTAATCTTATTTCATTTATATTTGCATATTTTAAGATTATTACAACTTTAACCCAAAGAAAATACCAGAAAATATGTAAGCATAATATAAAATACAGATAATTGAGAAGCAAATTTGGTTGTGAACCGCAGGGCTTTATACATAAGCACGAATTATATTTGTAAGAGAATACAGATTATTTACTTTATCACTGTGTTTAGGCTAAATCAATAATTTTCGAATTTATAGACGTATTAGAAGAAATTAGAACTGAAACCCTAAATGTAATTAATTATACTGAATACATATAATATAGTGAAGTTTCTAGTTATGAATAATGTAGAATAATTCAAGGTCACATACAGCTGCTCTTGTCAGAAATTATTTACAGGAGCGTTGTTTTTAAGTATCTAATTAAACATGCATGGGAATATCTTAGACATCGCGTTCGAAAGCATCTTAATCCATCACAAATAATCCCACCATATTTTTTGGACTATAAGAAGCGATTTTTATTTAGTGCTAACATAACTGGAACTAGCAATATTCAGTTCATCTTCACTTTCGATACTATCATTGGTCTCGTTAATTTTACTGTTCATATTACTTCAGTCTGAACTGTTGCTGTCATTTCTTTTCTTAAACTGCGTCATCTTCAGTACCATCTATAACATTACTTATTCCAATCACTTCCCAAGCAATCCCACGCCCTCCATGAACCTGATAACTTTCTTTGGGGATAATTATTTTCTTCTCCGTGGTCCTTTTGTACGCCTCTGGATGTTTTACTCCCTGTGTACTCCTGTGTCTTCTATGAAGTCCAGGAGTTTCTGCCAAGGGATACTCTTTAGTTGTTCTACAGGAAGCATAGGCTTCCCGAATTTCGCCATGCGTTCTCCTTTGTATGCTTCACAAGTACACAGTAGGTGTTGGGGAGTTTTCTTTTCTTTCAAACACCAACGACATAGGGGGCTTTTCTCAATTCCCATCCTATGTTTGTGCTTATTCAGGTCACAGTGCCCAGTGACTAGTCCTGTGATTTTTCTTAGTTTCAGTCTACTCAGTCTTGAAGCTTTAGCATGCTGCCAGGAACCGGACCATCTAGAAATAGTCTGATATGCCTCATTCCTATTTGGTTATTCCATGCCTTTTTGTGCAAGTTTGCGTTGTATTATTTCCTTTCTGGTTTCATGGGATATACCGAATTGTCCCATGTTTGGCTAGCAGGTAGGCCCCTAAGTGATGCTGCTCACTTCTTCGTGGGATAATAGGTCCCTGCCGAAGTGTCAAACACGCTTGTGAACAATCGCAACACAAGTGTATAGTATGTGTTCGGTCGTTTTATCTGCCGAATCACATAGTCCGCAGTTTCCACTTTTCTCTTTTCCCATTTTCAAAATGCCCTGTCATGAGTTCTTAACTAGTTCCTTGTGAGTTCAAACACCTTATGGCTGTGATCGAGTTTGATGAATCGTTTAGATCGAAGTGGGCCTGGTACATCCTTCCAGTGCTTGTTAAGCCTAACACTGGTTATCGACGATAAGAGTGGAGGTAAATCGGGATTCCCCTGCTTGTCTTTAAATAATTTGCGTCATACTTACCTTTCGTGGCGTACCATATTTTTCAGACTATAAAGCGAACCTCAAATTTAAAGTCAATTTATTAAAATAACACTAAATATCTAAAACTGTATTCAAACTATAAATCAAATATATAATTGAAGTACTTGTGGGTGTATTTGTGTGTTCAATTCAAAATAGAATTTGGCCTGACCAGTTAAAACATTAAATTTGGTTTCTGAATGAATGATGATGAACTCAATAAACTTCCTTGCTTCACTTATTTTATTATTATTGTTACCATCGTAATAATAAAATAAAACAATAAGTAAAGCAAGGAATTTAATTGAGTTCACCATTACAGTTAAAGCAAGCAATTATTATTCTAATATGCTACAAAAGTAAATAGAAATGATTTAACAATTACAGACAGACCTATAAGCATATTAAATATATTTTCTAAAATATGAGAATTTAATTTGGTTGATTGATTTTTTTCAAAATCAAAATCTATATTTGAAACTTCTTTATTAAAGTAATTTACAAATATTTAACATAATACATTATTCAGTACGATTAGTGTTAGTCCGTTAGCCCAGAGCTATAGACCATAAGTCTTTCTGCTTTGTCTTAAATGGAAAAAATATAAAGAAATTGATGCTAGTTAAGTTTTGCTGTCCAGATGATGCGATATTAGAACCTTTTTAGTATGAATTAGCATGAATTTACTAAGGCTAAAAGTATACTGCTTTTCTCCATTACATTTAATTAATCTAATCAGCTCTTGATAATAAACAAGTGGTTTGTTGCGTTGGACACAATTTATCATTTTATATTAATTGCTAAATATTAAAAGTAATGTAATTAAGTGGTTTGAATCGTATTTATATTTGAGTAATCACTCTGTAAAAATGAATAAAGTGATTTAAACTATATCTATTAGATTAAACATAGATATGGAGATTCCTCAAGGTAGCATTTTGGGCTTATTTTTATTCATTATTTATCTGAATGATCAGATATAAAATCTATAAAATCTGATACATCAACGTCACAAAAGTTTTGATTTTTGATGATATTAATAACTTTAAACGTGGTCAAAGCATTTAATACCAATCTATTAGTACAAGTATATAATGCGTCTCGCATACCCACAAACAGTGTCATATTTCTTGAAATTATTCTTGATAATACTTAAAATTACAGACAGCATATCTTGTATCTAACCTTAGCGGGTCTTCTTATAGTTTTTAAAATTTTGGATAAAAATACGAATGAAAATGTCATAAAAACATTTTACTATGTCTAACATTATTCACATCTGAGTTTTGGTATTATATTCTAGGAAAACAGTGCAAGGTCCCATTACTAGTAGCTTAGAAATATGAATAAATATTTGGTAAATATTAATGAGCGTACGGTAATTAGAAAATCTCTAAATGTAGCAGTACAAAACCGCGCCATATTTTTTAAGTTCTGAATTATTTTCTATTTTAGGTAATAAGAACTTTTCCTCCACACTATGTGAACATTGTACATGGCTCTTTTACAAGAAATTATAAAGTCCAATTTATGATTCTAAATAATAGTACTAATAAATCTGCATACAATATATTACAACTTACGAAAGTTATTAACTACTTAATATTAACAATTAACATAAATTGACATAAAATTGGTATTAGATTAATATTAATTGTTATTAATCACATTGCTTTATTATAATGGATATGAATTAATTACAATTAACCATTAACCTGTATTGTTATAATTTTTCGTTAATTATCGATGACTATTTCACTCATATTGCATGTAGCCAATGACAAGGAGGCTTGTCTTATTTGTTTACCCAACCAAGTCAATTATTAAGTGAGCAGTAGTAACATATTTATTGACAAATTTTGTCAATAATTTGTCAAAAGGCTATCGACCAGGGGTCTTTCGGCCTTTATTAAGTGCATTTCCCGACAAACAAATTGAATTAGCCTTGACAAAAAGCGAAAAGCATTGTTTATACTTATGTCAATTGTAAGTAATTTATAAAATGGAAAGGTTTGGTAGCGCTTCATCTTCCTTAATAAATGCGGCGGTAGCAAGTCCCGTACCAAAAACTACAACAAAAAAGAGATCATGTGTTTGGAAGCAATTTGAAGAATTCAGCACCGATAGAAACTACCAGTCGTTAGCAACTACTTCAATGGATACTCTTGCCGCGAATCTGGAAAGCTGGGCGTAGTCGTGGAATAGCCTTTCCAAATAGTCTTCGTAATGGCAATTAACTCGGAATAAATTTTATTTTTAGTAAATTCAAGTTTGGCAAGTTTTTTCATGAAATTTGTTCTTATTAAAATCGCTAAGTAACAAATTTTCATGCAAAAACAAAATTTTATCGAGTAAATTGCCATCACTTATAGTATTATGTGTGATTATATTCATTTACATGTTTCATGTGAATACACATGAAATAAAAAGTGTACAAAACAATTTTATATAATGTAAAATATCATAACCTCCTTGATTTTTGAAGCAAAAATATATACCTTTTTTCTACTTAGAAAAGAAAACTTGGAAGAGTCAAGATTTCTTACTTTTGAATGAAATTTCTAATAAATTACTTTTTGATGGGCCATATTAGTTCTACCTGTATTAACTATATTAACTAAACCAAACTTAACAATAAATAAAGTTCTTTTTTTATCATTCCACGTAACAAATTATTAGAAGCCCGCCTTTGATACGCCACTGGAAGTTCGCGGGCAGTCCAGTGTGTGGGAGAGAGACGGTGCACACATATATATCTTAGTTCGTTGACCCGCTATTTCTTTCTGCAGTACTTTATTTGCATGTGTTTTTTTCTTTTCTTATTGCGTTCTTTTACTGCCTACTAATAACAGAAATAACTTTGCTTGGGATAGGTTATGGTCGCACTTTTTACTGTGGCGCGATCGCTGAAAATCCTTTCCGCCGACGTAATTCGAAAAAGTCTTCACACGGCGGAAAACATTTTCAATTTAAAACGTTTGCATAAACTGCGTGAATAGGAGGCGTGGCCTACTAGAAATGAGCGCGGAAATGCGATTTTATCGTGATTCCATGGCGAAAATTTTCACCATCCGTAACTTGTTGTTCTATATAAATTTAATCATGGTGAAAATTATATATAAAATTGTTGATATAGTAATCCGCTAATTGACATAGAAGCAATATAGTCAGTTATTATACTTATATTCAAAATTTTTCATTAGAGATATTCTAATAATAGTAAAACAAGAATACAAAAGAAAATAGAAAATACAGTTATCGAATAGGGTAAACGAATAATTAAGAGGAAATGAAAGTATGTGATGTAATTAAAAATCATATTAAAAAAAAACAGAAGAAAAATCTACAAGGAAAACAGTACAGTGTAATTTTGAGGTATTATGGGTGATAATTAAAACAAAGTATACAATGTTTAAAAGGTTAGAATATATACATAATCATATACCCTTCTATGTGTTATGAGTCTAGATTTTTTATAAAGATTAGAAACTAGATGAAGTCATTTAAAAAATATTGATTTATCAACTTTACAATTTTCTATATTTTTATGCTTACTATAGTATTTTAAATATATAAATTCAACGTAACTTTGAAGGTATCTCAAAAATATTAAAAATAGTGGAAAACTAAGAAAGAACCTATTTCCGATGAACTACAAATTAGGAAAATATCTAGGATTTTAAATGCAGACTATAATAATTCTATAATAGTAAGTAAGAACTGTCGTTTTATCATGTTGTCGATAAACTATTTATAAATCAAAGAAAAAGCAAGCAATAATCCCCACCAATTTTGTAAGGTGCAAATCTTCTCACATAAATAAAATACATTGTTTCAATACTTGTGGATTTAACACAAGCTGCATTTTATACGTCAGATATTAAAGAAAATAGACCTGAAAGATATATACCTTAAGTATAGATTTGAATAAAGAACTGCAATAAACGAGAGGCAAATAAAGATTTTATTTGCGGTTTTAATAATAAAAGTAGCGCGATGTGGTAAATTATCAAATACAAATAACCTAGCACTTAGAAAGGAACTCAGCACCATATATAATTTAGTGTAGCTTTCCATAATTCTAAAATAACATTATTAACGCGATTCAAACTGGTAATGTTGATGCTTCGAAGTTATTGCCACCCTCTAAACATAATATTATATTTGCTTTCAAGCTGGTATCAGTGGCCTGTGCAAGGGATATCATATGTAAATTAAATACCAGCAAAACCAAAGACATTTATGGATCGTCTGTCAATTTAATAAAATGTTGCAGAGATTTCTTTTTAATTCCACTGAATTAATTATTAATGCATGCTTACAATTAAGCACTATATCTGGGGGTAGCATTAGTACTTCCAGTTTTTTAAAAGAAGATAGATCAGATCCTTCTAAGTATAGCCCAATTTCTATTATTCCAGTGATTTCTAAAATTTTAGAATGCATATGGATAACCTAGTTGTGTTTGTTTGGAGCATAATATACTAACATAACATTTAAAATAAGGTCTATAGAAATTTGCTTAAATACGTCAGAAATGGGAAAAATATTGCTTCAGTAGCCAGAATTATTTGATGATTATCATCAGCAGTTACCAAGTATATTTGGTGGAATGGAAGAACCCGAGGACATGTGAACTTCGCCTTCAAGTTCTATGCTTCAAATATTGAAGTTAGTTTATTTATGTATTGTTTTAATATAACTTGTAAAGTGAGTACATCCACAAATAATGATTGTAAAAATATTATATACGTGTAGGCACAATTTTATAAATTTAAACTAAATAAACATCAATTTGGGTTTAGGAAAGGGTTCTCGACTACCAATGCTATCTTAAAACCCACAAACAATATTCTAAGTACCTCTTTAGGGCGGAAGAATATAAATGATAACTTTTCTCGATTTAAAAGGCATTTGATTGTGTTAGCCATGATTTACTAATAGAAAAAATGTCCTTGTACGGTTTTTCTGATACAAGTTGCAAACTGATCAAATAAAATCTGTTAAGGAGATGTCAAACAGTAAGGTTTAATGGCACATTTTCCTCTAAGCTTCCACTAGAGCATGGTGTGCCCAAAAGGTCTACACTAGGTCCATTTTTCTTAATGTAGATTAATATACAGACTATCCTCTATGTAGACGATACTTTATTTACAAGTTATAATCGGCTTGATCAAACTTTGCAGCTTAATAACAAGACACTCAAAACATCTAAACAATGGTTTGATGGTAACCAACTACAATTAAACCCATCTAAACAATCAAAGTATTATATAAAGTTCTTAGGACTAGTGATCGATTCTTCATTAACTTAGACACAAAACACGGATATTCTAGCTGGAAAATTATGCATATCATGCCACATGTCATAGTATAATACGGATTATTTATTTAGGCGCAATCCAATAAGCATCGTATATTTGCACTGCAACGACGAGCTATTAGAATTTTTGCGGGCATCAAATATTGCGATGATTGCAAAGGCCTATTTAAAGCATTAGGCATGTTGCCATCTCAGCATATTTTCGAATAATCATAAAACAATAATATCCATACATACACACGATACAAAACAAAGAGAAGAACTATACATAAATAAATCAAGACTAGTAAAGTCCAGAAAGGGTGCAAAGTAAGAAATTTAAAACAACGATGAAACAAATTCTCATTGGTATAGCTTATTTCAACTGAAAACAGCACTTAGTCGGTTACAATGCGAGACTCTAATATCACAATCATAACTATTCTAGTGTACACCGTGTTTAGTTTTAGTTATTTTTCTATATTTAGTCAGCTGAACTCTTATTTTATATTTATTTAACTTAACTTTTACTACTTGCAAATATTTTAACATTCAACTTTTGGCCATGAAGCGCTATATCACTGGTACACTGGATTCAAATGTGATGGTAGTTTGCTCGCAGACGAAGTTAAAGAAGGTCGTCCAAAATCGGTCTTTGTATCAGAAAATATCGATGCTGTCCAAAAACTAATTGAAGAAGATCGTCATGTGATCTATCACGAAATCGAGAGATGTATAATTATTAGTATACGAAAGATTTTGCTCGAACATTTGGGTATTCGGCAGTTGTGTGCTCGTTGGATTCGAAATTTGTTAACAGATGCTTAAAAAATGTTTGTGTCAATTGGTGCCGTAAAATGATTTCAAAATATAACTGTACATCCAAAGCCCTATACGACTGAAAAGTCCTGGATGACAGTTTGGGTGTTTCTATGTGAAGCAAAGGCAACAAATGTAGTTCATCCCTTAACACGTTGGCCGCTTATTCCAGTAATCCAATGGGGCCGTGTCAGTCACCGATGACTGACAGTGAGTACATACTTTAAACTACTATTTAACGCTGTCAGTCACAAGTTCCGTGTTAATTGTTACTAGGATAATCTCGGAAACATGTACTATATTAATGTTGGTTTATCTATTCTATACAATAGCGACTGGTTTGGACATACAGGACAATAAGTTGGAACTTGTGTGGTTTTACTTGTGACATATTTTCTGCCATGATTCTTTGAATTTGCCAAATGACTGTTTGATTGGCCGTTGAATTAGCTAGAGAATATTTGCGAGAGTGAGACACGTGACTGGCACATAATTTTTTGCCACTGGAGCTTTGTCAGTCACCTATGACTGACACATAAAAAACCCGTAATTTCATCTAAAAATGCATCAAAATGAAATAAATAAGCACATTCTTACTCATTTTATAAAATAAAACTTAAAAACAAAGAAAACTTGTGTTGACATTTAACAAAAAAAAAACTTGTTGGCAGCCAATTTTTAAGCGCTAAGAACCAAATGGTGGCGTTTTTCTTCACGAAAACCGGTCATGTGACAAATGTAGCTCTTGAAAATCAAAAGACCATTCATTCATAGTGATATTTTTAAATATACAACAGAATACTATTTTGAAAAAAAGATTGAACAAATTAATAGAATTGCAAGAACATATACGAAATAATAAATTTAAAAATACGAAAACATTTCGTGAATCTACAACAATGAGTCTTGCTAAGACTGCAAAACAAATTAATTTGAAACAACTACTTCTCTAGCTAATACTTCGACAGACATTGAATAATACAAATTAATTTGCGTGTTACAAATAGTACAACTATCAAAGCAACACTAGTTTGAACGTATTTCTTTCTGTAAAATGAACTGAAAATGATTTAATGTGCGTTAAATAATAATAAATAATAATAAATATTTAACGCACATTAAATCATTTTCATTAAGCTTTATTAAGCTTTATTAAGCTTTATAATGCTTTCTTCTGTCATTTTCATGCATTAGTTTTTGAATTATTTTCTTCTCTAATAACTTATTAAATAACTTATTAACCAAAATCTTCTTAAGGAACCTTAAATTAAAACTTAAAAAAAAGTAGAAAAATATTAATCAATGGAGGTGATAATAATATATTCAAATTTATATAATGTAGTTTTTGACATATTTATTATTATTAATTAACCTTATTTTATTAATTGATTATAATCTCAGTCTCTAATTTGCACAAATGTTGGTTTTATTGCATGTATCAAACGATACGATTTTGTTTATTGACATATCTACTAAAATATAACTAAACTACCCTTATATAAGCCTACCAATATATTATGGAAGAGAAAATAATGGCGTCCAAAATATAGATACAATATATATGAAGTAAAAACTTCTGTAATTTTATGACAAATATATCCTAAATATCAAAAATGTTGTTTTGACAACTTAGATTAACCCTAGTTATTTTTAACGAAATCACCTTTCAAAACCATAAACCTATTAGCAAAATATAATATGAACGCAGTGCAAATTTTAATTTTCTCAATGAGTATAAGGTACGTAATGAGATAACCGCTAATAAGATTACACGCCAATTTGCATTGGAAACAGCAAAAACGTATTCATACAAGGGGAAAGCCATAAAGTCTAGGCCTAGGATGGCCGATTCAGAAGAGGCGTCTCTTGCCGTTTTTATTTAAATTGCATTTCCATTCTCACGACTGCCAATTTCACACGTAATTTTATTACACAGCATCGTCGATTGGCAGCCACAAAGTCCCCCTACGTGTATTTAAAACGCAACAGGAGATAATAAGGAATGTTACGTTATGAAAGGTTATAGTTATGGCAACTCCTTACTACTGAAAGAAATTACCGCGTACGGAAGGAGAAGTCGATAAAATGATTCTTTTCGAAATGATCGTGTAAAATTGTTACATCGTGGAATTCTCGCAAACGTAGAACGCACGGAAATTGATTTTCATTTAAATGACTTATTATCGATGTACTGTATGTTATTATTTAGTTTATATATTATTTTGATAATCGTATTAATAATACATTATATTTCAACAAACGAAATTTTTTTAAATAAAATAACTAAAATATAAAATGTTTCGTAGGTAATTGTGGAGACCAATACTTTGTGATACATTATTATATAAATGATTGTAAATACCTTTTTTATATATCACACACTTTTAATCTTTATCTGTGACTATAGTTTCGACAGATTTTCTGTCATTTTCAAACTATACTTCAAAAAAATTTCACAAACAACTTTATAAACAATTTCACAAACAATTTAGATGGCGTTGAACAAAGGAGTATTTATTAGGTCAGATTGATCGTTTATTAGTAGAATTTCAGGATTACGTTTAATTTTATAAATTCCAAGAGGCTCGAGTAAATCCATTTTTAAGCCCTTTTCAGCGGATTGAATTATCTCAAGTACATCTGTGTCGTCAAAATTGTAATTATTATTTAGTAAATGATTAGCAAAAGTTGATTTTTCATTTTTGTTATTGTATGAACTTATAAAATAAATAAATCAGGCATTTATAAATTAACTTGTAACACTTGTAAAGGAGTATATATTGGTCAGTCAGGTCCCAATTTTAAAATTAGACTAAAAGAATATATAAGTTCATACAATAACAAAAATGAAAAATCAACTTTTGCAAATAATTTACTAAACAATAATCACAATTTTGGTGACACAGATGTAAAAAAAATATTAATTATAATTTCATCTGCATTTTCATTGTTAGGAAAAAGTAGCATTTCAATTTTTCTTGTTACATCAAACTGTGGTGGGCTTGGCGGGTTTTCAAGTATCTGTGGGTCATTTTTATTTTAAAAAAATTTACCGATAAATGTCTGTCTTTTATAGACGCAGTTATGCACCACAGCCGGAACATTTGTTTGCCTTCATCATGTTCTTCACTCCCAAATAAATAATTTTCATTCCTTATATTGTTTGAGTTCTTCATACAGTAAAAAGTAATCTCAAACTGGAACGAATTTGGGAAGCGATTAGGATTGACTATAACACCCTATTGAAATTGTAATTACTTTAAATAAACAGGGAGCCAAAAAATCTTTTTGTTGATCGTTTGGAATCTGGTGGTTTTTTGAAATTATTTATAAAATGTTGCGAGGTAAACAAGGACGACGTTTGATTAAAAATGACATATTATATCCCGAATTAATTCTTATATCTCTATTAAATGCATTATTCTGTAAATAAAATGTAAACTCAATGTTTGAAGTTACGATATAAAAATTCAAAGACTTAAATCATGTAACTTGTATGTACTGTACTGGAAGATCCGTACTGTTACAATTCTGGCGTTAGCTGGCTGATTTGCTGTTGTAAAACTTCACGATATTCAGAAATTCACTTAGAAATCAGAAAAAAAGATACATAACCTTCCGACGAATAATACATCACACCAAAGAAATTTGAGAGGGCGAGATATAAGTCTCTTCTTTTATATGGAAGAGAAGAGTTACTACTTAAAAAGATTCTACCATTATGACAGCTTTCAATTAAAAACTCGCTGGAATTTGTGTAAAAACGGGAAATATGAGAATAAATTAGAATAATATTCTTGTCTCACTTGACGTAAAAGCCTCTTTACAACCTCCAAGATCAGACTTTCCCATACAAATGATAAGAAATTATCAAGATCATCAATACTTGCCTAGACCAAAACTATTTTTGGTTCAACAGTCAATTTTGCACACAACAAGAACGACTAGCCATGGGTTCTCCATTATTACCCCTCCTTGCATAGAGATAAATAAATAACTCTTAGAGGACCACCTATTCAAGGAAGAACATTCACTAATCAGAAATAATTCCTTTTGGTGCAGATATGTTGATGATGTATTTTGTATATGAAATGGTACATACAGACCACTGAATTTAATAATTACTTAGCTACCGTTTATAACATTGTACAATACAGTATAGCACAGATAACATTTGGTAGATGTATATTTTAAATAGTAAAGCTACATTTAGATTATAACATATACGCACATACAAATACAATTGTCAAAATTTAAACTAATCACAATGATTGATAATAGGACAAATAGAATAAAATATAAAAACATAAATTAAAAAAATCACATTGCGTCTGACATAAATTCATTAAATTTATAGTAACACTTCAGGATTAGAAACCTTTTTAATTGTCTCTTGAAAGATGTTACTTTAGCTAAGTTTTGAGTATTTTCCCAATTTCTCGTACAAAGTTGTATAATGGCATGTAACTCTTAATATGTCATTGTTTCTAGTTTGGTATTTATGTTATTTTAATAGTCCTCTGTTGTTATGTACCTTAAAAGCACATTTATTTATAAATATACAATGTGAATAGCTTAACAAGCGATGTTCATCTTAGCCGATACATGGTTAATATGCTGACTTCACGAAAGCCTTTCATCAACGACACATACTAAAAAATTTACGGTTGATACGCCATGTTACAGAAGGCTTGTTGTTGGTTTTCTATTTTGAACAAGACCTCGAATGCCCAGAACACAATTTTTTTCGTACATAAACTGGGAATTAACAGTGTTGAAAATTTACCCAACAATACACATTCCCAAGTCCACATGTTTATGCACTTCATCTAGTAAATCCTTGCTATTTCCCTTGACTTCTCTGCACATAATCCATGTTGATTACTTGCCAATATTTTATATTTGGTAATGTACTCCCACAGTTGGTTTATTAAATATTTTTCGAATATTTTTGAGATTACGTTTAATAAGGAAGTTAAACGATAATTTGCAAACTCTGTTTGCGCCCTATGGTGGTCGGTAAATACTTAAAATTCCAACACTCTCATTATTAATAATAAAATAAAATAAGAAAATGGTTTTTCTCGCCTTTATTGTTTAGATTTGAACTTGTTGTCTGTGAGAATTGTAGTTCGTCCATGTTGTCCATTTTTTCTGATGAAGTAAGATCCAATGGTGTATCCAGTTAGTGTTGTTGTATTAATATTATATTTATTGCTCCAGGTGTCATATCTATGATTTTGGGTCGATCCTCTTGGATCGTGTACATTTAGTCTAGCTTATGAAATGCACTTCTAATACTTTGGTAGAGTACTCTAATTTTTATAATATTTATTGTGTATTGGTTTGTTTCTTTGTCGATTGGATCTGGCGGCAGATGGGCGAAAGAAACGAAAAGGACTCACTTGTATTCCTACAAGCCATAAGTCGGGATTAATTATAAGTTGTCCAGACTCCTCTGTTATTCCAATTTTATAACATTATTAACTGTCATTAGAATAATGATTTTTTCGATATAATTCAACTATTGAAAAATTGTTACTGCCGATTTTATCATTCAAAAGGTTATTTAATTTTTCGGCTAGAATTAAATTTGCCGAAGTGGATCCATATTCTTTTGTGTTTTACAAATACTACATCGATAGTTTGATGTTACAAGCAACAACAATTTTTATTCTTATTTAATATGTCGTTTGTATCATAGGCTTTTGTTTCCATTCTTTTTATCTCGGCGGATTCTTGTGTTATAGGGATTGTTGAACTTCTCGAGTTTGTTATTGTTTTAGTTTTCGATATTTTTGTTGCGACAGTTTCTTTTGGTTCCGAGATCGTTAAACTCGTAGATAAACTATTCCAAGTATATCCATCACCTTCGGTTGCGGATTCAATGTTTTTTTGTCGCTGGATAATTCAATTTCTGCAATATACCTAACATTGCAGAAATTGAATTATTATTTGTCGATTTATGAAATTAAATAACAGGTGCCTGCTGTTGCTTATTGACTTGATTAATGTTATTTTTGCGATTGCAGCGCCATCTATCACGAATTCGAAAAAAAAGTTCAAATGAAATCTTCATATTTTTTTATGTAGAATTCGAACCTGCAATAAAAAATAAGGGTTCCCATTTAAGATATAAAAGTAGACCCCCTGCCCCGGCCCCTGGAGGGTGGGGGTGAAAAAATTTGTATAGCATCAGATGGCCCTTTCGAAACCATCAAACTTTTATTTGGAACATTTTTTTGTAGGACGCATATGTGTCGAGATATTCCAGTGGATTTATTAAAATGGGTCACCCGGTAATTTATAATGGAAAAAGAATATGGCTCCCTCAACTTCTTCTGGTACTAATAAGACTCTGAAATACTCAATATACCGAAAACAGTTGATAAAATCCTGAAACGAAAGCTAAGAAAAAATACTGAAAAACTTTTGTACCATCAACTCAGTTTTTTTAAATACGCGGACATTCCATATACCAAAAAAAATAGCAGAAAAGTGCAAAGTCATTGCTCAAATACAACATTAAAGCTTTCATTTCATTTGAACAAAACAAAGTGTGTTTGAAATATTATGAAAATTTTTTGTTTATTTGAAACACCTATCGATGCAATTATGTATGGTATACATCATTCAAATATTAACTACTTTTCACTTCTAATTTCACAAAATGTCTATTTATATTTGGGTTTCTACAATTATATTTATTTTTTTATTTTTTTTATTAAAAGTTTAGAGGTTATATAAAAAGTTATATAATACATTATTGTAGTGAATAATAAAAGAAGTAATAGATAAATTATATTTTTTGTCATCGGATGCATGATTTCCGAGATGCCGCAAAATTTGAATGACAAGCACATACGCTTAAACGCTATCAGTTGTCAGTTGTTGAGTTCCCTTTGATTTCGATAGTATTATAGATCGACGGTTCTGAATTACTATTATAGACCCCAAATCAAGGTAGCGAATGGACTCATGCCATTTAGATTGTTAAATTGTAGTTTTAATCTTTGAAGTTCTTTGAAACCAAATGCGTTTTTGAAATGAAACTTTTAATTTAGTTTAGCTACTAATATCTCAATGGAATGGTATATTTTTCGAGAGGATAATAAAATGAGAAGTACAGAGAACGATATTAACATTATAATTCACAATGGTCTAAATGCAATAAAATAAGTAATAGTATATCCCTCGTCATATCATTTTTATCATTAAACAATTCCTCTCCAATAGATCCCTAAAAGTAAAAATCCACAACTCCTTCTCTTCTTCTTTTACTCCCGAACAAGTACTCCCTCAAGGCTCTCCCCTCTCACCCCTATTATACAACATTTTTAGCTCCGACATCTATAATTCTGATCCTCTCTACTTCAATCCTTCCAAATATCTCCTGCAATTTGCTGATGATACTGCCCTAATTACCCATGCTCCCACGTTACCAAAAGCCCTCCAATTCCTTCAAGAGCTAATTGACTCCCTTCAACACTGGTTTGCAAAATGGCGTATTTCAATCAAAATTTCAGACACTTATGTAACACAATATTACATAGTTATATTTTTAATATTTATTTATTCAATTTGTTTAAATGCAAACTATTCTCAAAGCCGCAAATGCGTTCATTTTTTTCTAAATTTAATTTGCATCGACACATTTTATTTCTCTTCGATTATTTATGTTTGCGATCTTTTTCTACCTGACCGATGACACATCAAATTGACTTTTTCAATTTTTAAACTTGTTCTTTCGACTAATCAACACGAACGATTTTTATTTTATGTAGGCTCCAAAGCGAGCAATTTTTTCTGTCATCCAAATGTTTATGAACAATTGAACATATCACCAAGTTCTGGGTTGAGTAAGTATTGTATAATGATGAACTCAATAAAATTCCTTGCTAGAAATGTACATATGGTAATAATAAAATAAAAAATTAATTTTAACTTCATGTTAAGAATGTTGGTTGTTAGATAGTAGCACGATTCTCAAAATATAAAAGAGAACCCTCGTAAACCATATTTAAAAAAAAATTCATTTAAACATTAAAGCATCTAAATATTAATTATCAATTTAAATTTTAAATTCAATTTTGATATTAATTTCAATCATAATTGAATCTTCACTTCATTTAATTTATTTTGTATATAGACAAATATTATTATTAAAATTAATATTTCTTATATCTTCTTAAAATTATATTTCTATATATTCTATTAAAATTAATTCCCTTTTGATACATGAGAGGTTAATTCTATTAAATTATATCTAAATAAACAACGGTAGTATAGCATCTACACATTTTTAAAATAATACTTACTTAACACGTCGGTGGTGGCAAATTCGGTTGGATGGGTTTTCGGTACCCCTCACCATTGGTATACAATTAATTACGCTTTAGAGTGACGGGGACGATCCTTTAAAGTAACAAGCTCATTTACACACACACAAATACACAAATCGCAAGGCCAAAGGACCACGTGGTCGATAGCCAAACTACTTACTTATATTTTATGTGGTTAAATTAAAATGAATTTTTCAATTCTTTGCAATTCAGTGTAAGTATAGTATATTCAATATAATATTACTATTTATTAAATATTTTTATTAGTTGTGCATGTTTTGTGTCTATTTAGTGTAATATACAACCACAGCTGCAGTATTTCAAATACACATTTCCAGATTGTGGTGTATTTTTTTTATTAATGTCGCATAAAATATGTTAATATGCATTAAAACAATAGATATCATTCATATTTATAGTGAATAATATGTGTATATCATTACATTGCATTTTAATTAGGATGTAATAACATAAAACTGAACGTACCGCTATAAAGTTTCGCACTTGTTTCTAATCTCGGCGTGCTCTCTTTTCTATCTAGAATCTGCCTCAAGACGATTGCATTCCATGGAAATTCGAGACAATCCAGTTTACACTTGAAACGACCCCTAGATGACTACAACAATTCCCGATTCGACTTCCGATCATTCTACACACTGTATACTACATGTTTACTACAATAGAAGAAAGAAGTTCATGCAATGTAAGTAACCATTTTTATTATTAACTGTGTCTATTTTATATTGTTAGATATAATGCGAATAATTGGTTTGGCACCCTACAAAATGTAGTAAAAATGTGTAGTGGGTCCAAACAACAAAACAAAATTTGAATGTGAATTTAAAGTTATTTACGGAATCACGGAATTACGGAATGTTTGAATGAGGTTTCTACAAACGTGTTTTTTATTAGAGATAGCTAAAGATGATACATTTAAAAAACGTAAAAAATTAAACTTATGATAATAATAATTTCAAAATATTTTGTGATGAACAGTAAAACTAAATGTTTAATTATATTTCCTCCATTCTTACCGGACTGAACCATTTTATCTAAATTATCACAATCTGCAAATCCTTCAAATAGCAAGATGCTATTAATCTTAAGCAAGCTATTGTGACATTCACAATACACATTTGGCATATAATATGCATTTAATACTGTTCGTTTAGGATGAAATAGTTCCTTTTGTTAATGTAAACATTTTTCGAAATTATTCATCGACTGAAAATATTTTATGTTCTTCTATAACGTTCTACTGCAATTGAATATTACAACAAAAATGATTTTATATATGAATTAAATTAAATTAAATTTGGTTTTTAAATTATTGTTATTAACATACTTATTTACATAGGGACTTTTGTTCAGTTTACAAATAATACACATTTTTATTGACAAACTTTATACATGTTTAGATTTAAATAATAAATAATGAATGATGTGTTAGTGAGTTAGTTCATCAAAAGGCCATCGACAAGAGGTCTTTCTGCCTTGTTTTGTCCAGTCATATGGCGTCAGTCGTCAATGCGTAATGGGATGAAATGAAGTCAAATATAGTGGAATTAGGATTTTGAAATTTATGGTTTATACTAGGATTTCTGGGAAGACAATATAAGGATAATATGTGGAAGTTTAAAGGATTTTTGGAGGATTTTTCTGATAGAAATCGAAGGCGTTCTAGGATGGGGATAACTAAAGTGGTATCATAGAGGAGCTGGTTAGAAGGATTGTGTAGAGGATTAAGAGGATGGAGGAGTTTGGTTAGGGTACGGAGGGATGCTCGCTCGCTAATTTCAATATTGCGGGAGGTTGGGTTGGTGTGGCTGGGATAGAGGGCACAACCATAGTCAAGTAGTGGGCGGCAGATCATCTTATATATTTTAACAGCTGTTCTTGTAATAATCTCTCCGTTAGGGTACGGAGGGATGCTCGCTCGCTAATTTCAATATTGCCGGAGGTTGGGTTGGTGTGGCTGGGATAGAGGGCACAACCATAATCAAGTAGTGGGCGGCAGATCATCTTATATATTTTAACAGCTGTTCTTGTAATAATACCTCTGTTTTTATACGTTAAACTTCTAAAGCATTTTACCCTAGAAGTAATTTTGCCTTTTATTATGGCTGTATGTTTTTTAAAATTGATTTTTTGATCTATGGTTATGCCCAGGTATTTTACGGAAACTGAGGGAGGGATCATAGTTTGGGAAATATGGATTTTGTAAGGTGAGTTATTGGTGCGATGTTAAGGAATTAGGAGTTGTGATTTATGAAGATTAATTTTAATGCGCCATTTTGCAAACCATCATTGAAGGGAGTCAATTAGCACTTGAAGGGATTGAAGGGCTTTTGATAGTGTGGAAGCAGCATCATTTGAGAATTGCAGGAGGTATTTGGATCGATTGAAGTAGAGAGGATCAGGATTGTAGATATCAACGCAAAAAACGTTATACAACAGAGGTGAGAGAGGAGAGCCTTGAGGGAGTGCTTTCTCAGGAAGAAAGGAAGAAGAGAATGAATTGTGGATTTTGACTTTTAGGGATCTGTTAGAGAGGAATTGTTTAATAATAAAAATGACATGGGGAGGTATATTTAGTAGGTGACACTTGTATAGTAAGCCTTGATGCCAGACAGAGTCGAAGGCTTTCTGTACATCTCAAAATAGAGCTGCTGAGGCTTTGCCTTCAAGGTGAGATGTTTGAAAATTTGAATCAAGGATAGTAAGTGAGAGGAAAGTTGATCTATGTGAAAGAAAACCAAATTGATATTTCGGGATCTGGTTGGAAATTAGGGAGATGATTTTGTTTTTAAGAAGGAATTCGTAGATCTTCCAATAACGGGTAAAAGTGTAATGGTACGATAACTGGATAATAAGGTAGAGGGTTGGTCGCGTTTAGAAATACAAATTACAATTCCTACTTTCCAAACATCCGGGAAGTACTGTTTTTTTATAAAGAAAATTAATGTTATTGAGAATGTAATCGTGAATGTGGAAAGGAAAGGATTTAGTATGAGTCTGTGTATATGTGGTCATGCCCACTCGCTGTACTTTTCCCTTTCTTTAAAACACTAAAGTATTCGTCGTGTGTAAAAATGTCCGTCGGTTCTGAACAGTTATTTTTTTTGCTGACAACTTTAAGTTGGGGTCTTGTGTCATTAAATAGATCATGTTAAAATTGTCAGCAAATTTTTGTGCAATTGCGTCAGGGTCTGTGATGGTCTCGTTAGTTGACGGGTCGAAGATTTTCTGTAAAATTTCTGTTTTTTGTATTTACTGAGTTTGTTTATTTCCGCCCAAGATTTTTTCTCTTTTGAATCGTTAATTTTATCACAAGTTTTTAACCAAACGTCCGTCTTGAATTCATTTATGAGTGCTTTCATGTCTTTATTGAGTTTATTAAATTTTTGTCGCAATTCTGGTATGTCCGTCAGTTGGATGTCTCTGTACAATTGTCTTTTAAATTTGATAAGTCGAAGGATATATTTTGGGAGGGGATATTTATGGAATTGTTTTATTATTTTGGGTGTGTTTTGTCTAATGGAAGAAGAGAGGATTTCATTGAAGTGGGTAATAGAGTTAGGATTAATGGAAAGATTGGCAGTTATGTATTCTGAAATTTCAGTTTACATTCATCCACAATTTTCTTAATTTCTGGATTTAAATATTTTTCCTTTCATTTTGATTCCTTATATAATAGTAAAAACTTCTTATTAATTGATTTGCATCATTTACTAAACTTTTACAGGTTTTCTGGAAAGGTACTTTTCCTCTTTACAACTTCTGCTACCAAAACACGGTTTCATCTTTTATTAGTTATATAAAACATTTCCACAAAACTCAGATATATCAAATTTATAATTAAAATCAACTTGTCACATTGACATATCATAAAATAACTTTTATCTACGATCGTACAGAAAGTAGACGCTTTTTGCATCATTTTTCATTGTAAAAGTGGCTTTTTAAAGCACTAGTGCTTTTTTACGTTTTTATTGCACGCTAATATCAAACTGTTTTTATTGCACAGAAATGTCAAATTTGACAGATAAATATATAGCACAAATTTTCGAAGAAAAACTTAATTTTTTATTAATTGATACAAATAACTAATAAACTATAAATAAAATATATAAAACAAACCAAATGGCAGATTTAAGAAGCGATTACAATAAAGCGAACATTTTTTCCATAAATAATAATGGCGGCCGACATTTGTGCAACTTGTTTACTGGTTGCTAAGTAACGCTTTCATTAGTGCACTGTAAAATATGTTTTCATTAATTGAATTATTGACATTAAAATATTACTTATAAGAATATGTTCTTTGAAATCTTTTACGATCGAAGATAAAATTTTGTAAGGCACACGTGTAAAAAGTTTCTTTAATGCACTCCTGGCTTTAAAAAAACTCGCTCGTTCCTCGCTCGTGTTTTTAAACGCCAGTTCGTGCAATAAAGCATCACTTTTTACACTTGTACCTTAAATAACTATAAGTAAACCGGAGAAAAATAGCCAACAGTAATGGCAAAAATATTGCCTCAATAGTAATAATCACCTGCTGATCATCGGCTATATGAAATAATGGTTTGAGGAGAAGAATTACTATTATAAAATATAGCTTAAAAAGCCATAAATTTTAGATATAATTTTAATCCAGAGTATTTGACACACCATATAAAAACTGAAGTTAAGTTCTGTTGAATTAAATAATTAAAAAGTTAAAACTTTTCTCTAAAATATTAGAATTTTAATTATTTTTCACTCTATTGATTAGATTGTTTGCACGTAAAAACAAGACAGTTTTGATGTTAATTTTGTTTCATAGCCATATATACTAAATTATTCATATAGCTCTTTAATCTATTTATTAATTTATTGATGTGAGTAATCGGTTAAATAATTTAATTACTAATAAACTTGGTTCAAATCAAAATTATTTGTGAAGAAGTGCTAGTGTTTGTATTCCAAGTATATTGTCGTTAAAATAATTAAAATTAAAATATTCGTCCCAACTGTAAAATGCAATATGATTAAAAAAAATCACTCGTTGCTGAAACGTGTTGTTGTATAAATCCTTAATATGTTGACGCAGTAAATTATAAAACTGTATAGCGTAGTATCTCACGCCAGTTCGAGAATTGTTAAGTGAAACCAAGTCGAAACAAATGTTATTAATGCTTGAATGGGTATCATATGTTTGCAAATGTGTCTTAATATATATCAGGCATACATATATTAACAAACATGGTAAAGATAAAATCTGCAAGTTGACATTCATCAAAATATCCGTAGCCTCCAAATATCCTAACAACTGTACGTTGTAAAGCAAATAACCTGTTTCTTATTAAGTCGCCCAAACAATTAGCTTGTATAATAAATGAGACTGAAATAAAGAAAAGTATGCAGTGTGTAGAACCTCCTTAATAACATTCTTGCATAGGAACCGTATCGCAAATATACTACAGCATAACTTATTTGCAAGAGCATCACCAACTTCATTCCACGTCAAATTTGTCGATATGTGTATACCCAGAAATTTGGTTGTATCGTCGTTGTTTTATTACTATTTGATTTTAGTCGATTTCTGTCCAACCATTTAGTAGTGCTTAATTGAGACTACACATGAACATTATTAAGTAGTTCCTTCTACTTATTTACTATGATAGCATAATCCTATATAATATAACACTTCCATCCTTAATTGTATTTGGAAGATCGTTAATATAAAGTAAAAATAATAGCGATCCTAGAATCGATCCTTGGGGTAATACTCTAATAATGGGTAATTCATCAGAGGTTGAATTCTGAGACAACAGGCATTATGTTCGAACCGAGATGCATGATACTACAACTCTCTGGATGCAGGTTGTTAAAATATAATTCCCTTAAAAGAATAGTATGAGAAACACAATCAAAAGCTTTTGAATTGAAATAAATACATTAAATAAATTAGCATTATACCATTTTTCTACTTAGTAGTAATTTTCTTTTTGAGAGAAGCCGTATTGTGGTGACTTATGAATGTGGAAATAAACATATCAAAACATGCATTTATATAAGCAATCTCATTATCAAAACTCCAGTATTTAATAATTTGATAAGTTCCAATTTACCAGATTCCGTAATAGATTGAAGAATTTTGTGGTTGAGTGTCTTAAGCGCTTTGTCTCAACGGCAACTGAGAATAAAATGTCTTTGTGATCAGACTAGCCGGTCTCCAGGGGTGTTATGGAATACTTAGCTACTTACTATACTATACTTTACGGGTGATATATCCTAAATGTTCCCTATGATTATCACATAACATAAGAATTTTACTTTTATCCGTAATAGAATCTAAGTTATGTACCGCTGTGTTTGTGGCAAGATCATAATTTTGTTATTAAATTAGGTATTTTATTGGATTTAAAGAGTTGTTTCACTTGTTTCGTTTATTGATCAATTTGATATTTATAACGATCACAAATAGAGTATTCCTTTGCTGAGTGAACTGCAGCATTAGGTGATTAAATTATTCTTGAGGAATTTGACAGCAGGTCTTTATATGTTTTGATTTCATGTTCGAGGTCTTTATTGTATCTCTAGGCCTTGACTAATTCGCTATTTATTGCTATTACTTACTCTTCAAGATCAACAATCATTTTCGTTAAAAATTCTTCCACTTCTATTGCCTCCCTCTCAATTATATTTACGTGACTAACCACTTTCTCAATATGCTTAGTTTTATTAATAATCTCCATGTTCAATTTATTGATAATTTCCTGTTTGGTTGATTCTATACTGGAGTTTAATGTCGTATTGTTTATATTCTTCGCACAGCAGATGATTTTGTGTCCACCTAAATACTCAATTTTCTGGTTTTTATTTTTACATGTCATATGATAAATGCTGTGGTAATTAATGCAAACAAAATTTTTAAAAACAACTTCTTTACAACAGTTTATTCTTTGTCTATTAAACATATTAATTATGTTTTTATATACAATATTCTTTCTTAAGGGTATTTTTCTGTTAATGCAGAATTTATAGGTAATTTGATTTAAATATGAAGAAATTCTGTCTGCTATGTAAAGTTATTAGACAACAAGTATGAATTAAATGCCATTATGCAATACACGTCTACATTTATAATGTTTAATATAAATTATATTGTTATAAAATTAATAACTAAATACACATCTAATTAACGAATAAAGAAATTTCTCTAATAATGTTGCTGCTATCCAATTTCCTATCTCGTAAAACATGTTAATAAAGAAATAGCATTTGCGTTAATTCTTCCTTAATTAATGTGATAATTTTAATTGCGTGATTGGTTGCCAAACAAGTTTTACGACGGTTTTTCCTGTGAACGGTTGTGGCCGACTGCACTTTTAATTGCTTTTTGAGATTGACCGATCAATCTGTTTTATTATTACTGCAGAAAATAACACCTAGATTTAATTATTTGATTGATAGGCACCTTTCTATGTTATACTTCATATTTCATATAAAATTTAGAAAATATCATTAATATCCTATAATATCTTTTAGAAAGTTATGGTAGTAATTCTTACTACAAATAAACCAAGGAGATTAAATAATATGCTTCTTTATATCACTAATATTCACTAGCATAAATTATGAATAACAATATAATTTTAGGTAGGATTGTGTTTGCGTTATGATAATGAAGGGCTTTAATTTATGTGTAGAAGCTTAAATGAAATTTAAAAATTCAAATTAAACCTAACCAAACCCTCATTATGACATAATCATTGATCACAATATAATTTGTAATTTGATATGGGGAAATAAAATTTGATTTAAGAGTTTTTAATAAAGTGATTTCAATTTTAAATAATGCAAAAATAATGTGATTTAATTGATTTAGGTTTTTATAATATTATACATTTGATTAAATTTTAAGTTTGAGGATTTTTAATGTAAACAAATAAACGGTTTTCATATTTTATAGTTGTTAAACAATAACCAAAACGTTAAGATTAAACTCGGCTATAAACACTAAGCGCCTGATATAACACGGGTTAATTACTACAGATAAATGTACGCTTGTTCAAATCCAATCTACTATTAAATAATAACTTTTTCGTTTAAATTTAATGTTTAATCCAAACATTAAATGTTTAATTACGGTGTTAACCGTAACAACTGCACGAAAATACGATTTTTCTCAGGCGTTACTAAAGCGCGTAAAATTATTACCTGCAAGACTTTTACGGTTTGGACGTTTGTAAACTTTGATTTTTTTTCTACGCCGCACTGATGCAAATTCCCGTCGTAATTGATTAATATGTAAGATTTACGTCGGACATCGGTCATTACGTTAAATTGTGCTTGTTATTATGTAGTTTGCTTTGGGCCGCGCTATTTAGTCACGACCATTATGTGCATTTGTCCATTTCTGGAAAATAGTTGCAGTGTGTAATTAGAGCCTTTAATGAATGGATATTATGAGAAAAAGAGAGCTGTACTCTATTTATGATTTTAAAGGCCTGCCGGGTTGTTGGTACCACCAGTATTTATGGCAGTCAGTAGCTTCGAAATATGAAGTGTGCATAATTTCAAACGAGATAAACTTTGAATAAAATATACTGTATTATATTTAATAAAAACATATTCATTTAATCTACAAGACATATGCGATATACCTTTCAATGTAGATATGAGTCTTTCCTACGAAAGTGAGACAAGTCCACATTATGTTATTGCCACATATTTAATTGTTTGCATTTGAATGGAATTAAACACTTTTGTAAAAAGTAATTTTATTTCTGTTTTACATCCTTCTTTTAAAGATTGGAATGATTTTTAAAACTTTGAGCATACTAGGAAATATTCCTGTACTAAATACGAGATTTATGAGGTATGTCAATGGTTCTAGTATCTCTGTGGCCACTCATTTTATAACCTTTATAGGGATTTCATCAATTCCGGCACTTGATGTGTAACTTTTGTGGATGTAGTTGGCTCCAAAATCATTGTTTGTTCGATGAATTTGGTAATGGTACATGCTTCAGATATATTAGGGCTGAAATGTTTTTTTTTACTTTTAGGTCTGTTACTGTAGAATAAAAATGGCTCTACTCTTTTATTCTGGTCACTTAAAACAAGTCTATCTTCATTTTCAATTTTTATGGATTCCGTTTTGATCGTGCCCAGCTCTTCGTTGTTAATTTCCCACCTTTTTTCTGGTGTTCATAGCCATTGAAATTTCGTTATCGTAGTATATTCTTTTAGTATGCTATATTAGTTTTCTGTGTTCTTTTTTATCAAAGCTGTTATTTCTTTTGATTCTGCATGCGTCATTAGGTGAAATATCTGTTTTAGATTTTGACTCGGCTCCCTTATTTCGTCGTTTACACATTTCTTCTTTTTATGTCGGAAGATTGTATCTTTTATAGGGCATGTGATAATGACTTTCTTTTAGAATTCATCGTTAAACCTATTGAACGCAGTATCAAGGTCGTTTGTTTTAATGTCGCTCCAATTTATGTTATTGAGACGGGCTGCTAATTCTTGGATATTATATTGGTTTATAATTCTTCTACGTTTAGTACATTTTTGAATCACTCATTTCCTGTGTTCCAGTGCCGACGTGTATTATTTGGATTAGGTGATCAGACAAATTATAATTAATATTTTTACATGTGAAATTAGGAAAATTGGTGACCATATAATCTATCTGGGACTCCAATAGTCACCTCTGCGATTTTTGGATTCAAGTTGCTTTATTTATTTTGGTTATTATTTTGTTCGATTGAATTTGTCAGAAAATGTATCTTAAACTCACCACAGAGAACAATATTTTCATATTTTTTATAGATTGTTGTAAGCAAAGAACTTATATTTGAAGAAAATGTTCATGTTCCTATTTAGAGGCAGCCACAATGACATTTTTTATACTGTTTATTGTGGTTGAGCTTACTGTAAATTCAATATGTGACTCCATAAAAAGATGATACATTATATTTTCTTTTTTGCAGATATATGCGTTATCATATAGGATCGTTGCCCCTCCATATGCTCTAGTTTTTCTCGAGAAGTGAGCTATTGTTATCCTTATTATTATTGATATCCTTTAATACTCATATATTTAACACGATTTTCCGTGCTCCGTGACTCAGACATATAATATGTGTTTTTTTTGTTCATTATTGCACATTCGACTTCGTCAGTTTTACGGAGGAGGCTTCTTTATATTTTGGTGCTGTATTAGTATTTTTTTATATTTATGAGTATTCACTTGATTTTGTGAACCTCCTCGTGGATTCTTTCTACTTTTGGTCATTGCCAAAATATGTGTTCCACATGATTCATTCTTCATATTGGAATGGCTAATAATAATGGTGATGTCATAATAAATTCAAAATGAATCAGTCAAAGAAAGCTGTTGACAAAGTCAGAACATCCTTGAAAACATCTACACCTGCAGGGCAGGTATTAATAGGAGCTGAATCTAGACTTGTAACTAGATATGTGACCAAAAAAAATGAAAGAACTGTATCCTTTGCTGCCGGAACTGGCATAATAAGTTACCAAATTGCTCAATCAAAAGGGCTAGTAAATCTAACATGGGAACAATTAAAGGACAAAGCAGAAAACGCAAGGAAAGGCAATAACCTAGGCGAAAAAGGAACAAATATTTTTGACCAGGTTAAAACCTTCTCCAAAGACAACACACCATTCACAGCTAACTTTATTGGATGTTTTCTTTTTGGTGTAGCATTATATATATTTATATACCCAATAATTTATTTGAAAAAGAACAAATGTACTGTTGAAGTCGGATGTTTCTTGACTTTCGAAAACATTTAAACGGAATTATCTTGATTCCTACAGTTTACAGCTCTGCATTATAGTCTGCATCTTTGTCTGTGTCAAGTACAAAACGTTTATATATTTCTTTTGACCAATAATCTACTCGCTCTAATGTCTCAATAGTAAAATTCGCAGTGCAGTTTTAATTCTTCCTCTGTATATTCTCTTTTTTATATTTTCCTAGGCTTGGTTTCAGCCTTTTTCCGTAATTATATACTAATTCACTCGAGTTAGAGCTACTGCCGGTCATAGTCATATTATTAATGTTTATAGTTTTAGGAGGAGTATTCATCACATTCCCATTTTTATTTATATTCGCGTCGTTGTTCTTTTTAGAGTTTATTGAACTGTTTTGATTGATAAGGTCCGATGTTAACTTTTTGTTTTTGGAAATTCCCTGCTGGTTTGCTGGAGTTCATTTCAATTATTTTCTTCTGTCGTTTTTGCACAATTTCTATGCTCGGAATCTCCTTGGTGTCTGCAATATTGGTCATGTTCAATTTATTTCGATTTGATTATAGTTTACTCTAGATGTTGTCAAAGAAGGAGGAAATTTAATTTCGTTAACTATAGAGTTGTCATTAGACGGCGCATATTGAGGTGATAAATACATCAATTTATATAATAATTTGATTTGTTCTTTCAGACATCTAATGTTGTCGTTTTGATTGCTGATTATTATATCTTTTTCTTAAAGTAATGCTTTTAAATTCTTAACTTCGACTTGTGAGTTATCCGTAGCTTGTATAACTGTGTCCCCACTATTGAATGAATCGTCATGTCCACGACCATCGGATTTAATGTCACTTTCACTATCATAGCAGTTTATATACTTTTGATCTAATTTGATGGCACTTTTTAAATACTTAACATAACCCGTGTTTATTAAAGAATCATAGTTTACACATTTCAAGCTGATTTCTGGTAATTTTTTGCAATTTCGGCTCAGTAATAATGTCTATTTCACTTGTAGCAATTTTTGAAAAAAAGAAACATCTTCGATATTGTTTTAAATTTCATCTAGAGGAAATCGCACCTTTAAAATCTTTATGTGAATGATGAAAATGTAAATTGAAGACTTTGTTAAAAATAATCATATAAACTTTCTCGATAATATAATTTGTGTTATTTTCACATTTTTAAAAATACGGGAAATGGAGCTGTGCATGCCATATGTAGTTCTAAGATTACTCATGCAAAAAATTTTGCCGATCATTATGTAGAACGTACTTTAGTGGTTACAAGGTCTAGTTATTGCTCTGAATTGATTATAATGCTCAGCAACTTAAACAAAAATGAGAGATCCATTTCGCTTCTACGACTGCCGAGTGATTTGAATCTATACTTTCTAATTGGTCTATAATTTCTAACGTCAGTTTTTTAACCCAACTTGTGAATTGGTGATATATATTGCGACTTCCATACATCAAGAAAAACCGTAACTTAATAACAATGAAAAGGTCTATACAAGGGGTAGTGAATTGTACAGTACCGAAGAAATATTCGCGGTGTATTATCAGGGCTATGGCCAAAGTGATTTTTTAATAATATATATATACAGGGTTATTCACGCTATACGGCACGGAATATTGTGGCCAAAATACGTGACTTTCAAAAAGTTTCACTTTGGGGATATATGGGGGTCTATTAGGGCTACTTTTTAAAATTACTTTCATAATATACAGGGTGTCCCAAAAACCCTAAAAGTGTCAAAGTTGTGTTTTTTTTAATGAAACACCCTGTATTTTATTGCATTTTTGGATCCTTCGATAAAAATAAGTGTGTGTTTTAATAAGGTTTTTATTACATAAACCTTAAGGTTTTTGAAATAATTTGAATTTTGTAAAAATTTAACCTAATTTTCATGTTTCAAATACTTCAAAAGTAATTAAGATATGCATACCAAATTTACACTGAAATGTAACAATAGATCATATTTTATTTTCCAAGTATAATAAATTTGACATCTTATACCGGGTGTAAAAAAATTGGAATTAAACAAATGAGAACTTTAAATGGCTATAACTTCATTTATTTAAATGGAACGCTATATTTATTAATTTATCAGCAGATGCACGTTTTAATTACCTTTCGAATGGTATTTAAATCTTAAGTGTTAAGTCTTCTCGTTTTTGCAGAAAACGCCAAAATATTGTTTATTGCACCGTTTTAGTACTTTTTAAGTAAAACATTTTATGTATCTAGTTTTCTATCGTTTTTAAAAACGTCAGATAATTAATTTAGTCTGTTACTTTAGTTTAAAAAGGATGTCTTTTGTTATAGTTGGGTTATTTTGCGTTTTTGTGTTAGATCGTTAGTAATCGTTATTGTTTGAACATGGTTGTTGTATGTCATAGTACAAAATGAAAATTTACACAGATTTTCTTATACTAAGGTTTTTATAACTGACACTTCCAATTTTTTTAAACTGATTTAATAGTCTCTCGAAAATGGCTGGCTTAGGGTGATTTCTTTCGGGAAACCTTTAAGTATAAACTCGACAAGCCAATAAACAATTTTGATGACATTCTCCAAGCATGAAAATAATGCCAATAACCCCTTCATTTGAGTAAATCTTCATTTATTACCAAAAAATACAACAGCGATGTTCAAACTAAGTGATTACTAAGTGATTACTAACGATCTAACACAAAAATGCAAAATAAGACAACTATAACAAAAGACAGGCTTTTTAAACTAAAATGACAGACTAAATTAATTATCTGACGTTTTTAAATACCATAGAAAACTAGATACATAAAAAAATTTACTTAAAAAGTACTAAAACGGTGCAATAAACAATATTTTGGCATTTTCTGCAAAAACGAGAAGACTTAACACTTGAGATTTAAATACCATTCGAAAGGTAATTAAAACGTGCATTTGCTGATAAATTAATAAATATAGCGTTCCATTTAAATAAATGAAGTTATAGCCATTTTAAGTTCTCATTTGTTTAATTCTAATTTTTTTACACCCGGCATAAGATGTCAAGTTTATTATAATTGGAAAATAAAATATGATCTATTGTTACATTTCAGTGTAAATTTGGTATGTATAACTTAAATATTTTTTAAGTATTTGAAACATGAAAATTAGGTTACATTTTTACAAAATTCAAATTATTTCAAAAACCTTAAGGTTTATGTAATAAAAACCTTATTAAAACACACACTTATTTTTATCGAAGGATCCAAAAATGCAATAAAATACAGGGTGTTTCATTAAAAAAAACACAACTTTGATACTTTTAGGGTTTTTGGGACACCCTGTATATTATGAAAGTAATTTTAAAAAGTAGCCCTAATAGACCCCCATACATCCCCAAAGTGAAACTTTTTGAAAGTCACGTATTTTGGCCACAATATTCCGTGCCGTATAGCGTGAATAACCCTGTATATATATATATATATATATATATAAATATATAAATATCTTGTAGTCTTAATAAGACTCATTTGTTGTAGATTTTACGAAATATTTTCGTGTTTTTTCTAATTAAAAGTGATTTTTAATTGAGATTGTTCATGTAGTTATGTCAATATTGTTTAATAGTTATTTAAGGTACAAGTGTAAAAAGTGATGCTTTATTTGTATTTGTATTTGTATTTGTATTTGTATTTAATGCTTCGTTTCTCTTACAATAAATAAAAGTATTACAAATGGATAGAAAAAAATATGTACTTATAATTATTATTGCACGAACTGGCGTTTAAAAACACGAGCGAGGAACGAGCGAGTTTTTTTAAAGCCAGGAGTGCAATAAAGAAACTTTTTACACGTGTGCCTTACAAAATTTTATCTTCGATCGTAAAGGATTTCAAAGAATATATTTTTATGAGTAATATTTTAATGTTATTTCAATAATTCAATTAATGAAAACATATTTTACCCGCAGTGCACTAATGAAAGCGTTACTTAGCAACCAGTAAACAAGTTGCACAAATGTCGGCCGCCATTATTATTTATGGAAAAAATGTTCGGTTTATTGTAATCGCTTCGACTTGCATTAAATGAAATCTTCAGAGTTCTTAAATCTGCCATTTGGTTTGTATTATATATTTTATTTATAGTTTATTAGTTATTTGTATCAATTAATAAAAAATTAAGTTTTTCGTCGAAATATATTCATCTGTCAAATTTGACATTTCTGTGCAATAAAAACAGTTTGACATTACCGTGCAATAAAAACGTAAAAAAGCACTAGTGCTTTAAAAAGCCACTTTTACAATGAAAAATGATGCAAAAAGCGTCTACTTTCTGTACGATCGTAGATAAAATAACTTATATATCAAACATAAAAATTGATATAGATTCAATAGCTGGTTTATAAACTGTACAGAAATACTCAGCAAAAAATCTTCACCTAACGTAGCACTGATCTCATCATATGTCATAAACATTTGTAACCCAGACGACTTATTTTTCTGATAAACAAAAGACCAGAAAGACTTAATTTTAGGAGGAACTGACTGTTCAACATAATTTAAGTACTTTCTCTAACATGACGTAGTTTTCGACTTACATTGTGTTTTGATAAGTGCAAATAGCTTATAATCTGAATCATCAGAGCTAAGTCTTTTGTGAGCTTCCTTTTTAAATTTTATCATATGAATGAGTTTTTTGGAATTATTAATTTGATCGTGGTAGATCGTAGGCTTATAATGAATTATATTTACGGGTCTCAGCTTTCTGTCTATCAAGTGAAATTATTGGTGGACAAGTAGCCACTGGTAAAGAGAAACATAAATCCATTGACACGTCATATTCATTCCGATTTGAATTAAATTGATTAAGACATATAGAACCCAAACTATTTGGCAAATTGCAGTGTCCAATAACAATAATTTTATAATCATAGTGATCTAATACAAGTTTTTCAAAAATATTGCAATGGTCCGTATAAAACATGGAGAAGAGTTAGGCGGAATGTAGCAACAGCTTAATATAATTTTCAAAGTTCCATTGTTCATTTTTATGCTTATCATTCCCAAGGGCATCAGCCGGTATTTGCAAGAAACACGCCACAACACCTGTATTTCGTACTTGTCATAGCTGAATACTCAGCGCATTGGCAATCGGTAATCTTTTCATCCATGATTAAAGATTCGAGCTAAAATACGACAATCTTAGGATAAACAGGACCTTTAAAAATCTATAAGTTTTGTCTTGGTGTACATGACTTAACTAATTCCTGGGAGGAGTTGTACACCGCATGTAGCTTGTGTCTCAAGGAAACACGTCCTTTACCGCAATCCCTAAAGGTTATAAGTTACTAGACTTTGAATTAGAAATTTTCTAACACCAATTTTAAAACAACAGATATCCTCGTTACTTGTAAGAGGCATTATCGATGTTGACCACATCAGTCAAATACTGTCATACACAGCTTCATTCTTCCAACATGCAACCACTGTCTTCTTTCCTCTGAGCATAAGAGGGGAGAATTATTAGCTGCAGCTGAAGGTGTGCGTTTTTTAGCGATAGCTTGCGATTCAGAAATAGCAGATTATAGTTTGTCACCGTCACTGAATCCCGCGGTGTTAGATTTTTTTGTAAACATCGATTTTTAATATTACCTGAATCATTGAAATAAATTAATTATTTTGAAACCAGTTGAAATATTGAAACTTGAGGGAATATTTATTGTATTTGATGAGTACATTTTACTATTGCAATTTATACTCGTTACTGTTCTCATAAGGTTATGAATGAGCAAAGTGTGTTCATTTAAAATCTCTAAAAACTGTCGAGTGCTACACTGGTTTTGTCGTTTGATAGTTGGAAGCAATTTTCACAAGACCAAGCCATCGTATTATTTTCAGCTATAGCCTTTATAATAGTTTTATTAAATCCAACGCATTTATTCCCATGGAAAATACGAGAACAACACGCGCAACGAAAAATATCAGTATCTAAAACTATGAGTTATTGGCTTTCCTTTGTAAATTCTTTGCCGCAATCTTTGTGTAGCGTATTTTTGAATTGTTATTTAGAAATATATTTGACTTATTGAAACCCCCAGGACTCCAAAATTCAAACCGTTTTTCGGGAATAATTAAAACTATAAAATTATAAGTATTAATATTCATACTAATTTAGTTTTTACAGGATATACCACTAGGTAATTCAAATTAGGTGATTGTCAGAATGACATTTTGAGGTTACGCTCTTATAATTTTATTCACAGTGGACTTGTCTGTTGACCATATAGACTAACAGTAACACATTTTTACTGATATCGAGTTTTTGGTCGTATTTTACTGAGAATAATTAAAAACATGAAGTTTAGTTCAATTTAAATAAGACGTAACTTTAATTCATATTTGCACAAAATCAACGACTCATATAATTAAACCTTGGTAATATTGAATATTATTAGTATAAAATATTATAGTTTTTTTAATAATAAATTACCTTTTTGCTGTATTTAGTACATATTTTACGTTTTACGGCATTTAAGCAATAAAACATTTTTGTGTAATCTCTGTATGCTCGTTTGGTTAAGAACTTTAAACCGGGAAGAGGTATACTAATAGCGGCTTTTATATTCTTCACCGTTTGACCTCTTATTCTAATACAGTTAATGATTACATAAAAAAACAGGGGAATGCTAATTATTTACAATTGGTTTGTATACGCAATAATATAATATTAAAGATTATTTACTTACAATCTTTATTATATTTTGTGGGCATTGCGTGTTTTCTGTATTTGGTAAGGATAATATAATATATTATTATTGGATTGGAATCGACACCATTAGCCATTAAGGTAGGATTAATGGTACTTTATAAGGACTACCTAAAATTTTATAGCATCATAAAATGGACGTGTATTACATCGGAAGACGTATAGCAAATAAAGTCCCAGAGAAAAAGAAACTTGTAAATTAGTAAATTCACACTCAATGATTGTAGGTATACTGATGGCATATTAAATGCGTAAATATAATCCGTGTTTGATTTAATACTTTGTGTACTAAATATCATAAATAGAACTTGGGACGTGAGTAATTAAAGTGCTGTAAATAATGTTTTAATAACACAAACAAATATTATTACTCACATATGTTCTATTCCAGTATTTTTTTAAATCATAAAACAATCAAATCTAATTATTTCAAACATTGTCAATAATATACAGATTTTTGCAGATAGTAATAATTAATGTAATATAAACACAATACTTATTTCAAACATAATTTAATAATACTTATTTACTTACATTTGAATTAAAACACTTTCCATATTAATATGGAAAATAAATGTATCTATTATACTTTTCCATCAAGTGTATAGCAGAGAAGTGTGAACTTAATACTCATTTAATTATTATGACAAAAATTAAACAAATTTTTAAGGTCTTTTTAAGCTTTATAAAAGCAACTCATATTCGTACTATATTTATTTTAACTTTCTTTTTTACTTCAATACCTACCATCTGCATCTTCGCTAATTTCTGGAAAGTATCTGAATATTTTGTACGATATTTTCAAACGGTTCTATTTGGACTATTGATAATCCATATTATATTTTGCTGCAGCAATAAACTTTAAAATGATAGGCGTCTTGAATTGAATGACAAAACTTGATTCTGATTTTCTGTCAGTGTAATGATCCTAGATCAAATTATTTGGTTTATTGCCTGGCACCCTATTTAAATACTTCGAAAATAGAATAAAATTATTATTTGATTGATTAAAAACAGTTTACCACAATTAATAATATTCTAATAAGTTGTAAACTGCGTGTAATTTGAAAAATATTTTCATTTTAATTAGAAATTTCAATTAGGCACTTTTTGCATTCTTCTTGTGGTACACCTCATCCTCGTTAAAAATAAAACGAAGCAACATGCAAGGACACGCCCAAAAGTAATTACGTTGTTAGTCATGGTGAATGAAAAAGTGCAAGACTTCCTGGTTTCTGGTAAAATGTGCGGCGTCGTCGTTTTTTGTAAAAAGGTCATCAGTCATGTATAGGTGAACCGTTGGTATCTCTCGTCTCTTGTAAGGCACGGCGTGCAATAAGAGAAATGCATTTATAATAAACAAACTCACTATTAATCTAAGTCAGGTAGAACGCGGAACAAAAACTAAATAAACACGGCGATGTTGTGGGATGGTAGAATTGTGGTAGAGTAGTCAGAGGGGGTGGGGGGGACTTGTGCGTCGGCCGTGCACGGTGTGTTTGAACCTGGGACCTTTTGACTCCAGTACGTCAGGCCGCTGGACTACCAGCGGTAAGGCAGCCTCAGGAAATTATGCCGGTTATTATATTTAATAAATAATGGTATTAATTAACAACCGTTGTAGATATTGAGCATGTACGGTTCAGCAAGATTGGCTTGTGGTAGGCCGGGTGGGGAGAATTTATGGATTTGCATGCGCGCATAGATTGATGAGCGTGTTTTTTTTTAATTCAAACTAATTGGTATAACTGAGAACGAGGTGGTCGTGTGGGTAATTAAATAACTTTGTATATACATCGGCATTCCGATATTTCCGTATTGCGTTAGATTAGATCTCAATACATTCTAGGACACATGGCCATCTATCTGAATATATTTTGCTTCCAATCAATAAACATCTTCGGATTCTCGACGACAACATTTTGTTGTATTTAAAAATATTAATCATCAAATTTTATCGGAATATTTAAGTGAAAAAATAAATATATTTATTTATTCAAGTAATTCAAATATTTATTGTATTTAAGTAAAAATATGAATATATACACATAACATAAATCAAAAATAATTACATAAATATAGATATATAACAAATATCTATCAAAAATATATTCAAACATTAAATAATAATTTGAAAACGCATCTCAGACGAAAAAACTTAAATGTGATAGTTGTTAGTATTATGTGAGTTATTATCTACTTTATTTCATGTATTTTATAATTAAAAGTATCAGTTTAATTTTCTTAAGTAAATTAAACAGTAGCTTAATATATATTTTAATATAAACTTTATATCCTAATAATAAGTATACTTACTTACTCCAAACATCATCATTGGTATTCTCATATCTTGTACCGAGAAGACATAGATAATAATAAAGCCGAGAATCAGTGGCCAACGATAATGAAGAGCTCTGTATTTGCCCTATTTGAAATGCGTTTATTACCTGAGTCCTATATATAAAACCTATTAAATTTACGTTTGTACAATATTCTTGATAATGGCCCAGTGCCGAAACCAGTTGGATATTAAAATATATGTACCATATAAAAAATCGTACTGAATACCCACCGTATTCTCCAGATTTGGCCCCCAACAACTATTTCCTCTTTGCAGACCTTAAGAGAATGCCCGTTAGGAAAAAATTTAGAACCAATGAAAAAGTAATCGCTGAAAAAGAGGTCTATTTCGAGGCTACAGACAAATCATACTGCAAAAATGGCATCGATTATATTTATATTTACTGAACCATGATAATGTTATATAAATGTGACTGAATATTAGAAAAATAAAACAATTTTCCGATTTCGGTATTTGTGTTCCTCATTAAAATACGTAGTCCATAGCAATTGGAGTTTATCCGTTTGCACAAGTAGCCTATATGATCAGTAAATGAAAAAAGGGTATTGTCAATAACAATACCCAAACATTTTGTCTTTAATGCAAAATTATATTTATTTGAATGTTATTGACTGTGATGTTTCTAATAATTGATTAGTTTTGAATAGTATGCATGATTAATTCGATTTATTTAAAACTAGATTGTTAAGGTAAAATCATGATTCCAATTTAAGCATCCTAGAAGTACCATTCTCAGTAAGCTCCATGAAATGATCTCCCTTGAATAATAGATTCGAATCGACTGCATAATTTAGTATTTGACAGTTGTTCGACAATTTGTTTGAAATATTATTAATAAATATAATGAATATTAAAGGTCCCAGTATACTACCCTGTGGGATTTCTGTGTTTATGATTAGCGGCTCTGAAAGTATATTATTGCCATAATTTGTTTTGATCTTGGTATAGTGAACTCTAGTGTTAAGGTAGGATGTTATTAACTCATAAGGGGACTTCTCTTACGCCATAGTGGAATAGTTAGATAAGTGGAATGATCAATTGTGCCAAAAGCCTTTGACAGATCTAGAAGAATACCGCATGCCAAATTGCGGCTTTTCATGTTATTAAGCACCCAGTTAATATACTCAAAAACAGGTGTTTCAGTACTTTTTCCTTTTTGAAACCCATGATGATGTTTTGAAAGCAGTTGAGGTTTATTTAAAAAATATATTAATCGCGTGTAGATGACTTTCTCAAAAATCTTTGCAAAAGAATTAAGGAGGATAATTGGTTTATAATTTTCAAATTTTTTTGGTCACCTTTTTTAAGAATTTCATCCGGACCTGCAGTAGGGTCGGTTAAAAAACTATGTGTGAAGTTTATAATTTCTAAAGTAGTCATAGATTGCATGAAAATTGAATAAATATTGGATCGAAAATTAAAGGAAGACGACGAATTAATAAGTATGGCATTATTGGATGTCAATGTATTCGCTATTTTGTTAAAAAATATGTTGAAGTCATTTGTTAACCGAGGTAAATTATTATGGTCGGGTATCTTAAGAGATTTACTTTTATCTATTAAATTATTAATAATATTCCATAAGGCTTTGGATTTATTCGGATAGTAACGCAATGTATATTCCAACTACTTTTGTTTTTTTCTGATATCACTAACGTAATATAAAATGTTTGTTCTGTTTTATATAAGGTTATATATCCGGAGTTATATTTAGAGATCACCTGGAATAGTAGTAATTTTTTGTTTACTTTTTAGAATTACCTCTGTTTTAAAATATTTGTTTTCCTTTGTATTTGTAATGTGCGATTTTAGAGAAAAATGTTTATTGAAGTGTTTCAGAAATTTGCCCATAAAATGCTTGAATTTTGAATTTGAACAATTAGTATTAAAGACCTGAGAAAATGATTCGTTAGAAGTACTATGAATAAGGGTACTTATATTTGGTTGGTAAAATAATCTGCTTATGCAGGTCGTTGATTTGGAGCTAGTTTTAACATCATTGTTTAAACATTGTCCTGTATGATCCGATAATGTATTAGTATTATTTTAGGTTTTATTTCTGATGCAATGTTAGTGATAATGTTGTCTATACAGGTTTGTGTGGTTTTACAAATTCTTGTGGGTTCGTTAACAAGATTCTTTAGATTAAACAATAATAGTATGTTTTTAAATCTAATGTTACATTGTTCCATTTTAATATGTCAATATTAGACTCACCTGCTATAAAGAAAATTTTATTTTGATTTAAAAGATGTTCTAATAATTTCTCCAATAATTCTAAGAACTAAATTTGATGAAGTAAGACACCTGGTATGTTTCATACATAGATTTATTATCAGTTGACTGACACGTGTCAATTATTACCAATCATTTTCAAAGTTTAAACTTTCATAAAAAAAGTAAAAGTTTTTAATAACACGGGAAATAAAGATATAAAGACTATAAAACAAATACAAAAAAAGTATAGAGAGAACGATGTTATAATATGTAAAGCTGATAAAGGTAACACTATCACAATAATACAAAAAGTAGAATATATCTTGTAAGTAGAAGAACTACTAGCGGATGAAAAATGCAAATTAATAAAGAAAGATCCCACCAACAAGTACCAAAAGGAAGTCACGGCAATAATTAAACAATCTAGTATCATACCCGACGATTTAAAATACAAGTTAAACGAGATGAATCTAAAAGCACCGTTTTTTTTATGGATTACCGAAAACACACAAGGATAACAACCCCGTTCGACCTGTAGTCTCATTTTGTCAAGCACCCACATATAAGGTCTGTTCGTACATTAATGGAATTTTGCCAGAACATATACCGTGTAGGTCGAACAATTCAATCAAAAACTCAATAGAATTTATAAATAAAACCAAACTATCAACAAAAAAGCAATATTAGTTTCATTTGACGTTAAAAGTCTTTTCATACCAGTACCAAAACTCAAGAATATTTTACGTGAAGAATTCCTACAACATGCACCACTACAAAAAGACATACTGAAGTTCACCGATATCTGTTAAATCAAAACTACTTCAATTTTAATGATAAATTTTACACCCAAGTAAATGGACTTCCCAAGGGTTCTCCTACATCAACACTGTTCGCCGAAATTTAAATGCAGTCATTCGAAGAAAAATTATTCAACAGTAACTTGATCATAATAAACAATATAATCTTTTGGTGCAGATTATGGACGATATTTTTTGCATTTGAGAAGGATCGCAACGACAACTTGACATATTCCTACAAGAACTAAATAGAATCAACAAAGACATCCAATTTGCAATGAAGAGGAAGGAAAAATTAACTTTTTGGATCTGTCCATTAGCATCCAACCGAATAAATTACAATACTCCATTTTTAGAAAACCTACCACCACAGACACAATTATACCCATAGATTTACATTAAAACATTCAGGTATTTACAAGATAAATTGTGTAAATTGTGACGGATAATATATACATTATCATAAAAAATCAATTATAAATGGAAAAGCGGCGACATGGTTATCCGAGCATAGCATCAATACAGAACACCACATCGGTGAGATTGCTCCAATCCAAATTTGCCAAAAATAAAGAAAACTCAATATATTGGAGGATTTGCACATTAATAAGGCCATCAAACGCGGAGATAATCTACTTAACAACCAGTAAGAATTAATGCGTTCTAATTAAATCATAATTGCCTGCTTAACATCATAGAGAAATTTGTATATATACCGTGTCCCTTCTTATTTTTAATTAGTTTAAACTTTGAAAATGATTGGTAACAATCGAAACACGTGTCAGTCAACTGATAATAAATGTATGGAACTGTCTTACTTCACCAAATTTACATATCTGGTTCCTTGAAGAGCGTAGCGCAACATGTATCAATTATAATTCTAAGAACATTTAAATATATTCGCTTGGTGATCTGTATAAGCCTATTACAATAATAGTCCACTTATTTTGATTTTTGCACCCGCGTAAAGTACTCTAGTTTGTGTAAATGCACTCACATCGAGCTGGGTCACTTCCATGAAATCAGCAACGTACAGGTCTACTCCTCCGTGCTTTTTTTCATTGCGGCAAAAACTCGATAATAAGTTGAAAGTGGTATTTTTGTTAGATCTAACTGTTCTTGTGAAAATCAATTATCCGTTATACATATTACCTTACATCCAGCTTTTGTGTTCTTATTACTTTTGGATTTAAAGAAGAACCGATTAATAAATATATTTTCGGGGCAGAAATCTTCATTTATTACTATTTTCTTTGCAGCAATAGCAATTTTTTGTATGTCTGGAATTTCATTGACGCTATCATGATTTATATTTATCTACAGTTTGCTACATGTAGCTCCATCTTTTATGATGTTATCAAATCTATTGCTAAGAGATTCCTTATTCGTATAAATCTTTTTGGTGTTATTATGGTTTTGGAACTCAACTCAAAGTTCTTGTGTTATGGCAGATATTTTATTATTCTGCTTTAAAATAATTCTTTTATACACGCCGGTGGTGGCGCATTCGGTTGGGCAGTTGGATGGGTGAACGGCACCATTCACCATTGGGATACAATTAATTAATAAGGTGCTTTAGAATGACGGGGGCGATCCTTTAAAGTAACAAGCTCATTTACACACACACAAATACAAAAATCAAACGACGAAAGGACAACGTGGTCGATAGCCAACTACTACTAATTCTTGATTGATCACTTACTTGCACAGTTAGAACAGATATCGCCTTCTTCAACGCAATTAGGACTTGAGAGTACATTTTTGCGTACCATTCTTCTCGCACTTGGTACAAGCAGTAAGGCCAAATATTTCTTCAGATTTAGCACAAACATGATGGTATTCCATATCGCATATTACGCACTTGAACACGTCGCACTCGATCGCTTTATTACATAACAAACCAACATTTGTAATCATTATAATTGTTGTATTTAGATCACTTTCGGATTGGGATCGACCAACACGATTCGCCACCTTGACATATTTTTTTATATGTACAGATTCTACCCACAAATATGACTTACACAAATACAGTAGAATATTTTACCTATATTTGTTTGTTTGTTATTAAATCCAAAGTATTACTAATTTGAAAATTGATTTTCCCATGTTTTGCGTTGTGATGACAAATAATAATTAAAATGATAGTTCAATACAGTCAAAAATGGATAAAACAGATAAGGTGCATATCCGAAACTTTTGTAATTTCAACAAGGAAAATGCTTCTAGATCGTAAGAATTGATTTGTTTCTTTGTCGGTAAAGGTGTTGAATCGTCCAACATCTGCAATTGATTTCCAAACGCCTACATGAGATATGATAGATCCAGAACGAAGGAAAATGGGTTTAGAATAAACTCACTGAAACCAACAAAAATTTTCTGCTCAATAAACAGCATCGTGGAAAATGATTACGAGTGATCAAAAATTGATACATTATGACAAAAAACCAAAATGCGGAAAGTCATGGGTACATCCCGGCGAATCATTATAATCATACATTATTATGGGTTGTTGCAAGCGGGTGAAAGAGTTACTGCAACGTCAAATTATCCACAAGACTTTACCACGAGTCTTGGTTGGGATGTCTTTCAGCACCCAGTATATTCATCAAATATTGCTTCATACTTTTACCACCTATTACGGTCGATGCAACACAACTAGTCATTATGTGTATTTCCAATCAATGAATGAGATCCAAAAATGGCTCGACGAATCAATCGTATCCGAAGACGTCGACACATTTTACGAGATGGAATTCATCAGCTGTCTTAAAGTTATAGAAAGCAACGGAGAATACTTTGATTCAACAATTTAATTTGCTTTCTTTTAAAATAAACTTCAAATGTAGCTGAAAACAGTGACATTCATTTGTACACCTAATACATTGCTTTAACAAAATTCTTAAGCTATGAATTAACATTTTTCTACAACTAATGAAGAAGTGTAGGGCATATGAAATGTGTGTAATTTATTATTGGAGAGTACAATAAAACAAGTTTGTTTCACATAAAACATCTGATTTTCTAGAAAAGAAAGTCAAGAATGATTATTATGATTTTTGTTTAATATTTAAAAATTCTCTGCTCTAAATTTCTTTATTATTTTCCACGTTTTGATTAATGAAAATCATATCTAATTTTTACTTTAATTAAACAATATAAATATATATGCACCTTGTTAACGCAAACAAAAATTGTAAATATTTTATCATCTATACATTTAAAACATTTTTAAATTTCATAACCAATCAAAATACTAAATTAAATTGCACACATGTTTCCATACGCATATACAAATAACAATTTATTTTATCCCGTTTATAATTTCCGAAGTGCAAATACATTCGGAGGTATATGTTATATATATTTTTGAATTATTTATACAATGTATTGAATGCAATTGGATGTTGAAATATATATGGTTTTTATCGAACGTAACGGATGCCCTGAGGTCAGAAGGCATATATCGACGGACATTTCTGGTGTTTCTTGTTATTCAAAGATAAGGTTTTTTTAAAAATCGGATAAGATTACACTCTTCTTTATGAACAGTGCGTATGATCAAACGACTTAAGGGCGATTTTTCTGCAGACGTGCTCTGTTGCTAACTTTGTACTGATAATACTTCTGGTATTACTGCGTTTTCATAATAAATAACATAGTTTAAAATGTTATTTTAATATTTTTAATAAATAAGCGTTAATTTGGAATAATATTATTGATACGTAGTTGTAGAACTTGCAATCTTAAAAAAGTGGATTAATTAAATATATTTAGTAGTTATTACATATGATTTTTAAAAATTACCGATTTCAACGGCCTTTTAAACCATTTCCAAACTTTAAAAATAAGTGTATTAAGTTTGAAAGTGATCGCTAATATAACTATCAAGCATATTTAATTAATCTACCTGATTCTAAAAGTATTACAAAGTAACGATCTCAAGCATCACTCACATAATTCTGAAAGGATTATTTTTTGTAGTTTTTAATTTTTTATTGCTTCGGTGGTTTTCTTAATAATATTTAATAGTAGTAGAATATGGGAATGTATTATCGCTAAAAATTATATTTTTTATCTTATTAATATTTATATATGTTTTAACTAAATTAACACTACAAATAATTTATTACTTCAATTATAAATCGAGGCAAGCGTTGCTAGTATATTATAGTCACTAGACCTTAAATCGTTTCAGTGTGTTTCTTTAATTTATTTATTTTTTATTTGTGTATATATATATATATATATATATATATATTTATTAAAAAGTATAGTTTCATAGGCGCGGATGAAGCCATTGGGCTTCTCGTGAGATATGACCATGGGTGGTTATTAAATCTAATGGCCACATATTGAAAGCACATAAAGAAACTGACTAATGAAACGTAATGCTCGTTTTCCACGGGACAGGAATTCAATTTTAATAACACTTCGTGTAAATGAGGTTCCACTTGGATAATTTCGGTCGTAAAATTGATCGTAAACAGTTTCTTCTGAAAAAAATAAGAAACAATCCAATGAAAATGCAGCGCGTGCGTATAGTTCACGTATTGGATATAATTTTATCATATATGGGTGTTATATGTACCCTAGTTTTCGATCTTTTCGATGGAATTTACCTGACATTTTGCAGACTTTCTTTTTCTTTTTATAATTAACCTTTTTGATGATATAAACTTTGGCTTAATAGATAATAAAAATACACAAATTACATTGAAGCATACATTAAAAATTATGTTTGCGAATTGAATATACCAAGAAAATTAATTATGTACATGATTAACGCGGTATGACTAAATAATGTTGTAATTCGTGATTTATTAATGAGCGACGTGTTTAGATATTATAAATCTTAAAAATTATATACGTTTTATTTCTAATATAATTACATTTCTTTAAAATAAAGCGTATTTTAATAATAAAACTAATATTTGAATGATATTTTTAGTATTATGCTGTTTTACATATGTGGTGAAAACAAGAAGTAATAAAATTCAGCATCTGCTTTAATTAAGGTTACTAAGAGTCTGATTGATTAATGTACTCATACTCAGATGCTATAATAAAAAAGTCAGTACTAGCTAATTAATCATAAATACCACTTAATAAATCTACCTACTTATCTTGCAAAGTTTCTCTCATACATTATATCTCTCTGGTTTTTAGGTGCTACTACATTTCTAGATGTAGCTAAAACCCTAATTCCTTATCCATACACCAATTGTTAAAATACAATTGATATAATTTAAAAACTATAATATTATAAATATTTCTTATTTAGGTTATTATATTAACACATTTCAAAATTAAATATGTACTTGCTTTCTGCTGTTAAACATGTTTGTAACCATTCAATTCAATTCAATTGCTCTATAACCCCGATTCGGGCCCTGGCCTGCTTTAATTTATTCCTCCATTGTGTACGGTCCATCGCCGCTCTTCGCCAACCCCTTAATATTAGGACTTGTGTGGCATCTTCCTTGGCAGCATCCACCTACCGCTTTCTTCGCCAACCCCTTGGTTTTAGAACTTTTTTGTCGTCTTCTTTGACAGCATCCTTCTAAAGCTTTCTTGGTCTTCAAATGGCCTTTTGTCTTCCATCTTGAAATTGTGCACTCTTTGTGGCATTCTGTCTTCTGGTCTTCTTATCACAATTACGAATACAGGGTGTCCTTTAAAGATGGTGTACAAATCTTGATTTCGTCGAATTCTGTACTGCACTCTAACCATTATATGTATGTAAATATCATAGTTATATTCAAACATGATAACCCCCCAAAAACGAAATAAAAAGCTGCTTCTGCTGTTCACGAACTACCTGCCTTGTGAATTTTGCCATTTAATATTTTATTTACTTTAGGAACCTATTTGTAATTTTTCATTTTCGTAAAAAAATATAACCTGGTAGTTTTGAACAAATTTCATTATAGGTCCGAATTATATTGTCACGCAGGAGTTAAATAATGAATTAAAATTAGGTGTTTTCATAATGAGCTACTTAATTTAATCTTTGTTTTGTCTTAACAAATTTTCTTAGGGAATAGATAGGGATAAATATTAAAAATGCATGTATATTTATTGTTGGGTGTGATAATCAACAAATAACTCAATTTTAAATTAACTCAGTTTAAGAAACTACTAAATCTTATCCAGAGAGCTAAAATATAATTATTAAATTAAAAGAGGTGTATGTTATGCGTTTAAATCTTAATATTATATTTCTTAGGGTCCAATTATCTAGAAAAATTAATGAAACAACAAAACAATGGTTCAAAGGATAGGAAAGTACAACTCCCATTGAATCAGATTTACAATCAAATATCGATGAAATACATTTTAAATAAGGATAATTTTTCTTAAAAATATCTTAAACTTAATTTTTCCTATTTCTTGAATTAGTTTCTCATGTAGCACGTGGTGAAACATTTTTGTGTTATTTCTATTAATTTTTCGTTTTCCTAAAAAAATACTTAAATTATGAATTAAAATCAGGGGATTTTACAATGAGCTATTTAATTTAACCTTTATTTTGTTTTAAAAAAATGTCTTAGTGAATAGACTGTACTATAAATAATCAGTAAATATCTAAATTTCAGTTTAACTCAGTTTAACAAAATATTGAATTTTATCCAGCAAATGATATGAAAATTTAAAAAGGTGTTAGAGCAGAACAGGCAGTGAGTTGCGTCTGCTAAATAGCAAGAAAAATATAGTGTAATTATGTCCAATGTGTATGAAGTCTCGCCAAGGACAGTCACTATTTATGCTCATACAGAAAATTATCTCTACATTACAAGAACATAGTGTGGTAATTAAACAAAATCATTCGGAATAACTCAAAATGAAGGATAAACTCAACGTAAATAGCAATAGTTTCGCTAAAACTTACCCAATTCTGCCATCGATTCATGAAATTCTCTAACTCATCTATCTTGTCCGCCAAATTTCTCCTTTCGAGAAATTTCTTATAATAAATGTAGAGATATTAATAATTTAAAAAAATCAAATACCACTGATGCTTATAATTTCAATCCCTCAATACTTTTTCCCATCAAGTAAATAATAGTGATCCCCTTAACAAAACGTATTAACATGGCAATAAAAAAATGTCTTTCCCGACATATTTGAACTGTCCTAATATTTAAGAAGGGTGGTATACATACCCCTGAGAAGCATAGACCTATATCTACTACTACTAAACATCTTTATTTACAGAAAAAAAGATAAAATACAATACTTAATAAATACTACATAAATAAATAAAATAAATTCTAATATGAGACACTGGGTTCTATTGGGTTATTTGGTAAAATATTTGAATAAGCTTTAAGAATTCAAACTGCCAGCATTTTTTCAATCTTCTTTTTTCTAACTTGCTCTGTGCGCAACAATTTGGATTTATAAAAGGCCTATCGCGGTAAATGAGTTAATAAATAAATTAAGTTCTGTAACAGAAAATTTCGATAATGGTAAATATGCATACTGTCAATTTTTAGACTTGACTAAAGCATTTTATTGCGTTTCACATGAGATTCTGCCTAATAATAAAGGTATATGGCTGCAACGCTGATAGTATGCGTTTTCTATAACCGTACTTATATTTCTCATTTACATAAATGGCATTCCAAATTGTTTACCAAATAATAATTTAGTTTTATTAGCACATGATACTGATATAATTAATAGCAATAACAATCTTCTCAATTTGAAAATAAATGCCGAAAGAACATTGGTAGCGACACTTATAAATCGGCGTTAACAGCTGGTTCTCAAATACTGCCACATAAACATTAATCCATAGTTCCTAATGCACCAAGGATTGATAAACAGTTGCCTAAATCCAAAATTACACCGGCGCAAAGAAGGAAACATCGCACGATAATTCCATCAATGGAAAACAAAACGATTCAAAACATTTGAAGAATTCACCTACAACGCTCCGGACAGTAAAAAATAATTTCACTGAAATTCGGCGCAAAAGGCCAATAAAAAGTAATTGTGGGTGTCAGAGAGAAGTATGGATGCAAGTTGCAAGTTGCTAGATAGGGCAGCAGAAAGATTAGATTAGATGTTATATGGGTGGCACCAGCGCCTGTTCCACCGCGACCATTTCAGATCTATTGTGGATCTCTGTTTATCTCAGATGACCACCTCTGGCTTTGCCTCTTTGATTAGTCCTATTATCCCTGCTTGGGTATAGGTCTATGCGCTTGGGTTTGTAGTGTCCAGCTTTTGATATCTAATCCTTACTAGGCCCTCGCAGTGGCATAGGATGTGGAACGAGTCCCCTTCTTCCTCTAAGCAGAATCTGCATGGTGTTTCTTCCACCAGGCCTATTTTTGCTTATATGTTTGTTGAGCTTGCAGTGTCCTTTCATCAGACCTACTATTGTTTTGACCATTTTTCTGTCTTGCTTGAGAAGTTCGGTCGTAAATTTTGGCAATGGTTTCTTAAGGAACTATTTCGCCTGTCTCTGTCCTGGTGAGTTCGTCCATTAGGTATGGGCCATTTTTTTTATGGATAGTTTGACTGCGGTTTTGGAGATTTCGCAGGAGGGTTCCGGGCCAATTACTACTTTTGACGAGCCTTGTTTGGCCAGTTCGTCTGCTTTGTCATTCCCCGGATGTCCTCCGTGTCCCAGGACCCATGTGATTGTTACTTTTTTGTGAGAGCCAAGTTCATTAAGAGCATGTATACAGTCTCATACTAGCTTAGATTCGACATTCCACATTTAATGTTACTAATATTTCATATGAGAAGCCTACTTTTAATAGTTATAAAATAGGCGTTCCGTTTACAAAGATGTATGAAGATACCAATTCATGGGAAAAAGGAATAAATGTATCCAGATACATTTTTTTCTCAACACCAAAAAGAAACAAGAGATAATTTAATCAATATTTATAGTCGCCCTATGGCAATCGGAAAGTGGATATATCTGCATTTCAAAATTGGCATTTTGACTCATGCGCAATCGAACCCCATTAATAAATGTCATTGAAGAGATTTTACCTGAACCACATCGGTCTCCCTAATATTTATAGTCCACAACATATCAATCAAAATAAACTAAAATAATCTGATAATCAGTCTAAAACAGCATGGAATATAATATCAAATTTAGTCACTAAATAATAAAAATCACACTTTACCTCCAAGCCTTGATCCGTTAAACCAGTCAAATGAAGTAATTTATTTTTCAAAGAAATCGTCGTCTCTAAACTGGTTCAAAATAAAATTCAATAATAATTGCATTGCACTACAGCTTATTAACACTTGAGACATTATAAATGTCGTAAACAAAATGGAAAATAAATATAGCAGCAGATTTGTTGACATATCAATCACAGTGATAAATAAGTGTATCCAAAAAATTGTTGAAGCCCTGAAACACATATTCCACTATTCGTACGATACATGTGACAAAATGAAATATGCACTTATTAAACCTATTTATAAAAAGGGTGACCCTAAGTTTTTAGATAATTATAGACCTGTAAGCATTTTGATTGCCTAAAGAAGCCACAGTGTGGCGAAACAATTGTTGCGAGTTTAATGCAATAAAGTGTTTTTTTTTTTACTTTAACGTCTAAAAAGTGATTTTGATCGCCTAATCAAAAATACTCGAATCACTTTTTAACACTAACAAACTTTTTAGCAAGACACGACATGGATTTTTGAAAAGAATGTAGTGTATGACTTTTTAGAGTACATATACTCGGGTTTAGATATATGAAATGTGGTCAGTGACGTCTTTTTAGACTTATCAAGGGAATTTGATACCATTGATCATTCTATATTATTAGAAAAACTAAATTATTACGGCATACGTGGTAATGCAAATAAATGGATACAGGCCTAGCAATGCAGAAAATAAGCCGTTAAAATAAATGATGTTGTAAGTGGGACATATGTGGTATCAGATATCCTTGAGACTCATATTAGTATTCCTCAGGGAAGTAATTTGGGCCCTCTGTTATTCATTATATTTATAAAAGACATGAATAATGTTATAACAAATAATTGTCAATTTCTCAGCTATACGGATAATTAAAATATATTACTATACCACTTATATGAGGCAATAAACCCTGGAAATACGGCATTGGAAGATATAGAAAAGTGGCTTACATGCAATGCTCTTATACTCAATAGAGATAAAACGAATTGCATACTCTTAAAAAAAATCAAAAGGCACCAACTCCAGAGTCAATAAAATTTAATAATACAACATACTCTTTTGCCCAAATATTTGGGAGTAATATTGGTATATACTTTAAATTTCAAGCAACGCATAGAACAACTAATAATGTAACTAAACAAAGTGTGCTATGGTCTCAGGATATTATCCAAAAACACAAATATTTCTATAACCAAAACATTCAATTATTCCTTTACTCTATTATGAAGTATGGCATATTATTTTGTGTTGGGAGAAGTAATATACACTTGTTATGTTCCATTTGTTTATTATCAGGTAACTGACACGTGTTTCGGTCCTTACGAAACACGTGTCAGTTACCTGATAATAAACAAATGGAACATAACAAGTGTATTACTTCTCCCAATATGAAAATTTGGTTCCATCAAGAATGTAGCAAAACAAGTATCGAATTTATTATTTTGTGGTAGTAGTACTGACATAAACTCTGTATTTAATGCTAGGGAGTTTATATTCTAGAGTGTGTAAAATTTTTATGTAAACACAGGTATTTATTTGAAGTAGGTTAAGACTTTTTCGAAAAGCTCTACACTAAACCTGCATAAACATTAATAATAGCCTGCATAATGAAATTAAATCGGAAAAATCTTACGGAATAATGAAAAGTTTACTTTTTAAAATGCTGGTGAATTTGGAACCACATAGAAAAATTCTTAACTAGTTGTAGAATATAGTAATAGTTTGATTTATTCTATATCATTACTTGTGTATGTATGAGTTTGATTGTGGATGTGTGCGTGTATATGTATGAATGTGTGTTAACAATTTTTCTACTGACCTGTTTTCATTTAATTACGGTATGTGTAAATTATGTTCTCACATTCTGTAATATCATCGAAAATAAACTTATTATTATAATTATTATTATTTAAATCTTAAACTTATATACTTCTTAGAGCCAAATCATTTAAAAAAATGATAAAACCAATAAAGTAAAGGTTCAATATTTATCGAAGACCAGGAAAATACAACGTTTTTTGAATAAGAAGATTTACAATCGAATGTCAGAGAAGCACATGGTTCTTGATTAAGGCTTCAAGTTTTTATCGTTTAAAATTTCTAACTGATCTTTTAAATATTTTAACCGATTATTCGAATTTATAGACCAATTAGAGCTATTTCTTCCAACATAATTGGCCATAAATATTGAATTGTCAAATCTTAAGGTATTGTTGTATTTAAGTTGCTAAAATCTACCGAGATTAATTTAATTAAAGACCTTAATAGTTAAATTTCGTGCAATGGTTGAATATTGTCAAATTTGTTGATCTTTTTGTAAATTTAGTTTCTAATAATCGAATTCATTGATCGGTAATTATATATAAGGAATTACTTAGTTGAGGTAAAATTATCTATAATTCCTAGTACAGATTTCTGGAAGATTACGGGATCATTAAAATATTTTAAAAAAACTCTTAAATTAAATACAGATGACAGTATTTTGTAATATTATTAGGTCTTAATAAGTCTCATACTTTATTGATCAGTAATTATAAACATTATTATTTATTATCGTATATATAAAAATTGTAAATCTATGGAAGTAATATGTTTTGTTTCACTTAAAAATATCTTATTCTTAATTTTGGAGGCTTTTTCTATTAAAAGAAATTCGGTTAACTTATCTTTATTGCAATATTTTAACAGTGTTCATAACAAACCTCGATTTCTTATCAATTACAAGATTAATCATATGACATGCACTGAAAACTGGTTTATCTCTTAAGCTAGTTTTTCACTTATTATTCTACTATTAAGTATGGCTAAATTAAACAGATTTTATTGTTCTTTTAGGGTGGTCTCAATTTAAAATTCTATCTACGTTAAAGACTAATATTGGTGTATATATAAATTAGATATATTTTTATAATAACATCTCAAATATTATAAAGTTAAGGAACTGTTATATTAATTAGAAATGTTTTACTTTTATCTATTAGTTAGATAGTAAGTGGATGGATATATAACATGATCCTACTCTAGAATGTAAACAGGGCGTAATAGCGATTTAGGATTCTCAGGGCAATGATTAAATCCAATCCAATTAAACCAGACCAATGTATCGGAGTATGAACGTAATTTTTAGATTATTCGTTTTGATAACGAATATGCTCAATGTCACGGCTAAATTTATTAACCAATGGCATTTTCAATATCAACCTGATAACGGTACGATTTGATAAAGAACAAATCATTATCATTCGTACGCGATCATTCGTGTTATGATTAACCCCAATGTCAAAGATGAATGTAATTCAATGATTTAACTAAGAAACTGATATTTTAAAGAGGTGAAAATAAACTGAATAAATTAATTTTCATTTTTCCATTGCCTCATTACTCATGTTTTTTTGTAGAAGTACTAATGAATTGTGTTAAAGTTTTGAATTAGAATATTATTACTATTTAATAATAAATCATCCATATGTATAAAATCATTAAAATTTAACAAAGTTTACGTATATTTGTTAAAATATCTCCAAAAACCTCTCTAATAATTCTCCATTTCAATTAAAACACATCTCAAATATTAAAAAATAACTTAATTAATTAAACAACTAACATCAAAGTATATTTTATTTATCTACGTAATTCAAAATATATCACAGCAACAATCACATATACAAACGTTTAGCAAACATCAACATTTACTAAACATGGCTGTGTCTACTGGGTGTATCCAAGAAACGCAGAATATTGTTGAGAATTCCATTACCCAATGAAACATTATTTCATTCTTGGAGGTAATAACAATAGGATGTATAAATATTCATTATAAAACTGGTGTGCAATTCAACGGCAGATCCGGTGAGCCGAGCGAAAAAAATCCGGGGCCTCTCCGTGCGTCGAGCCGCCTCCGGAGTCCGCCTTTCTCCCCTACCTCGACGCAACAAACACAATTCCGCATTCAAAGTTTTATAATAATTCTCTCTTAAACATATTAACTTTTACTCAGCGAAAGATGTCTGTGACCTAAATCTATCGACCAACGACGAAATCTGCCAGATACGGCACGTTTGCCGCTACTCCGGCCACTTGGCAACGACTACCTAGAAAAATACGATGGCTGTCCAATCACGATTTATCTACACCGAACAAAATGTTTAATTCTATATTATTATTTATACTTATTAAATAATATAAATACCTTTTTTTTAATTAACCTGTCAGATAAATGATCTAAGAGTATTACATCTAGTTTCTTAACATAAGCATTTATCCAATTAATAGCTTACAAAATAAAACATACTACTATTGAAATAATAAATAAACCTGTATTTGTTAAAAACTATATTCACTTTAAAAATGATTCATGTCTTTTTTTCTCAATAAATTAGGTATACCTAAAATATTATCATAGTCGTATTCCTTGGGATTATATTTATCCAACAATTTGACACTAATAATAAAAAACAATAATCACTTAATAAAACACTGTCGTAATGTAACGATTTTTTGAAACCTTACATTACGTCAGTATTTTATTAAGTGATAATATGGAGTTTCAACAAGTAACGGCCTCATCAATCCAATATTTAAAAAACAATAATAACGACAAGTTCATTTTAATATTTTTTACACTATATATTTAATAAATAAGTTAATTTGCAGAACATTCGACCTTAAAACCAAATTTTGCAATGACATTGAAATGAGCAAATTTTAAATTTAAATTATATACAAACAGTTTCTTGTGCGAGCATTCTCTTAAGACCAAATTTGTTCAAAAGCCACCGAATAAGATATTTATTATCAATTTTAACTTAATACATATTGTGCTTTTTCAAGACCTTTATTTTCCTTAGAAGTCATATTCTCAGATTTTTCAATCAGTTTGCAAATTAGTACTACAATTGATTAGTACAAACATTATGTTAGTAAAAAGTAATAATATATATTTAGACTTGTTTCTTAGCAGTACATTCAACAAATTTAACAACATATATATTAACAAACACAAATACAAATTAAGTAAATATAATACATGACATGATAATATGAATATTAGTGGGTTAGTCTGTTAAATGGCTATCGGCTAGCGGTCTTTTAGTCCGGATTTGTCAGTGTCTTTGTATCTCGTCAGTTTGCCTCTGATGATGATGACGGACGATGATGCGATGAATTCGAATGTTGTGAATGAAGGAGTTTTTAATTTTGGGATTAGGTTATGATTTCTGCGCAAGCAGTAAAGGCAAAAAATGTGTTGGTTGAAGGAATTTTTGGAAAATATTTCACTTAGGTTAGGAATAACAGAGCTAGAGTCATGTAGGAGTTGGTTAGAAGGATTATGTAGAGGATTGCTAGGATGGCAGATTTTGGTTAAAGTTCTTAGGGAGGATTGCTTGCTAGCTTGGATATTGTGGATACTAGGATTGCAGGAGTTGTAGTAAAAAAGGAAATTATCAAGTAGAGGGCGGTAAATCATTTTATAAATTCTAACGGCTGTTTTGATGGATATTCCGTTCTTTTTTATGTAAGATTTCTAAATAATTTGGCTCTAGTTGTAATATTTGCTTTTATTTGTATAATAAATTTTTTAATATATTTGAATATAACCAATACTTTCTTTAAAATTTGTTGTCAAAAAATATAGCACAACATAAAAACTTGAATTTGTTTATCTATTTAAGATATTCATAATATGAATCCATAATTTTAAACAGAAATTACCTCATGATCTATTGTGGTTTCGATATAAAATCAATATAGTATTTTTATCTGGTTGCGTTTTAATCATTTTTGGCCAACTTTATATTTAATGAATGTTTCCATAATTTTAGCGTAATAACTGATAATTTTGAATCAAGACCCTGTCAATTTTTATAAAGATTTCTAAGTGACTAACTATTTACTATATTACTAACGTCACTCTGCATGTTTATTTTAAATTGTTTTCAATAAAACAAATATTGTCTTTCAAAATAATAAGTATGTTTTTAGATTAGGATTTCTTGCTCTAAACAATTAATTTACTGAGTATAGTAAAACTGATACTAAATTCAGCCTTTAGTTAATAATAACCCATATAAGTGCTGTGTCTGATTGATTTTATATACTTCGAGACATAATTTTCTCAAAACGTGTGATAAGGAAGCTAGATTTGCTTTATTTACCAGCATTGCAGAATCATGAATTTCATATCAAATCAAGTCACTGTATTTTCCCATTAAGCGAAGCCATTCAGTTAAATAGATCGACTATGTCAAAATACACTATTTGTAATAATAAAAACATTATAACTACAATAATAAGACTAATTAAAAATAATACGTAAATATGCACCTTAAATCAATCGTAATGTGACAATCAAAAACTAAAATACTTTTGGTATTCAGAAATTGTATAGAAACTTTCATTTATGAAAATTTCTTTGAGTTTTATACTAAATTTAGAGAGAGAAAGATTCTTAATTGTATCGGGTAATAGTTATAATTTATTTAGCCCGAATGAACAGGTAATTTTTTATGATAAGAGTGAATATACTTTGAGATACAAAAGAGTTATGTATGAATAATAAAATATGTTAAAATCCTTTAGTTCGTTGTAGAAAATTAAATAATAAATTTAAAAATACGAAAACATTTCGTGAATCTACAACAATGAGTCTTACTAAGACTACAAAACAAATTAATTTGAAACAACTACTTCTCTAGCTAATACTTCGACAGACATTGAATAATACAAATTAATTTGCGTGTTACAAATAGTACAACTATTAAAGCAACACTAATTTGAATGAAATTATTTCTGTTGAAAAAACTAATAAATAATAAAATGTACTTTAGATTGTTTAAATTTAAACAATCTAAATTTAAATAGTCGCTATCTATTCCTATTCTAATTCCTTCAGACTATATTAACATGGCTTCTATTGCCTTATTTATTTTACTGGCTCAATATTTTTTAATATTCTTGTCCATAATTTAAAATTATTTCTTGATCTGCTATCTCAAATTGATTGTGATAATAAATTAGAACCAGGGCAAAACTAATTAGAGTTTTAACTTACAAAAAAGTGGGCATATCTATAAATACAGTGGTAAAATTTGCAAAATGATTTCCTGCTATCTACTTGACTGCGGACTGCGGCAATTGCCTTTTCTCCGATTCCTGTATTCCCAATGTTCATAATATCCAAGTTGACGAGTGATCATCTCTAAAAACATAAACTAAAATCTCTACATAATTTTTCTAACCAACTTTTAAATGATTCTCTATCTGTCAGTTCTAGAAATACGCTTTCTATACCTACATAAGTAAAAAAATTGCATTGAAATAACACAACACATCCGGGAGAAATTAATATTTATTGTTTTACACTGCAACATGTTTCGCCACACAGTGGCTTCATCAGGCAGATGAAATCAGTATTTATTTATTTATCAATTTCAAATGTGAAACCTTCCTAACTGTGTTGTTTTATTTCAATGTGTTATAGAGTTTATATTTTAAAAAAATCTCAAAATCTCGATGCATTCTTTTTCTGTACTACTTGCACAGAATTCCGAACCAGAGATCAACATTCAAAAACTCTTCACTCACTCAATATAAATATTTTTTTATATGGATAAATGCATGCTTATATAAAGGCAAATTTTTATAATAATAATAATAATAATCTTTATTAATGACCACTGGTTCACAAGTCAGACATGGTTTATTTAAATTAATGAGTTTAAGAACTCATTTACAGAGTAAATTGCCTTACATACTAATATGGATTTTACATTTTTCCTAAAACTACTTGCCGATAACTGTTTATAACTGATTGGTAAACTGTTATATAACTTTATAGCATGGTACCGAGTGCTGTTTTGTGTGCGTTTCAGTCTATTATATAATGGTCTAATTTGGTTTATACTTCTGGTAACATATCTATTAACATCACAATGTTTTTCATAGTGATCAATATGATCGTGTATGTACGTGAGGCATTCCAATATGTACAAAAAAGGTAGTGTAAGTATGTTTGGATTAATAAAATATTTCCTACAATCTTCGGTGTAACCCAAATTAAATATAACTCTGATCGCTTTTCTTTGAGCTGAAAAAACCTGGTTAGCTTCCAACGAATGCCGCCACAAAATGATTCCATATCGTATGTGAGCTTCTATGACCGAGAAGTATGTTACGACTTTGGAAAGTTGTCTGAGAAGAAATAAGTTTTTATTTACTTTTTTCTCTAGTTCATACGTATGTACTTTCCACGTGAGTTGTTGGTCTATGTGGAAACCTAGGAACTTGGTATCGTTTGCAAACCCTTGATTAACATTTTTTAGATTAAATAGCATATTTACTGTTTTATTGTCATTTAATAAAAGCTCATTTGTTTCAAACCAACACTTTGCCCGTGTATAATTATCATTTCTCATGTTGTTTATTTCACTTAGTAACTTGGCCCGATTTATCAAAGTAGTATCATCCGCAAACAATAGTATATTTTTTTCTCCTACATGTCGACAGATATCATTCAAATATAATAAGAAAAGTACTGGTCCCAACTTCGATCCTTGCGGAACACCTTTATTAGTAAAGTATTCATCAAAAAGCTTGTGGTCTATTTTTATTATTTGAGATCGATTTGATAAGTATGTGATTATTAAGTTGCAACTTAGCGGATGAAAGTTATATATATACAATTTTTGCAACAATACTTCATGGCTCATACTAGCGAAAGCCTTTTGTAAGTCTAGGAAGGTGGCTTGTACAAATTCGTTGTTATTGAACGCATCTAAGCATTGCTCAATTAAATCAAGTGTAGCAGTTGTGGTGGATCTAGCACATCTAAACCCATGTTGACTATTTGATAATATTTGTGTTTGACTTATGAAGTCTAATACTTGATCTTTTAATAAGTCTTTAGATATGATTGATAAAATCGATACTGGTCTAAAATTATTCACCTCAGTTCTTGAACCTTTCTTATGTACCGGTACAATAATTGCTCTTTTCAAACAAGATGGGAATTTGCCTACTGTGATTGAATGATTAAATAATTATGTTATAGGTTCTATTATGGTTTCTTTTATAGATTTGATTAGGTCGGCAGTACATTCAAATATATCTCTACTTTGACTATTTTTTAATTTCATAATAGAGTCTCTCACTTTTGAACTCGACACCCATAGTTACATGCAGCCTTTACACATTACAATCACCCAATTAAGTAGGTAGTGAGTAATAATACATGTACAAATTAATCTAAAAGTGCATAGGAGGAAATTGGATGTAAAATAACTCTCTTGTATGTCAGAACAATTTTTATTTATATTCCTTCAAATATCATTTGTATAATAATGTAAAAAGGCAATATTGTCTGAAATCTAATTTAATTTATTTTATATTTAAAACTCTGAATTTATATAATATTATAAACATAAATACCATATCTATTAGAGTTAAAATTTTCGGTCAACTTATATAATCTCATATATTATGAATTAATTGTAAACGGTACGGATTTACACCTACATGCATAATGATTTTTACATAAACTCATTAAACAGGAACATTTTCTGAAGCTATATGGATTAATACCTACCTTAAATGGCACGTAGATATAATTTAATAGAACTAAACATATTATTTTTAATGAGTTTTATTGTTTAATTACTTAAATTATATAAGAATTAATATAATATTTAGAATAGAAGGTGACTATATGTAAAGATTAAAATAATCGACTATCCCTAGTATTACTTCTGCATTAGCGTTAAATAACTTTTTAGTAATTATATAGATGATAATCGCTTGAGTATGTAAATTACCTAATTAATTGCACGGCAATCATTGAAAAAATACACATAATAAAGTTTATGAATGAGTATTAAGTAGTGGAAGGGATGAATTACTTAAGTACAATGCGTGTGCGCGTTAGCAGTAACATAGAATATTTTCGATTGTTAATTGAGCGGAATGCCGTTTTTGCGAGCGTGCAGTGCACATTTTCGTAGACGCTGGAGATGCTAAGCAAAGAAGTGGAGGCGAACGAGTGCAACGCTTCAGATTGCAATATTCTAACGCACGCCTGCATAGATGCAAGTGTGTGTATGCACATCTGCGCCTGTGTGTGTATACCTATGCGTGTGTATGTGTGCGATGTACGCGAGTATGTGTATGTGTGTGTTGTGAGCAATTCAAATACAATTGAGGCCCGCTTAAAAAAATGAGGAAACCGACTACACACAAATGCATCCACTGCACAGAGGACTATTTTATACTCGTCTAGCGCCATCTCTGTTCGCGAATATCGTCCATTCTCTCGGATCTCCCCGGGTATGTCTTATGCAATTTCTTCGGCTCAAAGTATACCCCCACCACCGCCAACATCCGAACGCAATACTACTAAGTGCAGCTTTCATACACTAAAGATGTTCAACTGTGTCTAAATCCGAAATTCGCACAAATCCGCACACACGGATACTAATCACATGATTTTTAGTAAAACTCAAGTAGTAAAATGGGCCCTCACGGATTTAAGTCGAATGCGCACAGTTTCCGCACGATCTAAACTCAGTAGTTTCTGTAAAACGCAGCGCGCGCGGTGCACTTTGCATATCAAAAATATAATATACACAAACACGACCAATACAACGATACACTAATATACATACATATAGTGTATGAAAATACATGTGTGTGCCTGTGTGTGTCAGTTCTGTTTACAAATAATTATTTTGTGCGTACTATTCTTGTTGTTCCTGTTGTGCCGGACGCCTTTGAGGTTATAAGGATCCAACACTGGGAAAATGTGCTTGTCCGTCTATAAGTGGTTCGTTTTTATTATAATAATAAATACTCGAATAACAAAAAAATGAAATTTATCACACTAACACTGCTACTAACTCCTACAGCGTTACGCGCCAAAAATCTTTGAGCTTTCGCTGGCCTTCCACCACGAGGTTCGGTTTTAAAGGCCGGGTCTAGCATCACATTTTGGCCGACACCATCACCTTCTCTTAAATGCAATTGTAAAATATTAGAGCAATTTACTTAGACAAGAATAGATTTAATCATTTTTTTATTTACAGAAAATAATATTTTTAATATTATAGTCATTTCATTTAAATATACAATCTGAACAAAACATATTAACTCAGTCGGATAAATATTTATAATTGCTTTTAGTATATTTTCTTCAAAACATTTTAATAGATTCGGTAATATTTTAATAGAATAATGCAAAATAGGTAAAAATTAATTGAGCTTAACTACCACCAGTGTTATAATTTAAGACAAATTATTATTGGTTTGCTTTTCGAATATTTTATACTTTATGATTTTATATATTAAAGGAGTCTAGCCTCATGTACTTGAAAATTAAACTGATATTGTAAAATAGTTTCAATATTTTTATTTAATAAATAGTTAACTGCACTAAAATCGGAAATATGTCCCTTTATTGAAATTATGAAATTCTATTTTGCTAAATAATTAAAATTAATACAGAAATTTTACATTAATATTTTATTTCTATATTATTACTTACTGTTGTTTATTTTTCTAAATTAATCGATTGAAATGATTCTAAATTTTCAAATACGACAAAGCGGTATCTTTTATTAATGATTCCCCGAGATGGTAGAAGCGATACTATGCTTTATTACTATACCATAGTACATACAATATTCAAATTAAGATCTAAATAAATAGTAATAATATTAGATTAGGATTTAAATTTAAATTACTAATAATTAAATTTATAGTAAAAATTAGGATATTTTTTACCCACACGGTTCACTTACAATAACTGTTATTTTAATGTTTGCTTTGATATATGTTTCTCTTTATTTTTATAAACCAATATTTGTGTAATAAAAAATAGACTATTGACTATCCCAACCTATCTTATTTAATTTTATTAATATATCTCATGCTAAAATTGAATATATATATATATATGAGTGAATACATAACCTTGGTAGTTATAACAATTGTATTAAAAAATATATTATTCGTCTATCAATGGCATGATTGCTTTTAATGGAGGAGCTGTACTACAAGGTTAAATAATATAAAGTACTGATAATAATATTCACACCTTTTAATTAAATTTAATCGTAATTTACATAAACAGATCAGTTTTAACTGTATAATCTTAATATATCGAATACTTTTCTATATTAAAATTACATAATAATTATTTAAACATAACCATTAATATATAAGAATAAGCCTTTTATATAAAAAAGAAATGATATATCATATTTTTTTACGCGTTTTAAAAAACTTTACAAAAATTGTTGAGTTAAAAAAGGAATCATGGTTATGTATGTATATGTATAACAAAAAATATTTATTCATCTGATGAAGTCACTGTGTGGCGAAACATGTTGCAGTGTTTACCAATAAATGTGAAACCCTGCCAACTGTGTTGTTTTATTTCAATGTGTTATGGAGTTTCATCATGTATCCGCCTCGTTAATTCAAATTATTTATATTGTTTCAAAATTGCCTCTAACAGTTCTTTTAACTTTTAAGTTATTATTGGAATAGTTTAATTGTTTTTAATGGTTACTTTTGTTAAAACTTAAAATTGTTAACAATTATCATGACGCCTTCCATAATTTAAAAACTTAACAAATTAAATTACCTTAAAGCACTTAAACTTTTTTTTATAAAATTGTACTTATACAGGGTGTCCCGTTAATATGGGAAAATTTATGGTTAAGCCGGAATTTGTCTTCAAAGTTTCAAAATTTTTTATTTCTTTTGTTTATAACAATTGAACCCTTTATTCAATTTGAATAAAATTTATTATTAATAACTACCATAATATAATACATCATTTCAGTTATTATGGTCATTGGTGATTGACAGGAAGTATAAAAAAACAGTGTACCACCACATAAAAACTAAAATATTTTTTTATTGGTGCATCCAATAAAAGCTAAAAAAATATTTCTTGAAAGACCAATTAATTTTAAAACTTTTTTGAATCTTAATAATATTTGATATCTTTTACGGTTTTTGCACAAAAAAATAAAATATGAATATAGTATGCAGATTTGCACTCATTAATAAGTAAATTAACTTATTCAATTGAATAAATATTAAATAATATTAATTGATACAATAAATCAAAACAACATCTAACACTTGAATTTTGAAACTTTGAAGACAAATTCCGGCTTAACGGTAAATTTTTGGATATAGATAAGTTGTATTAAATCATCATATTTTGACCCCAGGAATCTATGGTCCAGCCTTTTCCCGCATTAACGGGACACCATGTATTTCTATTCATTTAGAGGGGTATCTATGCAAATAATATGTCTTAGATTCATAACTGTATTTATTTTAATAATAATAATAATATTTATTTACGGAAAATCCAATTTACATTGATATTATAATAAGTCTATTAGAAAATGCAATTCTTAAATATATGTTATGGCAATTTTTAAAAACTAATTCTTAATGACTATACTAACTCTTAAAATGTGTGTCCTAAAATCTTCAATTTATTCAGCAAATAATTTCATATGATAACTGAATTCTTTATAGAACTGATAGAAAACACAAATTTTATTATTGTTATGAATAACATGAACGTGAACAGAGTTTTACAATATTCTCATAATGTTTTTTTGTCGATTTAACTTGTTTCGTTTGCTGTTTTCGTAAAAAGTAATTTTGATACTCCATCAGCTCCATTCCTAAATTAGCAATATTTAATAACGTGAAATAATTCAATTTTAATTTATGAAATTCAGTTTTGCAGTGGTCACTACGAATTGCAAATTTTGATCCACTTCTTTAAATCGGTAGAATCTTTCAAAAAATGCAGCTTATATTTATGCTATAACAGCCAAATAGTAATTAAAAGAGTCTTTATTATCTTGGATTTTTTAAAATTTTCTTCATTTTGTAATTGTGTTAACAAACATACGAGTTAAGAAAGACTTAAGTCTTTTGTTATATATTAATTTTTAATTGAAACGATTTGATAGTAGTAGTAGTTTTTGGCTATCGACCACGTGGTCCTTCCGCCGTGTGGTACCGGTCACCCATCCAACTACTGACCCGAACCAACGTAGCTGCACGTCAGTTCGATGCCGTAACCGAATGCGCCACCACCAGCGTGCACGATTTGATATTTTCATAAATATATTAATTTGTCGGTTGCCTGAAATTCAGTTGTGATATATCACAAAAAATGACAAATCATTTAACCAAGGATGATGGTTAACTTAGGGTATTTGATGTCTATATTTTACAAGAAAAGCAAAGCAACACAAAGATTTAAAATTTGGCGCCAACGTTATTATACATTAATAAATACAGATAATAATTCAGAAAACTGATGCTTGATAAGAGCTCCTACCATATTATATTTTAAGTAATAATCGACATAACATCATAAAATGCTTGTAACCCTTTTATCGCCCAAAACACTTCTTGGTGTTCTAATTTGAAATTACCTGATGTTATATTTTCATTTAATCAAGAGTGCAGTAAATAAAGGATCTAGTTCTTCGTGCGTAAGGCACTGGTATTGAATTAAATTTTGAATTTTGTTAGAGTTCACTTCGTATTACATTTTCAATGAATAACAGAAAAACGTTTAACTTTATTATGCTACTGTTTAGTTTAAGTTTTCTGTTATTACAGAAAAAGGTTCAACCTTTTTATTCTACTTTTAATTTAACGTTTTTCTGTTATTAGGATTTGAATTACTTGATGCTTCATAAATTTATTAATTTGTGTTGCCAATAATGTTTCATCTGTAGCTACAGAAACCAGTTTAATTGAATAAATATCCTTCTTAAAAATTATTCCTGAGAATTTTTCATAATATCTGTTTCTTTAGTAATTTTGTCTAATTTAATAATTTTACCAATTCTTCTTACAAACATTACATGGTTTTATTCAACAATAACAGTAAGTAGTGCTTGACCAATCTTGTTAGTACTTTCATCCAAACAACTTGAAAACACATCTGCATCACACATTTCTTAAAAAGAAATATTCTTTAATTTGTTTGATAATTGGATCGGTATCTTTAAAATATGCCTACAAAGAATTGGTACACATCAAAATCCCAAATTTCAAAAATTCAGATATAGCTTCCAATTAAGAACATAGATAACGATAGACTGACTTTCCTTTTACTTTGGTAACTTTAAATATAATACACACAGTATTTAAAAAAATGATTTTGGCGTTATAATTGAAGAGAAAACGCCCTCAAAAATAAATAATAGAATCAAAATAGAGAATTCACCCATCCCTCTATTTGTCTGCCTAGCTGAAACAATCCACCAGCATTATTTAAAAAATAATCTTTTGCAAATATTACAAAGCATAATATAATGGTCGAGTTCAATAAACAAAGCATTATCATTAAAATTACACTTCATTAATAATTAATTATACATTTTTATATATACTTTTTTGATTATTAAACAAATTTAAATTCATCCGATGTTAATGACACGACATGACTCGATTTGAAATGAAGTTCTCCTTAACATGCTCGCGGCGCGGCGGTTCACCTCTGCAAAGTCGCACGCAATTAAAGGAACATGTGCACTTCTAATACATGACCATGGCAATGGTCATTTTGAAAAATTACACGTCTGCCCCCACAGGTCATTTAACATCTAATCCCCGTAAAAAAAGACACCCAATCGGGCTATAAACGTACTCTAATGACCATATAAACGTTTCTCATCACAGTAGTCCCATCGCATTCGACTCGCTTAACGTGAATTTATGCTGATTTTTACACACAGGCGAATGCTAATAAAACTTTAATTACCGTGGACACCTGAAATCCCGCCAACCACACGTGGAAAGGAAAAATCATTGGGTATCGTTAAATCTTTAATTAAACTTTAGAGAGATATTGAAGAGGAAAAGTGAAAAATATAAATAAAAAAATTAAAGGTTCAAGCTAACTTTGCATATGATTAAGCTAATACAATGTATTAAGCTGATGTAACCTTGTTGAAAATTGCTGTTATAGTAGAAATTAATATAGGATACACATTTTAAAATTAACCTAAATAAAACAGAATATATCTATCAATTTCATAATCAAAATAGTTGAAAGAATCCATAAAAAGTTTATTTTCTATTTATTAATTATATCTATTCTAGTTTATTAACCCACATATTATTTCCTTTAGTAATTCAAGTATTCACACCTATGTTACGTAAAATATTTGTTTACTCAACACATTTAGAAATCGACTTATGCATTCAAGCTTCTAAAATATTCATCAACTATATTTGGCAGTGTTACAAAAATCCTTTTTTCGATGTCACTAACTTTAGATGATTTTGATTGTAAGCACATACATTAATCAGATTTTAATATACAGTAGATGTAAATTTACTATTTTAGGTTTTTTAGACCAAAAAATAAAAAGTCAAAGCAATAATTATTAACACAATGATTTTCTATTGCGGTCTGTTACATTTGCAGGCTGGAAATATAAGTATAATTGATACTGGTAGAGCTACACTCTTGATGGAACGAACCATATATTCGATGGGGTAAAACACTTGATAAGTTCCATAATATTTTTATTTTCAGTTGCCTGAAACGTGTTTCGATCCATTTTGTACTTTGAAAATGATAGGAATGATCGAAACACGTGTCAGGCAACTGAAAATAAAAATATTATGGAACTTAACAAGTGTTTCACCCCATCGAATTTGGAAATATAAGTTTCTAGACAATATTTTCTAATACAATGAGATAAAAGAAGAACAAAATAAAAATGTTTTTTTCAATAGTGCTGTTAATTTAAATTTTCAAGAACTCTTGTCTTTGTTTTTAAGTTGTAATTTATCTAGAGTCATTGCAAAACTGCCAAAAAATAATATTTTGCATCACGATTTTAACTGCACATCTGATTCAGAAACAAAAAAATCGTTACATTTATTGATCCGATTGATCGCGAAGGAAAAGCGTACAAGTAAAATACCATTTACATTTAATGTGAAGTCGATTACAATTTCCTGCGTATTTACATTAATACCGAATAATTTATCTAAGAGACAGTTTCTCACGTTATTGATTTAATAATTTTGTAATGATTTCCATTTTACGTGATTTCGAAAATTACGCGCAACGCTTACATTATTTTTGTTTCGTTTCACTAGTAACACCACTTTAATTATGCAAATTCGTTAATCGACTCACAAGTGTCTTGTAAGTTTAATAAATATTATATTTATATCTGAAATTTTTCATTCCATATAAATAATATTTATTTATTAAATAAACACTAGAGGCAATGAACTCAGTCCAGACATTGCAATAATGCAATAAGGAAAGGATGCCTTATGCTCATTTTGCTCTTCAATGAGTACAGTGAAAATTTTTGAAGAAACATTAATATCGCAAAAGGGGGGAAATAACATAAAATTTGCAGATGGCACCATCATTTTGGCATATTCCGTTGAAGTACCTTTTGCGAAAATTATTTTAATCACATTCAGTCATGGGATTGGCTCTATTTATTTCATCATTAACCCGAAAAATATTAACAAATAATAAACAATAACAAAAAAAAAACAAGCAAATATATAATAATTTGTATACCACTAGAAAGAGTTCAAAATACAGATTCCCAAGTAGATGGATCACAGAAAATAACGACAAACAATAGAAATAGACAATTTTAGACAAAGTACAGTCTTCGAAATGTGGTGTTACTTAGCATATCCTGGACACAAAGAAAAATAAACGTAAAAGTATTACAAGAAATGGGAAAAGAATACGAAGTAATTAATAGCATAAAGAGAAAAAAAGCTACAATATCTAGGATATGTAATTAGATATCAAAGATATGAGGTATTCAGAGTAATCAAGCAGGGTAAAATAAACTTCTAAACTTTTCCACGCAGCTGTAAATAAGGGAAAATAATAATAATAAACTTTTATGTCACTATGAAAGAATTCAAAATACCGGTTCTTAGGTAGATAAATCACAGAAAATAACGACCAAACAACAGAAATAAGAGCAAGAATGGAGATATCAGTGCATTTATAAAACTAAAAAGAATCCTCTGTAGCAGAAATCTCACAATAGAACTACGAGTGAGAGCCTTAGTTATGTGTTTGCAGTGCTAATGTATGGACTAATAAGCTGACAATCCTCTGTAACAGAAATCTCACAATAGAACTAACAGTGAGTGCCTTAGTTATATGTTTGCAATGCTATTTTATGAACTAATGAGCTAGGCACTGATACAAGAACACATAGACAATGTACAGTCGTTCGAAATGTGGTGTTACAGAAGGATACTTAGCATATCCTGGACACAAAGAAAAATAAACGTAAAAGTATTACAAGAATTGGGCAAATATTACGAAGTAATTAACAGCATAAAGAGCATAAAGAGAAAAAAGCTACAATATCTAGGTCAGAAGTATGAGTTGCTCAGAGTGATCAAGCAGGGTAAAATAAACTTCTAAACTTTTCCACGTAGCTGTAAATAAGGGAAAATAATAATAATAAACTTTTATTTCACTATGACAAATTACCTAATTGAGAATTCGTACAATTCCAAACAGAAGATTGCATTTAGTATTTTACCTAGGTTATAGACTGCAAATAAAAGGAACAGAAATGATTGGAATAAACTATTAAATTTATTAATACATTCTAATTTAAGGTGATTCCAACTTGTTGCATAGAACTCTGCTATGTTGTATAGTTCCAAGTTGCAGATTAATGTAAAAAGCCGTATTTTGGCAAGTTTGTAATACTTTTTATACTAGATTGAAGATGGTTGAAAATGTTTACAATGGTGTAATGGCATCGTTTTTCATATTTCGATAACTTGTGTTTGGGCAATACATATGTTTGGCCGTTTCTTGTGTTATACAGTGATATCATGAGGTTTTCATTAAATTTTTGCTTGTGTTTTAATAGAAATACAACACATTCACAAATGTACAACCTATAAATGCCCATGCAACTATCGTTGCGCCTTAATTCAAATATAATACGCACAGCTTTTTTTGCAGGACAAGAGGCCGAATCTCAAATGAGAATGCCGATTGGCGAAGTAAAATAATCTAAGTAAAATAATGTAATGATGTCTATATTGATGTATCTGGTCAGATTCTAGTTTGATAAAGATCATGTCTTGATCGAGACTATAACAGTGATACATATTTCCAAACTTAGCCCTTTGCATTCGTACAAACGTTAGACATCGTCTCAATTATTTCCACAGTCAGCTCAATACCTTTCTATATTAATTAACTAACATTATTCATATTGAACAACGCCTCAAAAACTTTTACGAGTAATTTGCAATTCCCAAATCTCATCATTAATCAGTTCACCTTATCTCTTCATCAAATAAACACAGTGTTTACTTATTGAAATTTAACGTAAACTATAGTGATAATTAGGGAACAATATACCGCTAAATATATTTGACATTCGAAATCATCGTTGTTTAATAGTTAAATATTGAATACCACCACATGGTAATGCATAAACAGCTCATATTATTTAGTAAAAGCAAAAGTATTGAAATTTGACGACTGATCATATCGATTAGTTTTTTGTTAATAGAATCCTATTACATATTGACAGAAAATTTATATTTAATTTTAATGGGTATATGGTTTCATAACTACAATTACTTCTATAGTATCGAAAAGGCACCAGCAAAAATTATCTATTAACATGTAGGTGCTTATTACTAGAGGGAGTCTAATAGATAACTTGTCTGCAATTTAACTTTTACCTATAAAATGTTTTAACGGGATTATTACAAAATATCATCTTAGACGTTGAAACTAACATTTGTTTTAAGCACCTCCATAATTTTATTTGAACATGCGTCAGTACTTAAGAACACCCTCTTACATAACCCACGTGCCTCTATTTTTAAAAATCTTCAAATAGATGAATCTAAAGTCATTTGCGTTCGAGCAAGAGTTAGGCATTCCCTTAAACATAAGTGTTGCAACACAACAGCATCCTTTTAGACGTTTTATTTTCTCTACATTTTGTTCTGAGCGTGCATCAATTTCAAAATGCCAACCAGTAGATTGAAATAAGCAATCTCGTGATCTGAACTTTATGTTCTTTCAATCTAAACCTTTTGATTTCATTCTTTAAAAGATACCCATTTATCATAAAGAAAATCCTATTCAATTTATTGCCCCTTGTACACTGTGTATGTATCTGTGCTAAAAGAGTAATCTTTAAAGAATGTTGTTAAGTTTGAGCAATTTTGATACCATTTTTGCACCTAAAACAGTCGGTATATTAATGATATACCCTGTAATTATTTATACTCGGCAATATAATGCTATCAAACTTTAGTTTGAAAGGGATGATCCTTTTGACAAACATAAATACGCAAAACCAGACACTAATACTGCAACTACTACTACTTGGATTCAATTATAGCTCAATAAAATGCACATTTTCGACATAAAAAGCAAACAACTTGAAAATATCTAAAACATAACGAAGAAATAATCTTTTAATTAAATTACTTGAATATTCATGACGCCATTTCGACATCTTAAATAATTTACATTTAGGCAACATATACCTCAAATTTCGAATATTAGCAACAAACACCTCTTTCTAACCACACAATTGGTTAGAGTAATAAGTAACCTAGTTACGTCAAAATTGATGTCTACTAATTAAATAATTAGAGATGGTAGACTAACATAAGTGAATTCAAAATTGTTTAATATTATATCAATTTGGTAAACATTGAAAACTCAAGACATTTTTTTGTTTTTTCTCGATATTTTTCTAAATTTCAAAAGTACTACATAACTCTTCCAACAAAATTTTCAAGGGAATGAATGAGGAATGTATTTTACCTTTTTCATTCAAAAAGTTTTGTAATTAATTTTATTGAAAACCGCGAGACGATAAGAAATTAAAGTTTATATGTAGGGTGGGTAGGTGTCCTCTCTCCCACCCTCCAATCAATAAAAAATCTTCAAAAATTAATTGAAAACTTTGTTTGAATAAATCTATTCTGTCAAATTATTATAAACTTATAAAGCTGTCAAACGTGTGTACACTGATTAAAAATGGATGGAGTGAGAGTTGGGAAATTGTTATAAACTAATAAATGAACATACTGATGTATCAAATTATTACAAACTAACAGGCGGACTAATCTGTCAGGAATGATTGGCCGCTGTCAAAATACTACAGATTGACAGCTGTTAATGTAGTCCATAAACTGATAATTGTCCAATCATTATAGATTGAGAGCTGTCAAATTATTATAAACTTATAAATGGACTAAACTGTCAAACGTGTGTACGTGTAACTCACAGCTGTCAAATTATTTCAAACTAATAAATGAACTAAATAGTAAAACGAGTATAAATTGGGTGTCAAACCTGTTAAATTATTACAGCTTTCAAATACCAATAAACTGACAACTGCTGAATAATTCTAGAGTGTGAGTTGTCAAATAATTACAAACTAATAAATGGACTGAACTATCAAGTCTATGATGGCTGATTGACAACTGTCAAACTACTACAGATTGATAGTTGTCAAATACCTATAAACTGACACCTGTCAATTCATAAAAAACTGAGAGCTGTCAAATTATTATAGTCTAATAAACATACTAAACTGTCAAATGTGATGTGATTGACAGTTACCAAATTATTAGAGATTGATAGCTATAAAATTCTCATAAAATGACAGCTGTCAAATCAATATAGATTGAGACCTGTCAAATTTTTACAAAACAAATAAATTGACTAAATTGTCAAGTCTATTATGACTAATTGAGTACTATTAAACTACTACAGATGAATAGCTGTCAAATACCTATAAACTGACAACTGTCAAATTATCAAAAACTGAGAGCTGTCAAATTATTATAAATTAATAAATAGACTAATTTGTATAGTGGTTGACAGCAGCCAATTAATTACAGATTGATAGCTGTTAATTATTCATAAAATGACAACTGTCAAATCAATATAGATTGAGAGCTGTCAAATTATTACAAACAAATGAATGACTTAGTCACCGCTGTCACTATTATAAATTATCAACTATTAAATGCTCGTAAACTGATACCTGCCATATTATCATAGACTGAGAGCTATTAAATTATTACAAACTAATAAATGGACTAACTGTCGAATCTATAAGGACTGATTGCCAGCTGTCAAATACCCATAACAACAACAACTGTCAAATTATTATAGAATATGAGCTGTCAAATTATTACAAACTAATAAATTGATTAAACTGTACAACTTGTGTAAATTTATTGACAATTGTTAAATTATTAAAGGTTGATAGCTGTCAAATACCAGTAAACTGTCAACTGTCAAAATTATTATAGAGTGTGCTCTCTCAGATTATTACAAACTAATAAATCGACTAAACTGTCAATCGTGTGTATACTAATTGATAGCTGTGACGTATTGTAAAGAGCTGTCAAATTATTACAAATTTATAAATGTAGAAAAGAATGGTATGCTAGAATTATCCTTAGTTGACCAATACTCCTGCATATTTGCTAAAGACATTGTTCCTATATTTAGGATCACACCCAAAAATGCCTAGAATTCTTCCTTACTAGTGTCATGCCATGTGTCCCATATAGAATTCTTGCTAAGAATTTTATCCTTCAGTCTGCTTTTAGCGTAGTTGTTATTTCTAACACTATTTCATCAAGTTCTTCCGTTAAGTACAATTTGAAAAATTGTAGAGGTTCCTTGATGTTCGTAATTTGAGGACCTGGTAATTTCTGTCCCATTGAAAAATTGATATTTTATAGCGGATCATCACTTCCTGTAATATCGGTCCATTAATAGTTTTCCGCAGGAGCAACTTCTTCGTCTACAGAATCGGATTCTATAACGTGAACTCTTCGTCTTTTTGCATCACAATCAGAAGCATTTTCTACATCGTTAACTCAACTCCGTGCAAAACAAAATCGAATTCATCTTCTATATCACTAATTTCACAACTTTTGTCAAATTTATCACCTTCCATCTTCACGGCACAAGGGCTCAAAACTTTATGAAACTAAATATTTTTGGTTTGAAAAAAAGGCATATTGTACCACTGTCTTAAAATAAATATAAATACTGTATTTATACTCGCGTCTGTAGTTGCAAGCGTTTATTAACCATTAATAATGAGTACATAGTATTCGAAATGTACATCTGGTATTAATAAAAATAATAAGTGAAGCAGTGGCGTGTGGTGGAATTCTAAAGTAGGGAAGCAATCAAGTTTAATTGACTTACCTACAAATTGAGATTTTCGTTTTCTTTTCAATAAAACAAAAACTACACTTTTACATTCACACACTGCAACTGCATACGTGTTTTTAAACTCTACAAGCCGCAATGATCTTAAAGATTCCGCCGTCATTTTAATACTAACGACAAAGAAGCGGTCGCGATCGCCGCTTCCAGGCGAGTCTGCAGATTCAACACGCTCCCTGTAATTTATGTTCACCGTGAATCGGTTTTTCCTCAACTATACTAATTAAAAATATTGCTCTGATTTACTTTATGAAAAATCATTTTATACTAATTTTTACAAGGGAAGCACTGCTTCCACCGCTTCTATGGACCGCACGCCGCTGAGGTGAAGTAAGGAATTTTGATGAGAAACTGAACAAGTTTTATAAAAACATGTTTTTCATAAAGGTCTGACATTTCTTGCCTATTGCTAATAAACTATAGGAGTTAAATGGAGTTTATGTAGCAAGCAATTGTAAAGAATTCAGAATTGAGCCATTTTGCGTAAACCTCATAGTTTTTGATAAAAATGCATGGAAAGTATGGCCGCATTGCCATTTTTTAGTTATTTTGGTTATGTATATATAGCTAAGCTCTAAAAACTATTAAATGTAGTTGTGATGTAAATTTATAATAACCTTAACCATACAGATTTATGACATAACCAGCACTATATAAAATTTATTTGAAATGCGGATCAAATGGATGTTAATCAAATAAGCATTATAATTCTAGGATGGCAAGCTATAGGTCCGCAAATATACCCTACAAGATTTTCTCCAATAACGGATACTAAATGCACACCACTTATCAGCATAATGATCGTCATTATTTTGACTTCCTATAAAGGATCATTCCACTATTTTATTATTAGTCATTAGTGCAATGAAGTGGCTGATTAGAAAATAAGCCAGGGGCGTGCGCCGCTTCAGTGGGTTCGCTGGGGAAAACGACGGCTCGCCGGCTGTGGGCATGATTTTTTAGTGATTTATTGGCATGTGAAAGTTGGCAGCATTTTATGTCCGCGGCCGAAGAAAGAGGAGGAGGACGGGCAGAGCGTTTAATTTAAATATGCAATGTTTTACTCTCCCGATTGCGGCACGTTAAAAAGAGTAGAGACGTTTCCTTAACCTCCATACCAAATAGGCAATGGGAAATGTTACCATGTGCATGCCTCGCGATAAAATCTTTCTAAATTGATGAATAAAACTAACAATATACGTGGAATGTTTGTACATTCTGTAAGTCATAAGTTGTTTCTGCATTATATTTATTAGTAAGTGCATGAAGATACAACTTGTTTCATAAAACATATTATTTAATTAAATCTTCCAATACTTAATTACTAATTATATTATTATTATCCACTTATTAAAGAAAACTAAACCATTTCAATTTACATTTAAGTATTATTAAAATATTTCACTGACTAATTAAAGAATATATTGCATTAAAAAGTATGCATTAATGCTTTAATTCAGTGTATTGAAGACAATAATATTAAATAGTTCAACATTTATTTCATAAATAAGAATTAACGTTGTAGAAAGCTATTTAAGATTTAAATAATGAATAAATTTATATTATTTAATTTTTTACCTCTAAATATAGTAAGTATCTATCATGAATTATCACGTAGCAGCCATTCTTCTGATATTTTTTTTAGTTTATAATTTAATTTTAGAATTTATAAAACTGTAGTTATACATAGCATCATTTTAGCGTGGACATATAAGTAACAATATTAATATTCTTTATATGGCTTTAATTACCAGTGTGCTGACCAATTACGCAAATAATTGATTGCAATTCGATGCAACTGTGCCTTTGTCGGTAATATAACATTTGGTATACGAGTATGATACACTTAAGGCGGAAAATAACATTTCATTTTTACATTAACAACTTAATCGAACTGATTTATGTGATGGTACTGTAGCTATCGCCAAAACGAGACTCCAACTGGAATATCAGAAATGATTTACGGATCGCCAAAATAAACAAATCGTCGTCGTAATTTAGTAAAATTTACGATCATAATTCGCTGGAATGTACATGATAACATCCATGCGCGTTTTTAGAAATAACTCGCATGTTTCTATAACAAAGGATGAATTAGTTATACAAATAAATAAAAATTTAAAAAAATTTAAGTATATACATATTATAAATATGTATATGCACAATTAATGACAATATAAGTGAATGTTATTTTAAGATCTTTTACTATTTGAAAGTAGATAATATTGTCGACATAAAGCAAACGACTTGAAAATATCTTAAACATATTTTCTTCTTTATAATAACAAAGAAGATAAAAATGTCAAAATGTCTACTATTAGCAACAAACACCCTTTAATAATTAGACAACTGCCTAAAAGAGTAAATAACCTAGTTATGTATACATAAAAAATATATGACTACAAATTAAATATGAGAAAGGGTAGACAACATTAGAGACTAAAATTGTTGAGTATTTTAATAATTAAAAAACCCATAAAAATCATTTTTTTTAATTAAATATTTTATGCTATTAGAATTCAGTTAATAACAAATTAGTATTAACTCAGACTTTCTTTATTTTCCCATTTTAAAACAACACATCATCATTTATCTGATAATATTTTAGGCATTTTGGCGTTTGTATGTATAACTAAGTTTTTTTTTTATCACGACAGCTCTAAGAACTATCAAATGTAGTTGTGATGTGATATATATATATATATATATATATATATATATATATATATATATAATAAACCTAAATTCAATGGTTTTAAATTATAATTGGCATCTTTAGAGAAAAGTTTGGAATTTTATAGTATTAACATTAAATGTCAATATTGGAACAAAAAGCATTATAACCTATAGAAACTTGAAAATTTGTTGGTTATTGATATTGTTTATCTTATAAACGAAATATACATTTAACGCTTAATAAACAAGTGAAGTAAGGAATTCACTGAGTGTTATTTTCATGTAAAAAACACTCCATGTAAACTCAACCAACAATGGTGCTATAGAAACTTCTTGAAAATTTAATTAATAAACTTGGAATAAAACACTAACACTTTTTTCACAAAAAATTGTACAAATAAAAATTATTTGTGAAGAAAATGTTAGTTTTTATTCCAAGTATATCATAACCTATGTTATATATAGTATTCTGGTAAAATTTTGTATTAAATTAAAAGTATGTGTGAAAAGATTTTATTAGAAATTAACGTTGGTTGTTTGTAGAAGTGTAATTGACATTCAGGTATTTTGTATTTTGAAATAAGATGACAATTGCAATTAGCATATATATGGCACTTTTGTTACATCTTGACTTTCCATATCAACAGTTTTATTAGATAATAGTACGTAACAACATAAGTGTTTGTTTTCTGTAATACAATAGAATTTAATATTTATGCATTTTTTGTCAAAATTAAGGGTTTATTTTTCAGGACAATATATGTAAGTTTGTTTTTTATTAAGAAAACAAACTTTTTAATCTATAATAAAGTTCATATACGGAATTTTGAAGACGGGAATAATTTTAGAATCTATTACAACCAGCGCTGATCAGATTTAAAAAAAATCGTAAAATATTTTGACTTACTTAATCAATCGCCATATTACTTTTGCTTTTGATACTGAGTTAGTTATTAAAAACTAAACTTATGCTTCACATTTCACATCCCTCTATGCCAATTTGATCCTAAACAGTTAGGAAACACACTTTAGACATTTGCGATATACATAAAGCCTTCAATTCAATATGGCATCATGGTTTGCTATTTAACAGTTTTCTTAAATAACTATTAGTAATTACTTAATAATATGAGTGTCCATTTATTAAGTTACAACAATTTTTCTTAAATATTTAAAAAATGAATTTTTTAAAATTAAGGGTTTACAGTTTTAAAACACTTATTATTCTTTAATTAAAGTAGTCTTATTTTTCTTCTTTAGTCGTAGTTTGTCTACTTCTGAACGTAGGCCTCCACCATTTTCCTCCAGGTTTCACGGCCTTTTGTAGTTAAATACCATTTTGTTCCTGCGATTTCACTGATTTCTCTGATGTCGTCCTTCCATCGTTTTTGTGGTCTTCCAACACCACATTTGTTCTGCCTTGGGCACCACTGCATAAGTCTCTGTGTCCAGCGATCTGTACTTTGCCTAGCTAGATGACCTGCCCAGTTCCACTTTAGTTTCGCTATACATTTCATAACATCTTGGACACCACTTTTTCCTCAAACATCCTCATTTTTTGTATGATCTTTCAGACTCATCCCAGCATTGCTCATTCTATTGCACGCTGGGTAGTTCTTAGTCGGTCTGCACTTCTCATGATTAAGGCCATAGTTTTCATTGCCTGTGTCATGATCGGGAGAATACACATATCAAACACCTGTCGTTTCAATCAAAAAGGTATATTCATATCTTTAAAAATGAATTTCAGCTTTGCAAAAGCAGCCCAGGTCATACGTATTATATATATATATATATATATATATATATATATATATATTCGTTGACATTCTCAATTAGTTGGTTTTCGATTAATATGATAGGTCGTTCGAAGCTCATAGCCTTAGTTTTGCTTAAGTTCATTTTTAAGCCTGCTAATTTTGATGCATTGTTTAGCTTAGATAGCATATCTTGGATATCGTTCAGGTTACTGCTCATCAAAACGATATCGTGGCTTAGATATTTTCCATCACCATTTAACCCCTTTGTCTTCCAATGCAATTTTTTTATTATATCTTCCAAAACAAGTCTAAATAATTTAGGGGAGACGGTATCGCCCTGTAGGACTCCCCTTAGTATTTGGATTTTGTCTGTCGAAGTTTCCTCGTCGAGTTTTACTTGGAAGGTTGCATTTATATTATATACTTAAGAAGGTTAGTGTATCTAGAGTCTATTTGTTTATTCTAGCATTATCCATTGAGTCGAAAACTGCCCACAACTCTATGGAGTAAAACGCCTTTTGATAGTCAACGAATGCTACGTGGAGTGGGATGTTGTACTCTGCGCTTTTTTCAATGTGTGCATGGATCGTATGAAGATGGTCTGTTGTACCTTGTGCCTTTCGAAAGCCCGGTTGGTAGAATTTGTTCGTTAGTCTGTTCGTTATTACTAACAGCTTATACAGATGTCTGATCGTTACTTGTGCATTTTGCCAAGTTGTTGAAATTTTACCGTTATATAGGCATTTATTTAGGAGGTTTTTAATAGTTTCTAGTAAAGCGTCGCTACCTAGTTTTAGCATGTCACTGGTTATGCGATCTTCCCAAGGCGCTCTGTCGATGTTCATTGGTTTTAGAGCGTGTCTAATTTCGTCGGTGCTATATGTCATCTTCTTTTACAATAGAAAATTGAAATTTGATGTTATCTTGATTATTATTTGCAGTATTGTAAAAATTTTAAATATTAGGATCAGGTGTATTTTGATAAATAAAGCACTAATAACCTTTCTTCACAATTTTATTTGATTAACCAAATGTACATTGATAATGGTCACTTTGTGTCCGAAATGTACATTTGGTTAATCAAATAAAATTGTGAAGAAAGGTTATTAGTGCTTTATTTATCAAATTAATTTGATCTTCACGTAACTCAAGCAACCAATTTATAGGTGTATTTTGTTCTTCAGATGATGCAAAATGCAGATTAATTCTATTTGCATCATTAAGATGATCAGGAATAGTACTTATGTTCTTTTTGTAGAGACCTAGGTTTTTTAAATCTTTGAATTATTTATTTTCATTAGTTTTATTTAAGTTCACTGTATATACCAAAACAGCTTTTTTTCATTTCGAATTGCTGTAGTAGTTAGGTTTCTCATAGATTTATAATAATTGAGATTGGATAATTTTTTAGTTCTTTTATATTTGCTTAATGTCTTATCTCTAATTTTTATCATCTTTAGAATATTATGTGTAATCCAAGGTTTTGACTGACCATTACTGACTAAAGTTTTATAAGTAGCATGGATGTCAAATAAATTTAGAATGTTGTTATTTAAAAACATTAATTTATCATTAACGTTATTGATATCATATATATGAAACCATTGAGGTGCGTACATATCCAATATAACATCATCATAATTAAAATTCTTGAAATCACGAACACTGATGTAGTTCTTAGTATCATATTGAAAATCTAATACTGTAGTAGTTTTAATTAGGCCGTGGTCACTTATTTCTGGTAGCAGCACTACATCAGTGTCAATTGTAACAAAAGTTTAATTAAGTATAATGAGGTCTATTAGCGTATCACAAGAGATTGTAATACGTGTAGACGTGTCAATTATTTGTTTCAAAGTTAGAGAACGAGACAGCGATTCTAGTTTCTTTGTTGAAGTATTGTTATGTTTCAGAAAGTCTAAAATCTCCCATAATAATGCCTTCAGATACAAGAGTATAGTCACACATAATACTTTCATAGTAATCCAAGAAGAATTATAATATGAGTTTTAATTAGAATTAAATCATTTAACCCGATGTTTCCTACACGATACCACTTTTTCTTTACAAGAAGAAAGGAAGTTTTCTTATAAATTTCACAGATTGTCACCTTAATTTGTTGGATTTTTTGTCATTTAATTATTATTCTAGGTAATATTATATATTTTTTAATTCAAAATGTTTCTTAGTCAATTTAAACATTATATTTGTTTTGTTACTTTTAGGCCTATAAACTTTTTCACATTTCAGACAGTACTATTAAGTGCTGAATAATCATCGTATTTTACGAATATGTATTCCAATTGAAAGACATTTGTATTTCTTGTACTAAAAACTCTACAAAAAAAACCTATTTTAAATCGCCCAGATTCACAAGAATCTTACAAATTCAATAAGTATTTCTTGAATAAAGTTTTCACTTATCTCTTGGTAAAATATTATGAAATGATAGGTAAAGAATTGATCAACGCCTCTTCATAATGCTGTAACAAGCGAATCCAGTAGAGTAAATAAAAAATCAAGTGTTGGTAAATTTTTCACCTATTATTTCATGATTAAGTTTGGAATAAAAATATTTTTATTTGAATTATTATTTGAATAACAGTCACGGGCGGTTTCCATATTTAATGAAAAATAAATCACAAAATTAAACACAATAATCACTTTGCTTTGGTTTCAATACATCAGCGTATCATTTTCAAACCGAAAGTTTGACCATTGGTCACCATATAAATAAATAACGGTTATACAAAACAGAGTGATTATTGTGTTTAATTTTGTGATTAAATATGTATAACGAAGTAGAAGAAAAATAAATCAAAAGAAACGGAGATTTACTTTAAAGTGTTTAACTTTCAATTTATCTATAAATTAAGAAAATATCACATATATTTAATTTTTAACTCAAGTAAACCCATTTTAAAGACGAAATGATTTATCTCGAGTATTAGCCATCTTATATTGAAAAAAAATGGATGTAAATTTGAAGTATTGTTTAAAAATGATAGGCTTAATCTGTCGAAACTATAGTCACTATTAAAGTAAAGTGTGTGACATTAAAAAGGTACTTGCATTTCAATCATATATAATGTATCACAAGGTAGAATCCTCTATAATCACCTATTTAAGTTTTAATTTTATTCACTTTTCAAAATGTTCTTTTCTTCATTTCTGTAACTAGAGAATAAAAAAATAAATTCATTTGATTCCTCTCGTCAGTTAAAAGTAACACGTACCTTTCCTTCTTGTCTTGGTAGAATTCCATTCCATTCATCTCATTGGCAGATCTTTATGTAGATAATCTAAACCTTTTACATAAACATCAAATTTATCTTCTTGCTAGGTTGTTCATAAATATCTCATAGAATTATCACAAGTCTTCTGCACCAACGATACAGAAACAGAAAGGTATTTTTCTATATACCTTTGTGGAAGACGTTACGAATAAGATAAGGTTGATTTCCTCATTTTTACACTAAATATTTTTAAACGCAAAACTTCTTGTAATCACTGGATCCTTTTTGTCTTCAAACAAAAGCTGGTAATATATTATAATGGTTAGTTCAACCTTATTTACATATTTACATATCATACCTAAGCCTTAGACTTAACATATTTTGGGTAGGTTTGGTATGCTCTTAAAAAAATGGAAGGTTGTCGTTTGCATAGTTTACTAATGTAAGTTACTAAATTCTAGTTTGAACATGTTGGAAAATTTAACACATGAAATATTTATTTTTGAACTCGTTCTACTAAACTGCTGGAAGGGGAGCCATCTTCTCTTGAATTTTAAGGACAAGCTTATCTTCAGATAAGGATGAGCTCTTATCTATAATTAGATTTTGATCGAAGCCTTCAGATGTTCAATCTGTATAAATATTCAAGTTTTAATTTTTTTAAATAGAAATAAAACTTCATTATTTTTACTTTAAGTTTCTTTTTGTAGTAGTAGTAGTAGTGTAAGGCTATCGACCACGTGGTCCTTCCGCCATGTGTTATTTGTGTATTTGTGTGTGTGTAAATTAGCTTGTTACTTTAAAGTTTCTTTTATTAATTCGATTTTATTGATATTCATGAAATAAACAAGTTTTTATTTTTTATTTTTCAAAACTAAATAAAAGATAGCTTCTTTATTTCCATAGTGTGTCTAAAAATAGCTACTTTAATTGATTACTTCCATCAAAACCATAAATATTCACAATTAAATAATAAACAACTTACTTAATTGTTCTAGTCGTTTATAGTGGTTGTAGAAAAATTAAGTAATAATTTAAAAATACAACCATATTTTGCAAAACTACAACAATGTGTTTTGATAGTTGTGCTATGTATAACACGCAAATTACTTTTGTAAAATTCAATATTTGTGGGGGTATTAGCCAGGGGAGTAGTTTTATTATAGGTGATTTATTTTGCAGTGTTAATAAAACGTATTGTCAAGTTTTGTTTTTAATTGTTAGTTTAGCGTATATTTTCTGTTTAATATTAAAATATTTAAATTGTTACATATTTTTATAATAATGAAACTTTACGGAAAACAATATTTCAATTTTAAGTTAAATAAGAAGTAATTACACGTCGGTGGTGGCGCATTCAGTTGGGGCCGAACTCGCGTTAGCGAGAGTACAGCAACGTAAGTTCGGGTCAGCAGTTGGATGGGATACAATTAATGGTGCTCTAGAGTGACGGGGCGATCCTTTATACAAATAACACGGCGGAAGGACCACGTGGTCGATAGCCAAACACTACTACTAAGAAGTAATTAACTTAAGTATTAGGATCCAGAAATAATTTTAGAAGTATGGTATATGTTGAAAATTGTTATGTGTGTCATTAGCGGTATAAACACGCTTATATTTTTATCCTCGCTGGTCAAAGCAGTTCTAATCGGCATAGTAAAGAATTTCCTTTTAAATAGCTCCTTTAGTGATCTAGACCGGAACGACTTACCAACATTTTATAAATACCGAACCTACAGATGTTTTCATTCCTATGTTCAACTTTACACGACCGATTGGCAAATTTTATTATTTTACAGTATCGGTACTGGGTAAGATTTATCCCAATAAGATAAATAATTACTTCTGCTTCTATCCGGAAACTGTTTATATGGACAAGATATCAGAAAATCGTTGTAGTGCCGTAATCATCGCAAAATTGAAAAGTCTTTAGGCCAAAGTAATTTTTCCGCGTCTAACTGGACTTTTCCACGCTCCTCCATCTAATACCTCTCCTTCTATTTTTCTTCATTATCCCCGGTCATCCTGTCCACTTTCGGACCGTGTGAATCGGATCGCCGAGTTCCTACTCTTCATCTCACTTGCTTATGTAGATGGGAGCGCTTGAGGAAAAATGTCGCCGCATAAACTAGTAAAATACTGTTATCTTTTAATATGGGCAATATATTATGTGTGGCTCTTTTTGAACCTATAAAATAATGGCCGCTTCCTTAATCGCACTCACTGTTTACAGTTATGAATGGGAGTGATATACGATGTATGGATCTAGTTGATTTCATAAAATTCCCCGCCGTGGCAAAGCTCTCCGCATTCGGATTTATTATCTTTAGCTGAGAGGTACCAATTTAACGCTCCACCGACTTCGATATGTTTTACTTTCTGCAAAAAGTCTCTGATTACCGAACTTCGAATGGCGTGTTTGACAACGTAATTTGCATTTATACATATACTACATAATCTTTATATATATATATATATATATATATATATATATATATAATACAAAAATAGAAGTTCTATTTATTGTGTGAAATGGGAAGGAAATGAAGGGATATAAGTACACATATATTATATAAAAAATATAAGTACTCATGATAACCAGAGAAAATTAAATATGTTTATAGAATAAATTTCATTGTGTTTCTTCCTTATTCTTAAATATCAAAAGTTAAGTCTAGTGTAAAACTATTTGAATTGAATTAAAGAAATATATGAAATGTTTGCATTAAAGTGGGTTTAGGTAGTATAAGTTTCCTTATCTATAAGCATGTCTTATATTAAATTACTCTCACCAGTATTTAGATCTAAATATGACAACCCCCAGTTCGAATATTTAGTTATTTCATAACCAATCAAGAGTCACTAACTAGTAATTTGATAAAATTAAACAAAATATTACAGGCTATCTCTCGTGCGCGAAATATTAATCAAAATTAACAATAAAAATCGGTACCACGTTGGCGTCCATACGTCGGGATTTAATCAAAAATATAAATACAGAACGTAAAACAAAAAAAATGTTTCGACATCATGGCCGCTAATTGAATTAACGTTTCATGTGTAATTGAAATCAAAACAAAAGGTGCCCGAGGCACGAGCTTCATTTATTATTCCATATATTTGAAGTGTGCAACAATTATATAGTAAAACTCTTTTGTGCGTATTTAATATAATAAAATTGTTTTTGCATTATTCCATTTCAGGGGTATGAAATACAAATAAACAAGTGTGTTACGCTAATCAATCGGAAAAAGTGTGCATTGTTTTGATTTACGAAAGTCTAAATATTCGTGCATATTTTGTATTACTATATGTTGTTTATTAAACAGGGTGTCCCGTTAATATGGGGAAATGTCTTGACTATATATTTCTGGAATCAAAATATGATGATTTATCTCTGATTATCTATATCCAAAAGTTTACGTTTAAGGCGCAATTCGTGTTGAAAGTGCAAACAAGTATTATTCATTTTTTTGAACGCCTTATTTGATTTGGCTAAAATTTATTATCGTTTATTATCATAATATAACATAACATATAAATTATTATGGCCATAAATCAATTATCATCATCAATACAACAGTAGTACCACAAAATGAAACTTAACCCTTTCGTGTCGTTTTTTTTTTCAAAAAATGGTGAATTTTATAATTTTTGTCTTTAATGTGTAATTATAAGTATATTTAACAATGCTTTTGTATATCGATCATTTTTAATATAAAGTGATCATACTTTTTAGTATAGTTAATATAGTCCCAATAGTCTTATATGATGGGATTATATATCCCAGTAGACTTGAGAGTTGAAAGAAAACAGTCTGTCTTGATAAGAAAACTAAATTTATTATAATAACATACCACTAAAAATATAATAACATAGGTTATTTCGCATGGTAAGGCATGAAACAGTTATTACAAAGTCCAACTTGACATGTAGAACAAATGGTTGTTGTCCGTTTCTCAGTTTTCAAGCTTGAGCATCTAAAGCATCGTTTACGTTGTTTCTGTACATTTGGAATATGGTCCCCAATATTTACAAATGATCGCTGTCGTTTTGATGGCCTTCCTGCGGATGACCGCCGTTTCACTTTAGCGTTTTTTTGCCGTTTTCAATAAGCTGTTCTGCCAGATTAACAAAAAATGTATCAATGTTCCTTTCTTTCGTCTAGTCTCATTAAAAACAAGTATGTATGCTGCTATCATCAAAAGTTTGTAAAAAACATTCTGTCACCATATTTGAGATTTCTGATCAAGTTCTTAAAGGCCTGCCAATTGATCGGTGAGTGCACTCCACCCATATATTTGTTATAATATTGGATTATCTCTGGACATTTTACAGAAGCCTTTTCCTCATTTTTCTGCATTCTGAAAACCTCAGTCATTTTATTCCCATGGCAATTGCTTAGTGCTAATATCTATTTAGTATCTTGCCATCTAGTGAATGCTAATTTATCGAATTGACGAGGCTGATACTTGGTGAAATTCCATTATATATATATATATATATAAGGTAAATAAAACACTTGTTTTGTAATTTCACTACTTTTAATGTCGGAACTGCGACATATGTTTCCGACATTAAAAGTAGTGAAATTACAAAACAAGTGTTTTATTTACCTTATATATAGAATGCTAATTTGCCAATTTTGAATTTACTTTAGGAATATATTTTCTTGTTCCTATTCCTTCAAATGCAAATGGTAAAGATTTCATCAATAAAGTTGACATAAAAAAACGATCAAATCATAGAACCATATCTTATTGAGTTATGGAAGATGCCAGTTTCCATATAACTCTTTCTCCTAATGTCCCTTCGAGTTTCTCTATTTTTTTCCGCTGTATACGTTTAGATCATAAACATAGCCCGTAAGCGAATAGCTTCTGACCCACAATTTTATACCTCGTTTCACAGGTTTTAGAGGAATATATTGTTTTAAGCATTTAAATTTGGCCATACTTTCATCAATTGATTGAAATACTGCATCTACCCGAGCTTTTTGAAACATTCCAAACGTTCTTCAATATAATATATTTTGCTGCAGTTTTGTGGTAGATTAAAATATAATTTGGACATCAATAGTTTGAATCTATCACGTGATATGGCATTTCTTTATAGTAGTATTGTCCATTGACGGATGTTGAGACCATTAGCAGCTTTGTCTTGATAATGAATTGAAAGTCATCACAGAATAGTCAGCTGAGTTAAACTTTTTATTTGGTTTTCTTCACCAAAATTTTCATTCTTTCGTTAATGCAATAAGCAATAAATTAACGAAAAAAAATGGAAAATTTTTAAAATATGTCTAGTTCGGTCGACTGATAATTAATGTTTTGTGGAATCACTTCAGGATTCCTAATAGCTGGAATTTTCATTCGTGCGACATAATTTGGTAAAATTGGAGACGATAAAACTGTTGGATGAAGCATTTGGGAAACAGGATCTTGGTTTGTTCTAATTTCAGCTCACCATCACTTGAATTATAATTTCCAATTTTTGCATCACCATGAATTAGAATTGTCGTCGGCATCCAATTCACCTTCATCTTCTTCATCAAATTCACTTTCAACACAGACAGGATCATCGTCGCTAGAACATTGTTATGAATCATCATCATCAAGTAGATTTATATTTTCGGCAATTTCTTCAAGTTATTTTTGAGATAATATTATTTTTCTATCCATTCTGAAATTTAAAAAAAAATATATCGACTTATAGAATTACTGGGACATATTAACCCACAGAAAAAGTCTGTTGGGACATATTGTCCCATATCAAGAATTTTACCTAATATATAACATTTTCTTGGTGCATATCTCGCACAATGTTGCGTGTTATAATATATACGAATTACCTTTTCGTAGGAAACAAATAACTGTAAAAACACACTCGAAAAGTAATATAATTTACTGAAGTTTCAAGGCGATTACACGAAGAACACACTAATAATTGAGGTTATAACGCAATACGCGGAAAATTGTATGAGATCTCTATGCATACATGTTTACTGGACTGAACTAGTCACATTACACCTAGATTTGGGCGCTTGGGACAAACGCGTGTACATAAAATTTGCTCTGGGGCGTATTATCCCGTTAGTCTCGAAAGGGTTAAATATTGTTTTATTTGCCCACCTTACAAAGCAAGAATGCTACTTTAGTTATTTTATTTATGTTGTTCTTAGTCATATACAATACGGACTGAGAAGTTTTTGGCCTAACATATATTTATATATAGCACAACTAACTAAACATCCTTACTTTCTTTAGAGGGCCAACCTTAAATTAGATGCTTTCAAATTCCCATGATATTTCGTTGACTAGTGTACAAGTTATAGCTTTCGAACTGACGCTATCTCTGAATTTATTTTTCATATAGAGCAGAGTACATTCCGTGTTTTGATTACATATTGATAAGAAGAATTTTGTTGAAGACTGTATTTAGTCGTAACCGCACCAAGTACAGAAAACCACTTGGAGCGATTACTCTAGAAAACATCCAAATAAAAATGTAGTACTTCTTCCAATTAATGCAGAAAATCAGTGAAATCTTATCTGTTTAAGAAGGAGTTTTTGCATCGATTTGAGACAATATATAAAACATTAATCCATTAGTACACACCGAAGTCCAAGGGTCAGCGGTTCGGTTATTGCCTGGTGAAAGCCATCCGAAGTGCCCCAAGACACAACAATCAGTTATCAACGTTTTGACCAGTATATTTTGGGATGCGAACTATCTGTCAAAAATATTACTGTGCGTTACTGGATCGATTGGACGATGGTGTCAAGGTCAAACAGCTACAAGACAATAAATACTGTAGTTCACTCTTCTCACGAAATGACCGATAGTTTGAAGACATTGTGCTATGAATTGTTCCCTAGTATTTTCCGGACCTAATAATTAAACATAAAACGTTTTTATTATGCTAATAAATTTTCTTCTAACAATTTCGTATTTTTACAAGCTTATGGCAAATCTCGCACAAAATGGTTTACTTGTAACTTATTTTCATCTCATGATTTATAATTATAATTCTTATTGTACAAATAAATTTCAGCATTTTTTCAATTTTTGATTTCTATGAAATTATCTAATATATATTATTTTGCTTACAAAATGTCTACAAACCTAGAGCATTTTCGGGTCATTATAGTCCAAATTTGCAAAATATTTCTGAAACTAGTAGAGCATTTGAATCTTAATTTTACCAGTTTGTCTTAATTTAATAGCTATAAGCTTTTTAAATAATTTAAAAATAAGAAACATTTCTTAAATCTACAAGAATGAGACTTATTAGGACTACAAAACAAATCGTTTGTTGGAACAACTCCTCCCCTTCCTAATATCAAGACATGTATTGGTATTTCTTTATATTATATATCTTGTAATTATTTTAGTTCAATATATTAATTAATTAATGATTTGATTACTATTCAATCAAAATATAGCGTCCTAGCATATACATTATTACTGTTTTGCCAAAGCAATGAAATAATTAGACCACAAATTACTTGAAAACAATAAAGATATAGGATGCAATGAATTAACCTCGAAGAAATTAACTTAAAATTCTAGTAAAAGTTTTCAAAGTAGTATGAATTTTAGATTTTAGTTAGGAAGAGAAACAAAGCAACCACTAATAATAATAATAATAACCGCATTATTTTTAGTACTGATTGTACGAATGTTGTACTTTGTACATTTCGAGCTTTACAAATTTATAAAGTAATTAGAAAATATAATATATTTTAACCTCCATGAAATTCACTATGAAAAAAAATATTTAATTGAAACCGTTTACATTTAACACTGCCTATTCCATTTTGTTAGATTCGTTTCGTATTTGAGGTTTTTTAAAGGTACCACCCACGCATTTTTTGGAGGAGGCCCCTAATTCGTGCGCGTAGGATTTTTTTCCTCGCCGGCATGGCTTCTGAGTAAATATTAGAACAACTTATAGAGATAAAAATAGACTGTTTGTACGGCCATTTTGTATTTTTTCCAAGTACATATATAAAATCCAGGCGTCAAGGATATTGCGTAAAAATTCTATTGTGTAAGCGATAAGATTGCGTTGATAAAAAATGCAATTCATCACTTCGTGTTTAATACGTTCTTTCTAAATAATGTTTATAATTTCATAAAATAATGGTATCTTAGTGTAATAAATATTGAATTAAGAAATATTACTTTCATCTCAATCAGATATATTTCAAAATAAATAAAATAATTAATTCACGAATTGATAGCCTCCACAATTACTCAAATTTAATTTTTAATAAATTTAAATAGATATAATTAATTTATTTTCTCTTTTTCTTATAATATATACTTGTTATTTTCAGAGCAAACGAATAAATCCTTTAAAGGAACTATTTATATTAACTAATTTGATTAATACTTTCCAATTTTACAACGGACTAAATAACTAGTTGTTAATTAACAACATTCCCACAATCATAATTGGTCTATTAAATCTGCATGGTAAAACGTGTTATTAATCATATCCAATTAAAATTTTCACTACGTGATAATGTCGCTGATTAAAATGTATTTATATTATTTATATATATTTTTAAACTAATATTTATTAATTGATAACAAAATATTATAGTGAAATATTTCTATAAAACTCAGATTATGTTGTTAAGGTACGATTTTTTGCAGTGTTGTCATATTTGAGTTGATTAGTACTCGAGAGTTTTAATTAGTTCAATTTATTTCTTATGAATGAATTTTAGCTTTATTTTGAGCAACATAATTTCAAATTGACAGAAACATATTTAAATAAAAAGGCGTGTAAGTTTTGTAGTGGCAAGGTTTGTGGCATACAAGTATTAATTGTAATCAACATTAGTGATAAGCGTAGAAAATTTTATTTAAAATTATTTAATTTTTCAACTTTTTAATATATCTTCGAAATCACGAGTAAAGTTGTATTAGTACTATAAACAAAAATCAATCTAATTTGTAGACATGTTTGTAATGTCTTCCTAATACTATGTACAACTATTATTGGAACTTCAACTGATACAATTGAGTAATGCTTCAATCTGCATTACTTGAAGTTTGACTATGATCTGTTTGTGTCAAAACAATAGTAATTTTTTTAAATATACAATGTTTTGAAAGTGTTTTCTAAAATTCCCAAATAAAATTTAGTACCAAATAAACGCAATATACATTCGAGAACCAATTTCTCTTTTTATACGAAGGTTTGGTAGATAAGTTTGTTTGGTTATTTAAAATTGTATATTAATTATAATCATAAACTATATCCAGAACTAATAGTAATATAATATTAGTTAATAAAAAGTTGATTAAAAAGAGCAAGAACTTTATAAATGTTTGAAACAATTTTAAAAAGATTCTATCAACTGGCGTAGAGACCGATCCCTGCAATTGACCATTGAAATGTTAATTGCCGCTGTTTGCCGTTGAACTGTAAATTGTTGCTGTTCCCGGTGAAAAATTGCGTTTTCGTGAGGAACGACCACTTTAATGGCGGCTACCACGTAAACGACGGCGCGAATCGTGCCGGTAATGACGGCCGCTGCCAATATCGACCTAACCGCCTCCACCCGCGAAAACTCAAACAAAAAACAACCATTACACCTCAGGTGCAAGTATGTTGCGAACCGTTAAGCTACCATAAACTTCAAGTATCCTGCCATAAAATATAAATATTACTTTATTTATATAATCCTTTTTGGTGTTTCACTCACTTAATTGTAATGATCGTAACATCATACAAACCTGATCAACATTTATACATTAATAATATCTTTATCTATAAATGAATTTAATCAAAATATGATGTATAGTAGTAATAGTATTTATTTATCCACTGTGCTCACATAATAAAATCGAAAATAACAATAAATTCTTACAAAAATTTTGTTTGCACATGGAAAGGCTTGAGTTCATAATAAAATCTTCTTCCACTCTTGTCAGCATCGAAGACGCTGTTGTCACAGAAGGTCTTCATGATGAAGATTCGCCATTATCTTGCCGAATTTAGCTTCTTTTCCTCTAAGGAGAGGATGTTTAGAAATCATTACATTTAGATTTTTTTTCATAGCAAAATATTCAATACAAAAATTGTTATTTGATTAAAAACTACTCTAATAAATTATTTTAGGTTATTTTTGCTTTCTGCCTTTGGAGGTTATTTTCTTTTGTGATACTAAATGTCCCATCGGGCTATGGACCCATTGATCTTTCTATCCATATTATCTGTTAATATTTTCTTAAATAGACTGTTGAAATTTCAGGGAGAAATTATTAACCTAAAGTTTCCCCAAATGATAAATGAGAAAGAAAGGATATTATGATTTTACCACAGTAACGTCTAAGGATGTTCAAATTAAAAGGATTTTATGCTATTTTGGTGGAAAGAAAATGTAAGCGATCTTTTATAGGGACAATATTTATGGATTCATAAAGTAATGTAATTGATGGATTATGGAGATCATTTGGGCGATGTAGTTCAATGAGAGTGGATTGTTGATGGTAGAGATTGCGAAAGAAGAATTGGATCATATTCCAGCAAGTGTCGCATATGGCTTTGTATATTTTGGCAGCACTTGATATGACCTTATTCTACTAAGTAAAACTTTTGAAATGTTTTGCCCTTGTTGGAACGTTGGTCATTACTATATGAGTATGGGATTTGAAATTAAATTTTTGGTCTAGTTTAATTCCAAGATATTTATAAGTCGTTAAAGGATGAAATGTGATTCCTTTTATGCTTAATGACGAGGAAATTTGGTGAAAGGTATTAATAATTATGTTTTGGTTTGATATAGAGAGACTCTCCATCTTTTAAACCATTCCTTAGTGGAGTCTATGAGTTGTTATAGGGAGCACGTTTTATTATTAAAGGACTGGTAATATCCACCAACTATAGGATATCAAATAAAATGTGTGAAGAAAGGTTTTTAGTACTTTATTTTATAATATACTTTGAAGAATCGTAAAAATTTGGGCTAAGTTCCAAATTTATATTCCCTACATTAAAAATTAAATTTTATCCATCATACTATTCAAGCGATAAGTAACACTTCTAAATAGACGCACTGATTTATTTTATTATTACTAAAAGTGGAATGCAAATATTTTGATTATCACTAGCAGCGCAATTTAGACCCAGAAAAAAAAAGTGTCATTTAATTACCATCCTAATACAAACACAGTCTTATCAGATAATATCTCTTGCTGTCCGAGTGCAGATTACGCTCCGGTGGGCCGATAATAAATTTTGGCATAGTAACAGGCGAAAAAATTCTATTGGCCGTTAGACGCCCGTCCTGCAATTTTTCGCGAATAAAGTTTGGTTTCATGAAATCCGACAAAAGTTCTAAAAATACGGCAAAACAGGTCTAAGGCTGCCAAGTTTTTCGCGACGCCGCGAAAAGTGCATTTTTATTATCGGCTCTGACGAAATCGCAAATGCGAAAAAGTGCAGGGATCGCTTCAGGAACAGAAATAAATCGTTCGCGGCCAACATCTGTTCCTAGATGTAGATTGTAGTGGCGTGACTCACTGATTTGGATGGTAGATTTAATTATGTAATGGTTTATAGAATAGATGTTTATTAATGTAATTGAATTGGTTATAACTGACCATAAATATTCAGTAGAACAGAAAGAGCACTATAAAAAAAAACTAAAAAAATATGTTTAAGTTTTTGATAGTTCTTCTAGTAATTCTAATCATTGTGGTACCCATAAATATAAATAATAAGTTTGTTGGCAAACTAGCGAAAGCGAAAGTGTAGCATCGTTGCACTTTGCTATTGCGATATAATTAAAAACACTTTAATAAGCTCATTTATACACACACATAAATACACAAATATCACGGCGAAAGGACCAAGTGGTCGACAACCAAAACACTACTACAACTTAATTAGATAATTACATACAAGATTCTTCAATTATGGTTATTATTACCATTTTCACTGTGTATACCAAATAAATACCAATCCATTTACATATTCTGGCTAACGTTGCTCGGCTTTTACCACCACTGATCCGAAGTGCGTACCAATAATTAAATATTGTTTATTTAACGAATTAATATAATCCATATGTAAAATGACTGAACAGAGAACATGTTCTATTTTAATTGCAAAAATAACTAGTAATAACGGTTGTTTAGAATATTTAAAAATTGTAAATGACTTCTGATAAGAAAAATATTGCTACTACTTACTACCAAATAGTTGTCTTGGAACTTCAGGAATTCAAAATTGTTAAACAATAAAGGTTAAATATTTATAATTAGTAAATAAAATAGTATCAGTAAATACAAGCGTAATTTTACAGTATTTATATATAATAAAAAGTTATTCATTGTGGAAGACCTAAAATGTAACATTAAAATATTAAATGTTTAAATTAAGTGGTAAAATAAAGAAATCTTCTCCTTCTTCAGCATAAAATATTATATGTGGAGTAAGTTTTGATTCTGATGTACAAAGTATTTCTGTGGAAATGATATGAAGAAACAAACATGAGAGCCAATGACATTAGAACGAAGAAGTATTGCTTAAGAATAAAATGTCTTCATTTATTATATTAAAGAAGTAGTTTTTATATCTTATACTGATTGAATATTCTGTAGGTATTTATGCACATTGATATTAATACATTTTTAAGCTTTAAAATTATAAATGAGCATTACAAATACAATTTATACACGCTCTAAAATCTAAAAGACGACTTTTTGTGATTAGTTTTCGAAAAAATTTAAATAATACAGTGAGTTTCCAAAATAATCGCTGGTTAAGTGAGAAGTGAGATCAACCCTAACTTCACAAAGCCAATACTAATTTAGACACTAGTTGGTCTTGTCCTTTATAGGGATAAAATAATTGAAACTTTTTTTCTTTAGAATACATAAATCCTCAACTATATCTAAATGTTCCACAAAATCAATAGAATTGTCAAAAAATATTTTCAATGGTTATGAAACTCTACAATTGACCAATTGGCACTCCTGATCCCATAATCAGTAATCATCTGCCCGATAAAGCCACTGTATTGTAAAACATGTTGCAGAATTCAACAATAAATGTGAAAGCATCTAAACTCTGTGGTTTTATTTCAATTAATCCCACTAGATTTATTTTAGTTCATTTTACAGAAAGAAATACGTTCAAAGTAGTATTGCTTTGAGAGCCTTGCTATTTTGTAACACGCAAATTACTTTTGTATCTCATTGTATGTCGAAGTATTAGCTAGAGAAGTAGTTGTTTCAAAAGTGGTTTGTTCTTGTAGTCTTAATAAGGCTCATTTGTTGTAGATTTTACGAAATATTTTCGTGTTTTTTCTAATTATTAATTATTTTTCTACAACGTAAAGGACTTATATATTTTTATTTTTAAGATTTTTTTATTATGGAATTACTTAAATTCAAAAGTGTCTTTTGTAGATATGGGATTTTGCTTTTATTATTGATGACTGTAACATGTTTCACTACATAGTGGCTTAATCAGGAAAATGACTTCTGCATTGTGGAATTGCATCATGTGTCTGCCTCATCAATTCAATATTTAATGTTTAAATAGAAAATTGCTGTAATTCAAACAAAAACATGATGACTATACTGTAAACTTAAATTTTAAACAATTGGAAACATTTTCTGTGATTTGATACATCGTAAAAAATAATCATAGTAGGAAATACATTTAAAACTTCAAAACGTAATCAAAATCGACCAATTTTTAAATTTAGAATAAAACAGCAATGAAAAATAATTTATGTAATAAACATTATTTTGCTAAGCAAATTCAGTTTATGTACAAAACATTTATTATTCCATATCGAAAATTTAACGGCAAAATTATTTTTGAATCCATTTTATATATGTTGTGACAATTTCTTTAAGTTTATCGTAGTTTTTATTTAAGTATTTAAGTACTTGGCAGGTATATGTACTCATAAAATCTATTTGACATTGTAAGTAATTACTATGAAACAGCATCCATCTATATTGCCAAGGAAATGTAGGAGATATATTTTGAATAACGTACTTTGATCTTGCATTACAATGCCCAAATAAATATTAAATATTTTACAGATTAAACATATTATTAAGTTACTTTTAATACATTATTTTTCTGAAATTTGAAAATAAATTTATTTTATCATAGAATGAATTTATTTTGTTGTACAAATTAAACTACTCTTTACCTAAATACCAGATGTCCTGAAAGAAGGAAGATAACTTTAGCATTGTATATATTTAAAATTATATCAAGTACGTGGTAATGACATCCATAGGTTACCAGCTAAATCATTTAAGGTGTATTACAATGATAAGAATACCTTTGCAGTTATGAAATTGATTTTCATTTATTTATATGTGGTCAAAGCATAACTATTTGTAACAATATATTTTGGGATGGATGATTCAGATGTAGCTCTCTAACAACCAACGTCCCTAACCAAAAATTCTACCTTTTGTAAGCAGAGTTACTCAAAACGTTTTGATGTTCATGCGCCATTTCTGCTGTTTACAGTGGCATGAAAAATTGATGGCGGAATTAAGTAGTGCCATTATTTTTTCCACCTGAATTACCTCGACAAAAGTTTTGTTGCAGTTTTCTAGCTTAGAACTACTTCAACATACATATTTTACAGACTCCGAAAGGTTTTTATTTTGTTTAGCGTTTTTATTTAGTTTTTTTCATGTTATTTGTATTAACAAACAATTCTTCTTCAATAGATCCCTTCAAATGAAATACTCGCTCTTTTCTTCCTTGACAACTCTGGACTTCCACAAGGCTCAACCTTTAATTAGCTTTGATATTTGCTATTTCAATCCCTCACAAACCCTACTTAAATTTGTTCATGACACTCTACTGATCATCACACTAAAGCTCCAATAATTATACCCCAATGGCGAAATATCCTGATCACCCATCAAGTTACAAACCCTAACCACTTTTAACACATAAATATTTTATTTACATAGAATTTCTTATAGAGATATAGGATCTAATAAGCATCTGCACTTTATAGGTTAAATTAAATTTGTACCCTTTGTCTAAATATAAATTTATATATAATTTTCTACTAATACAAACTATACATATGAGAAATAAACAACATATTATTTACACAAAAAACCGTATCGTTAATATTTCTGTAATTTATAAAATAATATTTGTAAATGATATATTAACATATTATCGAATATTCTCTTTTACTAGACAAAAAGTTATTTCTTACAACTAGTTTAATAATCGCGATTTAACGCTCAAATATTATGACGCCATTCATATTATTGAAAAATATCAAAAGTGTTTTTATGAATTTTTAAGATGTGGATACTTTAAGTATGGCCATTAAATAGCAAAATATATGTAAACGAATAAACAATATCATTTTTGTTATCTAAGACCCTCTAAAATATTAATCTGTTAAATAGATAGTATCTAGAGCTTTTATACAGAACACTTGAATAGATAAAAACTCATTTATAAAAGTCACACATTATATCACTGACTCTTAATATTTCTTTCTGGTGTCTTCACGAATATAGGTTATTCTCATAGAAAAAAATCTTTGCAGGAATAGAGCTTAACTACTATTACTTACCAGTTTTTCTTTTTAATTAGTATAAATAAAATCGCAAATAGTGGAATATTTCCAAAACTACAGTAATCTCGTTAGTGTGTTATCATGCATTCGAATGCAGCGGAGATAGAAATAAAGGTCAGATGCACTCGATGGATCGACGCTCAAAACTGCTTTCCGTTATCTAATAAAAAAGGGTGCATTTTTGCCACTCGCCAAATTCTTATCTGTTGATAATGCCAGCCATAGATCAGCCAAGTCGCTTTTTTAAGCGATGCGCCTCGGGAAAAAATTGCAGTCGTTTTAAAAGTTTGCAACGGAGCGGGAGGGCGCCGCCAAAAAAATATTTTCGAAAAAATATTTCGACACTTTCAGACATGTTCAGGTATGTACACTCGCATGACAACGGTGACGTTAGGTTATTTCTAGAAAGCGGTGTAATCATCCATTCTCAGGGTTTGTAAAAATTGACGGCTTATCTAAGTATCACTGTGGATTTCAAACGGGTTTAGGTCCTAGATTAGACATTATATAATCATCGTTATTATGTTGTTTTGACTGTCCAAAAGTGCACTTAAAGTATAATTAGTAATGCATATCTTTATCATTACATAAGTGTTATAATCTATTCAGAATTTATCAAAATCAAAAATCTTTATTAATTTCATAATTTCGTTTTACTAAATCGATTTGGAAGAAAGGATTTACTTTATATTATAGGAAAAAATTCATCAAATGATAATATTTATTGAAGTGGGGTATCACTGTAAAAATATGCAAATTAGCAAAAATATTTACTTTGACCACAATTTCTCCAAAACATGAGTATTTAAATAAAAAAGCTCAATATTATTAACTTCATTATCTTTAGATATTTTGATAAAATAAATCAAAACAACATTTAAGACGTTTCAAATAATTTCTTTTGCAAAATCCTAATACAAGCAAGATATCTGTTTACTCCAAATTTAAATATTTATGAAGTATAATAAAGTTAACAACTAATTATTAAATGACACACTGTAATTATTATTATAAATAATTTACATTTTTTAAAGAACGACGGCTACGAAAAACATGTTTTTCGACTCAATGGAAAACCGTAAAATACAAAAATGGTTTTTAAATTAAATGGTCTTTCAAGTGGTATTTTTTTCGTTTTTATTGGATGCACCAATAAAAAAATATTTTAGTTTTTAGTGGTGGTACTACTGTTTCTTATACTTAGTGTCAATCACTAATAACTTAAATGATATATTGTATTGTGGTAGTTATTAATAATAAATTTCATTCAAATCTAATAAAGCGTTCAATTGTTATAAACAAAAGAAATTAAATGTTTTGGAACTTGCTTGATTCTATCTTAACCGTAAACTTCTGGATGTAAACATGTTTTGTTAAATCATCATATTTTGGCCCCAAGTATCTGTGGTCCAGGCATTTATTCACATTAATGGGACACCCTGTATATCTCCTTTAAAAAAAATAGTGCAAATACTTTAAACAAGACTCAGCTTCCAAACGCTCACATCAAAGCTGAGATACTTATAAACTATAAATTATACATATTTTTGAAAATGTTTGATTTTATTGTTCTTTTATACATTATTTATACACCAAAAACAGTATATAAGAAGAGTACAATTTTTGAAAGAACATTAAAGTTAAAATAAGTTGAGTTTAAAGAAATTATAAAATTTTGTAAACCAGAAAATTGTATTGGTCAAAAAATACAATTTTCTGTATTGTGGTATTATTTTAAATGCAAAAATCTTTATTTATTTATTTCTAAAGCTATGTAAACTAGAAAGAGCATTTAAAACAACATTATAGTTTTAAATATATATCTTCCGTTGTAAAAAATATTGCAAATACTTTAGAAACAATCAAAGGTAAGATACTTAAAAAATACAATTTCCAAAATGTTGATTAATCAATTACACATAATTTACATCAAAATAAGTAAATCATTTTAGAAAAATATTAAAATCAACATTTTTAGTTTACTATTTTTGGAAATAAAAAAAAATTCCTGTATAGTGGTAATATTTTAAATGCAAAAAATATGTATTTTTTAGTTTTATACGCTATTTAACTACAATGAATACTTAAATAAAAAATGTTTTTAAACTTTAAAACATCACGAAAGTAGAAGAAAGACTAAAATCTAAAAGCATTATTTATTCAATTAGTCTGGTTATCTGTAGGCTAAAGTTTTGCAACTGTGCTTCTCGCTAATATTATGCCTTAAAGAAATAGAAACCAGGAAACCATATAGTGTCTATACAAAATTGAAATCGCTTACAACAAATATCAAAGAAAATTTTGTATCTTCACTAATCAAAAATGGAGCATCTTCCCCGTGTTTTGTTTTATATCTTTTAGATTTGAACATGGGTAGTATTTTATAGTTAATAATAATATAATGAAATTATAATCCATAATTTACAATCATTTCGTGTATCTATTTATTAAGTTTCTAAATATTTATTATTGTAAGAGGGTTGAATTTTTAGTTTAAGGAATGTAAAACAGAGAAAAGAAATGTATTATCCTACATGGAGTTTACGTGCACTTAAACCAATTTTTGAAGCAGTTTTTCCATTGCCATTAGGTTTCTCCAAACTATGCTTTTTGAAAACATCAAGTGTTTCTTCAAGCGTCTAAAAACGTTGACCTCGTAATAATTTGTATTAGTCATAGTGTGCCAAATAAGGGCTGTATGTCGAATGACACGTCAATTCGACTTTTTCAGTTCTCAAAACGTCTCTTGTTTGTTCTAGCCTCATTTTTTGAAGAGTTTTGACAAACAAATGATTGTGTACAATTCAGAATTTACCGTCCGACTTTTCTGTAATGGTACAGTCGCCATATGTCCGTTTTTCCGAAAAAACTGTTGGAAATACTGTGCGCGAACAACTTTAGTTGAATTTGGTTCATTTTGAAAAAAAAACATGTACGGTCGACTACTGTTTACATTTGCGTTCATACGCATATATCCTTGAATCGTTATGGTAATGGCACAGTCGCCATATGTCCGTTTTTTCGAAAAAACTGGTGAATATTTTCTTGGAAATACTTTGGCGCGAACAACTTTTGAATTTGGTTCATTTTAAAAAAATATGTACAGTCGACTACTGTTAACATTTGGGTTCATACGCATATATCCTTGAATCGTTACCTGTTACGATATCATAGACGTATTTTGAAGCACCGCAATAATTTTTCTTTTTTTTCTTGTCCTCGAATATGAGTCCGAATGGCCAGCTCAAGAGACTTGGTTGAAACTGGGACACATTTCTTCACGTTAAGGGGTCTATCATAACGTTTTTTTTATATTTAACAGTACAAGACTAGACAACGGAAAAAATGATAACACATATGGTTAAAAACAATGGGGAGCAGTTTTTCAAAAAGGTAACAATGTAACCAAAAATGGCATTGCTGTTCAAGGATACAAGATAAACGATATTCAATGGAGGCAAGACATTTAAATCTGCGAGTTTTTCCATGAATTCTCTTCTTTTCACCAAATGTTACAAGAGAACACAATGTGATTTGAATCTTAATCTACCCAATTACTTCTGGACAAGATTCCAATTTTAAATAGATGGACAGGAATGCACCCATGACCTAATTTAAGCCGATATAGAAGATGAATAAAATCTAGTGGTCTTTAATTGAAAAATATACGGCTGATTTATTGGTAGAAAAGGATAAATAAGACAATATTGACTGGCTATTTCCAACATATTCTGAGTATGCTCTCTTCCAACCAACCTCTGCACTGTGTTTGAAGCTGCTCAATAAATCTGAATGTGGTATCTTAATATTTTATTTTCACTAACTTAGCCAGTTGCTGTCTCATTACCAGGAATGCCACAAGGTGCTTTAACCCAAATAAAAGTAACCTTCTTTGATAATTCCAATAGAGAATGGCATCTTTACTGTTTTTTAACTTTTGTTAAAAAATAAAATTTTGTAATTTTTCCGTATTTATAAAAATAAACAAGCCTTTAGTAAAAGGTCTTGTATTTTATAGGAAAAGTAAAAATGGTCATTATGATAGCCAAATTTCTGTATACTAATTACGAAACTTTTATATGTTTCAATAATATTCAAAAATGTTTTTTTTTGTATTTAGAAGAATAAACAAAAAAATTCAAAAAGAACGTCGTCTGAACATCACCAAAGCAAAATAAAAGCTTAATAAAAGCTTAAATTTGAAGTTTCATTTATAAATTTCATTGAATTTCATTGCTTCACCATACAGTTGACAAACAGGTTATAAATCAAATGGAAATAATGGATTATTCCTCATAAAATTTGTTGAAGTGACAATGGATTTATTAAAAAATAATGTCTTTTCCAAAAATCCTGTGTTTTACCAAAAATGTCATTTTTAGAATTTGTTTTCTTCCTTAATTAGATCTTAATTGTATTGTATTTAGTTATTTGTTTCTCTTACAATAAATTGTAAATTAAATAGGTAAAAATTATTAATGTACTTATAATATAAAATTTTGACGTAAGAGATGCTAGGGAAGTTCACTCTGAAGAATGTTCTTCCACTCTTGCCCCATATTGCACACTCAGGCCTTCTGTTAATATCACTTGCAGGCTACTGATGACCATCCTGTCTTTACTTAATAAAAAGCACTATTTGCGATTCAATCGCTCTCGTAAAATGTTCACCTTTTATGTCAAATTGACATTATTTTTTATTGACTATAACTTTTATTTTGAATTTTTTTAGCCATAAGAAAATTTTCCGTCACAAACGTTAGGTTTAAAGTTTCAGTTTAACATTTTTTTAGACAATGCTCAAGGCTAGATAGAGTCGCACACATGTATACATTAACAAAGTGAGTATTTTATTTAAGGGAAATTGTAACAATAATATTATTAGTATATTTATTATCGGAATATCCATTATACAAAATACTTTTACATAATAGGTAATCTAAATTAAAACTAACCGAATTTTAACAATTATGAATACGTTTAAGATGCGACATAAACCCGACATAAGATCTGTCCAATACTTAAATCAAAATTTGGGTTTATGGATAATGAATTAATAATACCCTAATTAGTGATATAAAATGGTAAGTGCATATATCGGTTTAATAGCAAAGTTTATTTATGTTAGGAGAGAAGAACCATTTATATCACTTTAAATAAGTTTAAAAAAAGACATGTTCGTATAGAATCGTTGGCAGTAAAGTTTATCAATCTTTAACTGAAGCTAAAATAACATCCCTATATCTCATCTTGAAGGAATTTGCTTATAAAACTTGAACTGAATATTTTCCAACGAATTAATATAAATGGCTTAAGTTCGAAACAAAACACACGACGGGAATTCCAAGTGAGATCACACATACGCAAAATAAAGTCTAAATAATCTGTTACTGATAAAGGTTTAAATTACATTACACTTGGTTTGTTTCACAATTTTTCTATATTTACTCGGCTAGTTTCGCTTTTTCAAATTATGAAATAAAGCAAGTGTAATTTAATTTAAACCTTTATCAATAATTCAGTAATAGTTCAAAATGTTTTACCAAGTGATAAATGAGAAAGTGATTCAAGAAATACCAAATCATCTGGACGACAAATCAACAGATTTTTTTAATATAACCTAAAATTGTAGATGCCTTATAGCACAAAGGAACATAAATAATATCTGATAAAAACATTATTTACCTTCACACATTGCGTTCAATTAACTAGAAAACAAAAACATAAAATTCTTGGATCTTAAAGGCATTCACTTCGTGGTAAATTTCGATATTAAGAATAAAGAAAACATGAACCCTGATGAAATTATGGGTTGCCTTGTCAAAATCTATGTATATTGAACAGAATGTTTAGCTTCAAAGCTATTGATAATTGAAATTAGAAATAAAATTTGCTATTGTGGATCTCCCATACCGAAAGCCATGCTGCATTCTTATACATCCAGTTTAACTTCAAAGAAATTAGCCCATCCATCCGTTTTGGAATAACAGATTGTATTAAAATACCGCGATATTTTTTTACGTGTTCTTTATCACCAGATAATACTGCCTTTTTCGATAACTCAGCGAAAATCTTTTGCGTGACTGACGATTGAAATAAAATAAATAATGGAATAGTTATAGGCAAAGTACTTAAAAAATCTGTATAGAATACTATTAGGGCGTGTATTATTACTAGATTTCAGATTATTGATAGCATCAAATATTTCAGTTTGCGAAAATTGGAATGGCATGTGTAGACATTTGGGCAGATAATTAAAAGTGGGTACATGTCATCGAAACTACGAACATTTTCTTCATTCATCACTTGGTGAAACAGTAATCGCTCTAAAAAAACCGTTTGATAATGATCGTGTGATGGAAACTAGTCAGGGAAGTTAAATAAATAAAAAATTGTGAAATTTGTTATACATTATTCTTCACAAATAAAAACTTTTTAACTTTGCTTGTATAACACTGACTTTATTTAGTGACTATAGTTTGATAATGACAAGATAAAATTATCGAAACTATAGTCATTCAATAAAGTCAGTGTTAATCAAACAACGTTAAAAAGTTTTTATTTGTAATTTGCCTTATGTGATGGAAAGTCATTATTATAAATAGTAAATATCAGTTTTGGGTCTCCACATACTATAAGCATTTAAAAATTTAACTATCTAAAAAATTACAATAGACATTTTGAGCCTAATCTATAAATGTATCTTTTTGTTTTTTATACTTCATGCTTTTTGAGAGTAAAAAATCAGTAGTTTTGACAATTTTATTTAAAAAAATATACCATTAAGAGTACTAAATTAAAGTAAAGTAAATTACAAAGAAGTACTTTGTGTAGAACTTAAAATTTCTAAGAAACATGCGGCCAAAATAACATGATTGCCTTATCGACTTAAATATGCCGCTTTATATGGGTTATTGCCCTAATCCATTTATCATAAAAAGTATTTTCATGGTGTGATACATTAAGTATTATGGTTTCGACTAGAATATTTTTCCTTTTCGCAGCTTTTGATTATAATAATTCTTTAGTCCTTGTATTTTGGGCACTACAATCATAAAACTTAAAAAAATTGGAAATTAAATCTAAATGTAAGCGAATGGTTGCGACCGTTACTACGTTGTAATCCATACTTACACTGAATTGAAAAATTCACTATGTTTTAACCACAAATAATTATTGTAAAAATATTATATAATTGTGCCTCACGTTATATAATATTTTTACAATAATTATTTGTGGTTAAAACATAGTGAATTTTTCAATTCAGGCTAAAAGTAAGCCTTTTTTTAGTTTTCGAACAACTGCATGTTTTCAGAAATCTCCTTTTGTATTTATCTTTATTTATCCAAATATATAAAATTTTATATGAAAGATTACATTTAGTGATAATATTTTTGTTTTCGAGAGTGCTAAGTGAATTTAGGTGGGATGTAGAGAGATGATGGTCTTTCTTGAATGGGGATTACCTTTGTAGAATACTACAGGATATAATGGATTATGGAGAGGATTTTGTTGATGTCGTGTTTTAGTTAGCATCCTAAAGGCTAATCCTTCTGCGACTTGAAAATTACGTAATATTACTGTTTGAGGGTTGTAGAAGAGGATAGATGAATAGTCATGTAAAATTTAACATCGTCATTTATTTTTATAAATTTTAGCCAGCCTTAAAACTATATACTTTTCATCTGATGACAAACTTTTTTTATTTCTTAAAATATTAAATAAAAAAGCAATCTTCATAGCATCTTTCGGGATTCATCTTCATCTTTACCAGCATAACATAACAGACTCAATTAATATATGAAATATATAATAATTTTTATCTGTCGTAAACTAATTGACAAACAAAGGGTGCACCAAAAGTTCGTTTACATTTAAAATGATGATTTAAAAGAAACTAGTAATGCGAGATAAAAACTTTCTATTTGTTATTAAAGTACACAAATGGCGATTTTATTTTTCTTAAATTACATCATACATATGTGATCCTTGACTATTTTGACACTGCTGCAACGCTGAGCGGAAATTTTCAATGACGGCCTCACAAGTGATTTTTTTTGCATCTCCTCTCGAATATTATCCTTTAATTCCTCTAGGGACACTGGGTTGCTGTTGAAAACTTTACTTTTAAAGTATCCCCAAATAAAGAAGTCCAGTGGGGATAAGTCCGGGCTATGAGGTAGCCCTTTAATGGTACCTCTTTTGGATATCACTTTTTGTCCAAAAATTTCGCGAACAGCACTTAATGAGTCGTTGGAAGTATGGCATGTTGCCCCCTCTTGCTGAAACTACGATCGTTGATTAAAACCATGAAGTGCTGGTGAAAAAAAGTTCTGTAGCATGGCAATAAACCGCTCTGTATTCACTGTAACAGCATTTCTTCGGCGATCTTCAAAAAAGTATGGACCAATAACACCTCTTGCTGACAATGCTGAATTCAGAGGATTTGATGCTTCAATTTAGGATTAGTGTCACAATACCTGAAATCTTGCCTATTCGTATGCCCATTTAGATGTAAGTGTGCCCCGTCTGAGAAAAAAATTTTGGTAAAGATGGTGAACCTCTCTAACATTTCATTTGCAAATCGGAGCCTTTGAGCGTATTCTTGAGGCTTTAATTCCTGTACCATTTGGATTTTGCATAGATGTAAATGTAAATCTTTGTGAAGAATACGAATCAAAGATGTTCTGGGCACACCTAAGGCGTTAGACCGGTTCCGAGTAGAGAGTCCATGATTTTCACGAATAGACGCTCTTACACGCTCGACGTTTTCGAGATCTTTTGATGTTCTAGGTCGGCCGGATCGTGGTTGATTCATTGTTGATCCTGCCTTCTCGAACTTCTGTATCCATTTTCGAATCAATTGAATCAATTGAGCTTCATTTTTACGCCGTATGATGTAATGGGCGCAAAATGTTCGTTGCGCTAGAGTAAAAGAATCGTTGTTGCGGTAGTACTCGCGTACACAGAACGCACGTTGTTTATTGCTGAACGACGCCATTGGGTGCTCTTGCGCTTCGTATCCCCTCCGCCCCAACCCGCCGTCTATGCTCGACGAAGCTACTGATTCAAATTTAAACGGACTTTTTGTCCACCCTGTATATGTTTAGTTGTAATTTTATCGAGTCTTGAATACAAAATGAATAATAAAAGTATATTCATAGAATTATGGAGTCCCAAACATTAATTAATTGCACATTTTGACCCTGTGATAACTCTAATTTAATAAAAACGAAAATGTTGCATAATCGATTTTCAATACGAGATATTCACGCTGATCTACCGCAATGACCTCAGGCTAGACATAACAAGAAATAATCTTTTCATTTAATGTAACTTTATTTTGCAATATTTTAATAAATAGTTATGAAGAAATTTCATTTAGAACAACAAATATGTAATTAAAATTTTTAAGAATTACTTTTTTAACTTTCAAAAATATAATTGATTAGTGCTGTATTACTAAGTTAAGATAAATTAAACTGATATACACACTTTTTTTATTAAAATACTATAATTATTCTTCATAATATCTTGGACAATAATTTAACATATAAAAATAGGTTCATTTATTCTTGGTAATACCTTAGCATAATTATATAATATAACCTATAGTATAATTAACCACAAATATTAAAAAGCTATGATGAGTATGTCCTATGCAGCTATTTCTTGACTTGATTATAAGGTGTAGTACAAAGAAAGTCATTCTTTTTCCAATAGATGGCTTTAGTTATCTGTATCGATCGGGTTTCACTAGATGGCATTAGAAAAATGACATTTCATACTAAAAATAGTTGTCTGACACTTTTGTGATTAGTTGATTCAATTTTGGACCCTAGAAAGGAGAAATTACGCTTTATTTTACAGATAGTGAAAACGTGAAACGCCAGGCGGCTGAAAATATAAAGTGTTTACTACAGTGGGGATTGGTGCAGATACTTTCGGGCATGTATTGCAATGCATGGAAGGAAACAAAAGTAAGTTTTATTTCCAAACCAGGAAAACTGATTACACCGCAATCGGATAGTTTAGACCAATCAGCCTCTTAGAGAGACTGTGCAACAATCGAATCAGGAAGCAGTGTAAACAGTAAGCTGCATCCGAATCAATTATACATGTGATATGCAGGATTGAAGGATCGCTGGCTAATAAACAATCAGCCCTAGGAGCCTACATAGACATCGAAGGATGCTTTGATAAAGTTTCCTATACTAACATAAAACAGGGTCTAAACAAGCAGACAATGCGCACAACCATCACTGGATGGATTGCGGCAATGCTGAGAAATAGAACTGTAATCGCCTCGATAGGAAAAGAAAGCCAGACAATAGCTGCAACAAAAGGATGTCTACAGGGCAGGGTGCTATCTCCGCTTCTGTGGAATGTCGTTGGGGATGGTTTACTACGAAAACTAAACAATACAGGATACCATGCTGTGGTTGACGTAGTAATCATACTCATTGAATAACACGAGAGTGTTCTGTCTAACTTAATACAGAGCGCTCTCAAAATCATAATGGAATGGTGCAAAAAAATACTCGCTCTCGAATAACCCCAAGAAGACATAATTAGTACCGTTCACAAGAAAACGGAAGATTAACATAAGTAGATTTTCTTAAGCTCTTTAACAACCAGCTATTCTTGGAAAACGAGTTGAAATGCCAAATTATAACACTGGGAATACAAGCTCAACTGAAGAATCACTTAGAACACAAGGTTATAAAGGCCTGTTTCATCTACTGGTAGTGCAGGGGTGCGCTAGGATTCAACCTCGAGTTTCAAACCAAAGGTGGCACGGTTGTTGTACACTACAATCGTCAAACCAGCTCTAACACATTTATATATATATATATATATATATATATATATATATATATATATATATATATATATATATATATATATATATATAACATGATTTTGTAAAGTAAAATATAAAATATAAATATAAAATATAACCTTATGGTCGAGAATAATAAAAATTAATAATAATAACTTTATTTGTGTTAATAGAAAAAAAACATACACTCGTCCAAAATAAAAACATAATACATGGAAATAATGAAATTCTTTAAACAGTGAAAACATTTAAATAACTAAAACAAATCTTCGAGAAAATCATTATAGTTATAGTACGCTTTCTTGCATAATAGTGATTTTAAGTTCTGTTTAAATGCTGGTAAATCCAGCGATTTGACATTTTTTTGGTAATAAACCAAGCAGTACACAGGAAGAAGCTAAACCATCTACAATGATTAGTATGCTTCATTTCGAATACTGATAGATTGTGAGAGCAATCATGCCTGAACTCAGTGAATCTCTCGACAGTGTTCCGCCAAGATACCAGTTTAATCGGCAATACGAAATTAAAATCAGATTGACGATAAATCAGAAATCAGAAGCCAAGAACTTGACATGAGTCTCAGCATCCCCCTGAATAGAAATCTGACGATTATCCAAACGGAACTTTTCGGGATACTCAAAGGTAGCAAACTACTAGAACTGACAGTCACGAGCAAATCCATTTTTTTTTTTCTCACTGCACACCACATTAAGCATTTCTGCGAACTAACTTTCTGTTATAATTATATATTTGTCTTCTTGTAACAGGGGTTTCCCGTGATAAATAAATAAGTAAATAAATAAATAAACAAGCACCGCCATAACATAGGATCCCCTATGTCGGAAAAGCAAGCAAGAAGAGGAGACCCTAAGACACAACCTGAGTGAATATAAGTCACATGGCTCTGACACTGAAAAACAGTCAATCACGCGTAATTTTGGTTTCGTCGATTCCATTCCGGACAAAGATGCACCACGAACAGAAAAGCCAATTATCGAAAATATCGTTTAAATCATGGCCATTGTTGAGTCCGACCGTCATATAAGAACTGTTTCGATTACTCAAGAATTAAAGGTTGCATAAAAACCGTTTGGAATCATTTGAATAAGGCTGGATACAAAAAGAAGATCTATGTATGGGTGTCACACGAGTTAACTCAAAAAAAAGAATCGCTACTGAAGCGCGCAACAAAATCAACTCATTTCTGAAGCGGTTGATGACTGGTGATGAAAAGTGGATAACTTTCGACAACGTCTTTCGAAACGGTGGCTAAGTCAGGATTGATGGCTCGGAAGGTTTTGCTGTCTGTTTGGTGGGAGTGGCAGGAAATACTCTTAACTCGAAACTGTATTGTCAACAATTGGACCGTCTGAAGGAAGCAATCGCCCAGAAGGGGCCAGCTTTTTCCAATAGGAGAGGAATTGTATTCTATCAGGACAGCACCAGGCCTCACACATCGATGGTGACTCGCCAGAAGTTCAGGGAGCTGGGTTGGAAGGTCCTTAGCGAAAACATTTTCTGGTGAAAAATTTTGAAGCAAATTTCAAAATCAACTTTCTCCATTTTTTGCCAATAGGGATGAGGACTTCTATGGGAGAGGCATAATAAAGAATTAATCGAACAAAACGGCGCATATTTCACCTAAATCGGATCATTCTAACTATTATAATTAAAGCCTTCAATTTCATCCAAAAATAATGGATTGCTTTTCACTACACCTTATATTTAAGCTTGATAACTTTTTTATTCTAGCTAGGTCCATAAATTTAAGTTGAAAAGTTTAATAATATTATTTGAGGGTATGAAACGATTACTTCAAGATACCTTATTCTTTCTACTTGTACAAAAGTTCAGTCTAGCATCAAATGGAAGTACTTACCTTATTGTTTATACTTTACTCATTATTGCATCTTAAGTAAACGTTTATCTATGTTTGTAGGTATATATTTTAAAATAAGCATAATGGATTTTTATATTGATGACGGTAAAATTAAAAATTACCCCAAAAGGAAAAAGACAATGATAGGTACAAGAAAAAAATAAAAACATGTGCAAAATATGTGTTATAAGCCTTAATATATTTTATTATGCGTCCAAATCAAATTATCATATCAACTTTCTTACTATTTATATTCTAGATGATATCATTTATATGTGTTCTTCTTACATTTTTGTGTAGAAGTTGATTTTGTATTTTTGTTTATTTTTTATTAGCATAAGCCCAAAATATTAGTCTATACTTCGGGTTGATAGTTATAAATATTCTAATATATTCTGAAATCTACATAAGTACCAGTATTGCATGGAAGTAAGAAAGATTTTGTCAGAATATGTATAAACGATAATAGAACTAAATAGACACATCTACTACAGCTGACTACATCATATCATCATCTTACACTTTTGAAGAACATTTCATGATGTTATAAATATTAATGAACCGATTTACCTTATGTAACTAGAAATCCTATGAGAGCAATTATCCGATTTTCAAATCGACACATGAAGACAGTTGTTCGCTATTAATCGCGCATCGTACCTAATTACTCGAGCTCCGGGACAATTGTTTATGCAAGAGCGCGACTCCGCGATTCAATTGTGAAAGTTTAATGCATGACTCACATTAGATTTGCACGAACTCATTTACTACAACTGCTAAATAGTAAAATTTACTATTATTCGCCATTATTATTATTGACGCGATATGTGCGCGTAGATGCTAATAGATGCGTTTTATAGGGAAAGTATTTCCGTTATTGATATGTAAACTTATTTAAAGGATAATTGAAGTAAATATTCTTTACAATTGTTTTAATAAACTGGCTTGTAAAATTTTAAATAATAATACTGTAAAGTTTTATTAAACTTAACATTTTATTTTCAATCAATTTATCACATAAATTGCGTTTAAAACTATAATCAAATAATTGTATTTATTTTATTATATAACATTTAAATTCGTTTCGTTTATGGTCTTTTATTATAACAAATAATTATCCTGTAGTTATTTCATTCAATATAAGTAATATAGAGATTACATCACTTATCAAAGCAATAAGTGAGTTAATTATAAGTAGGTGATTAAAAATATGTTTTTATTATTAACTTTACTTGAATCATTAAGAAGAAATTATTTAGTCTAATTGGGTATTTCTATGTTTCTTCTTTAATAAACCTAAGGAATTATTAGAAATTTTATGGTATTATATTTTAGTATTCAAGTATTCTAGTAACTTATATTATTTACAAAGTAAACTTTATAAATATCAACATAAATGAGTTCTATTTAACAGTAACCTATGCTCTATCCATTATGGCATATACGTTTTATTGCAATATGGAAGATTCTAAAAGTATTTAAAGAATAATCAATATGTATATTTTTGAATATACACTAGTTAACCGGCATTGAATAATAAAGTTTCGGATGATTTTTACGTTAGCATGAATTAAACAGAATTTAATATGTTTTTACAAAATAAATTATGAATTTTGTAATTAAGGGTTAATTAAAAGAGTAACGTAAAAATGCGTTATATACGAGTAACAACGTTGACCTTACTATGTTTAGATTTATAAATTGTATAATTGTAGCATAAATTATGATTCCTTATAATATAAATTGAGTAAAAACAAATTAAAAAGTATTCAATGTATTACATCGACCTTCATTAATTTTATGAGCGTTAACTACGTAATATTTATTACATGAAATCATTTTAGAAAAGAATATTTTTCTTAAAATTACTGTTCAAGTTTAAATATTTATTACTTCCTAATTGAATAAGAGAGCTAGAAATTGACGGTTTTCTGAAAATGATTATTCCACCTTAATAATTATATATTAATTTTATTTAGACTTAAATATTATATTTGGATGATATACAGTTTCCAAGTTATCTCAAGACATTCAATACTATATCGTAAATATTCGAATTTCAATTTATTTATAAAACATATTCTTACATAATAGGTAATGAATAATAATAAACAATATATATGCAAAAATACAGTTATCCAAATGAAAAGTAATAAACATATTAAAAAACACAGTAAAGAATACACAAAATAATATTAATGTTTATTGTTTATTTTAAAAATGTAGATAATATATTATATGTTTATGCAATAAAAAAAATAACATTAATTATACATTTCCAGATTTAAAACTTTTGTAATAACATAAAGGGTGTCTCAAAATGAACTGACATTTTAATTTATTAATAAAACATATTATATTATTGGTAAAGTACGAATGTTTTTATTTTAATATAAGGTACAAACATGGAGGTTATGTGTGGGACACAATATCCGATAAATGGGCGCCTCGACCTTGTTTGCAAATGGTCATTCTTTTGACAGAATTTTCAATTAAATTTTGGCATAATTGCGGACTAATTACATTAATGATGCGTCTAGTTTCTTCCTTGAGCTCCGGAATGGTCTGTGGATGATTGGCATATATATTTCCTTTCAAAAAACTACATAGAAAGAAGTCTAATGGCGTCAGATCGCACGATCTTGGTGGTCAATTCACATCGCCGCAGCGTGAAATGACACGACCATGGAACTTTGTCTGCAATAACTGCATTGTTTCGTTCGCAGTATGGCAGGTTGCACCATCTTGTTGAAAGAATATTTGTAAAGTCCATGCCGATTAATAGATTCCATAAAAAGTTAGTTATCATGTCACGATAGCGAACACCATTGACAGTAACCGCATTTCTCACAACATTCTCGAAAAAGTACGGCCCAATCACTCCATCAACCCAAAATCCGCACCAAACAGTGACTCGTGGTGGGAGCATGGGAAGTTGTTGGATTACTTGAGGATTTCGGTCCCCCAAATTCGACATTTTTATTTATTTACGTAGCCAGTTAAAAATACTCATCGCTGAAGATGATTTTCTTCGAAAAATCACCATCGATTTGTTGATGCTCCTCTATCCAATTGGCGAATGTACGGCACTGCGCATGGTCTGCTGGTTGCAGGTTTTGTGTCAATTGGATCTTGTAGGCATGCAAAAGCAGATCTTTAGTCAAAATTCGCTACACAGAGCTTCTTGAAACGTCCAATTGCTGAGCACGATGGCGAATCGAGGTGGAAGGACAACAACACTCGCACTCAATGCGTCTATGTTTCCAATTCGACCGACCGGTACGATAACGGTCACTGCTTTTCAAGGTTAGAAATAAACCTCTAACCTCATTTTTTAATTAATGCATCACAGGGTTGTAAGATAGTGTGCTATTATGACCAAAAGACGTTCGAACTTTTCAAACCGTCTCTGCAAAATTTTCACCATTTCTGTAATGAAATTTCACATTTTCTAGGCGTTGCTAGATCGTATAATTATTCATGACTAAAGTACTCTATGTTCGCCACCAAAAAAATTGCGCGCAATTTAAAATGTCAGATTAATTTGAGACAGCCTTTATAATCACTTAATCTTAATATATCATATCTTCTCATCCCTTTTTACTGTGCATCCACATCTCCATTTGGCATTATCATATATTCATAATCTAAACTGTCATTCAAACCCGATTCTCAAATCATTCAGCTAAAAAACTAAGCTAGACATATATTGCCCTCTGTTGGACTATGCTGCAATTATTTTACTGTTTTTCGTCCTAACGTTCTAAGAAACTTGCAACCTTTAATAATCTAGCCCCTCTTAATATAAATAATATAACAAAAAACGAGTAATCTTGATTGAAAATCGCCTTGGGTAGGCTATAAAGTTTACCACTAACTCTGATATCCAATACATCCTAAAACCCTTATGATTACCTCTTAATCAATCACGTATTTCTAAATCTAAATATTCCTCTTCTACAATCTCCTAATTAATAACATCTCTTCATGATTCACCATTGTAATCACGTAACAGTCAACTTATAAATATAAAAGGAAAAATATTACAACTATGTAATATATTATTATAATAATATTGTAAACTATGTATAAATGAGATGTTGGTCTCTTTTGGCGTTTAGAACATGATTTAATTAATCTGACCAACGCCTTCTAAGTTTTATGACAGCAGTGTTATTCAATTTTACCGCACGTCTACTTTTTGTTAAAATAACCAATTGCTGATAAAATAATTATTTTAGATACATAAAGTATGCAATAATATACAATTTAAAAATGCGACTTTAATATAAACCGCCCTGTATAATAATTGCAACTCAATCGAAAATACTGTATTGATAAGAATGTGACTTGTTGAAACTTAATATCACTAAATAACACAGTATATGGTTTCAACAATGTTTTTATTTCTACGAGAATATTTCACCACACAGTGGCTTCCTCAGTTAGAAACAAAAACATTTTTGAAACCATATGTATATTATACATTTAAAAAAATTGGGTTTTTTTTACTATGCACGATAACGGATTTTAAAAATATGCGTTAATAAACCCACAATCTTCCATCCACACACTAATGGCTCACCCTGAATTGTGGGTATAAGTATCGCATGAAAAAAGAAATGACTCGACTTTTAAAAATTACTGTTATGCCCAAGGCTACTTGATAAGATTATTTTGAAGAACATTGTCTATAATTATAAAAATATATTCGATTATGTATTGTAAGTATTAAATGCCACTTAAATGTAGCATATTATTTCATAATAAATTACAAATGGCGCGCAGTAGTAAATATTTAATTTTATTCAAGTGATAAATACATTTTTTAAATTTTTGTTATTAGATTATTTGTGTGGAATATTTAAAATTAAGATATTTAATATTTATCATTTTATATCAATTTTAAAATCAAAAATGATGCCACAAAAATAAAGCATTCAATATGAAATCTTTCTCCAAACTGAATTTTTTTATGTATAACTATATTGTCTATATATATACAGGGTGTCCTGTTAATATGGGGAAATGGCTGGACCATATAATCCTGGGGTCAAAATATGATGATTTAACAGAACTTATCTATATCCAAAAATTTATGGTTAAGCCGGAATTTGTCTTCAAAGTTTCAAAAATTTTTATGTCTTTTGTTTATAACAGTTGAACGCTTTATTCGATTTGAATGAAATTTGTTATTAATAACTACCATAATATAATACATCATTTCAATTATTATGGTCATTAGTGACTGACCGGAATTATAAAAAAAAGTAGTACCACCACTTAAAAACAAAAATATTTTTTTATTGGTGCATGCAATAAAAGCTAAAAAAATATTTCTTGAAAGAACAATTAATTTTAAAACTTTTTTGTATCTTAATAATATTTGATATCTTTTACGGTTTTGGCACAAAAAATAAAATATGAATATAGTATGCAGATTTGCACTCATTAATAAGTAAATCAACTTATTCAATTGAATAAAAATTAAATAATATCAATTGATACAATAAATAAAAACAACATCTAACACTTTTTAAACAATTTTCTTCGCAAAATCCTAATACAAGCAAGAAATCTGTTTGCTGCAAATGTGAATATTTATGAACTATAATAAAGTTAACAATAAATGATTTAAATACACTCAGTAATTATTATTCTACATAATTTACATTTTTTAAAGAAAGACGGCCACGAAAAACATATATTTTCGATTTGATGGAAAACTAGATGTTTTTACTAGATAAAAAAAATATATTTTATCTTTTTGTGCAAAAAACGTACAAGATATCAAATTGTATTAAGAGACAAAAAAGTTTTAAAATTAAATTCTCTTTTAAGCAGTATTTTTTTAGTTTTTATTGGATGCACTAATAAAAAAATATTTTAGTTTTTAAGTGGTGGTACTACTGTTTCTTATACTTCGTGTTAACCAATAATAGCCATAATAACTGAAATGATGTATTATATTGTGGTAGTTATTAATAATAAATTTCATTCAAATCGAATGAAGCGTTCAATTGTTATAAAAAAAAGAAATAAATTTTTTTGGAACTATGACGATAAATTCCGGCTTAACCGTAAATTTTTGGATATAGATAAGTTGCGTTAAATCGTCATATTTTGACCCCAGGAATCTATGGTCCAGCCATTTCCCCGCATTAACGGGACACCCTGTATATATATATACAGGGTGTCCCGTTAATGCGGGGAAATGGCTAGACCATAGATTCCTGGGGTCAAAATATGACGATTTAACGCAACTTATCTATAACCAAAAATGTATGGTTAAGCCGGAATTTGGCTTCAAAGTTTCAAAATTTTTTATTTGTTTTGTTTATAACAATTGAACGCTTTATTTGATTTGAATGAAACTTATTATTAATAAGTACCATAATATCATACATCATTTTAGTTATTGTTGGCATTAGTGATTGACAGGAAGTATAAAAAACAGTAGTACCACCACTTAAAAACTAAAATATTTTTTTATTGGTGCATCCAATAAAATTACAAAAAAATCTACTTGAAAGAGCATTAGATTTAAAAACTTTTTTGACGCTTACCAGTTTTTGATATCTTGTACGGTTTTTGCATAAAAAAATAAAATATGAATATAGTATACTCATTATGCACTCATAAATAAGTAAATAAACTTACTCTATTGAATAAAAATTAAATAATATCAATTAATAAAATAAATCAAAACAACATCTAACACTTTTCAAACAATTTTCTTTGCAAAATCCTAATACAAACAAGATATCTGTTTGTTCCAAATATGAATATTTATGAACTATAATAAAGTTAAAAATTAATTGTTAAAAGACACTAAATAATTATTATTATACATAATTTACATTTTTTAAACAAAGACGGCCACGAAAAACATTTTTTTTTTTTGATTCGATGAAAAACTTGATTTTGTCTTTACTAGATAAAAAACATATATTTTATTTTTTTGTGGAAAAACTGTAAAAGATATCAAATATTATTAAGAGATAAAAAAGTTTTTAAATTCAATTGTCTTTCAGGTAGTATTTTTTTAGTTTTTATTAGATCCACCAATAAAAAAATATTTTAGTTTTTAAGTGGTGGTACTACTGTTTCTTATACTTCTTGTTAACCAATAATAGTCATAATAACTGAAATGATGTATTATATTATGGTAGTTATTAAAAATAAATCTCATTGAAATCAAATAAAGCGTTCAATTGTTATAAGCAAAAGAAATAAAAAAATTTGAAACTTTGAAGCCAAATTCCGGCTTAACCGTAAATTTTTGGATATAGATAAGTTGCGTTAGATCGTCATATTTTGACCTCAGGAATCTATGGTCTAGCCATTTCCCCGCATTAACGGGACACCCTGTATATATATATATGTTTTTTATTTCATCATTTTCAATCTAATTTATAACTTATATATTCATCAATTCTAATTCAAATAAATATATTAAGACACGCTACAATTTTTAATTTATATAATGATTACTTTGATTCCTTACAAATAATTGTAAGACAATATTATAAAGATGGTTGCGACAATAGTATTAAAATATAAATAAACAACTACGTTTCTTACAACTTTCTTAATATGATGATAGTTAACGTTTAAAACAGTTAGGATTTATACCTTGAAGATACTTCCCTTTAATACCTGATGCTAAGTTATTAAAGATATTCGCCTTTTTGAATCACAACTTTAATACTCAATTTTGGTATTATTTACACATAGAAAATGGTAGATGGTAATTTGTTTACACGAAAAGAGATAAAAATCTTTTGTGAGCAATCGCGGTATTCATGAGTTGCTTTATCGCATTTTTCCACGTGCAAAGAACATAAACAACCGCGATCTTAATTTATTCGGTCCATGCAGTGCTGCGTATTAAGTGAAAAACGCACGTTTATACTGAACATACGTAATTAACAGGCTAATTAAGACCAGGTGTCTCGTTCTTGTTTTGCGAGTGGACCATTATCACCTTGTAGATCACACCCTCGACGAGTGTTTGGTTTGGACATATTTGCGTTTATTTCAGTTGTAATGAGCTGTAAAAGTCTGCAAATACATTGATGTTGGTATTTATATTAACAATATATAATAAACCCTCAATGTCTTTTTACTGATTTCAAGGAAACTTTCCATTTATGTCCTTATATAGTAAGGTTTATAAGAAACTTGGAAATAATAGGTATTTGATTATAAATTCGCTTGGTTCGTTCACAAATAAAAGATAAACTTGGAAATGTTGCATTCATATCGATTATCAAAAACAACTGATGTTTTATAAAATTATAATTTTGTATTAATGCGAATTTCTTTCAAACGTTTTCAATTTAATTATTTCATACACCATATTAAAACCATTTTATATAATTTATACAAACATTTTTATTAGCAAGTTGATACACAAAAATGATGGCTATACAATTATAAATCTGGAGTATATTAGTAAACTGGCTATTGGTCCTTTCGCCTGATTTTGTTTTATTTTGCAATGACACTGACTTGCCGTTTTTTTAAACTTTCAATTTTCAGGTTTTCCAGTGGATTTAATATCCTTCCTTCCTTCTCTGTATGAAGGATCTACTATTTCTGGTTAAAAGTGTGATTTTATATTCTGCAACCCTTTTTTTTCAAAAGTTCGTCCTGTTTCCCCGGTACACATTTTCAGTCTGACTCCCAGTACTAAATAAATTTTTACTGTTTTTCTGACTTTTGTATTTAATGTATTTTTTTCAATGTCATCTTAACTATTGATAAAGAACACTTCGTGTTTCGAAATGTACATCTAGTCAATAAAAACAATTTGTGAAGAAAGTGATAATACTTTAATTACAATTTACAAAAATCTTCACGTAACTTAAAAAAATATATTTCTACAGCAGTACTATTCTAGAAATTGTGTGACATTAATTACACAAGTATACACGGTTTTGAACCTGAGCAACCAAAAGCCGTTTTTAAGGTAAATTGAAGGGCTGAATCCACATCAGCAGCTTGATTTTTTAAATGATTCTAGTTTTCGAAATTAATTGTTTTACTATTTTTGACCATTAAAAGCCATATATTGAATAAAAAAGTATAAAACAGAGATGAACAGAGGTTAAACTGAGTCTTTTATTCTGCTTTGGATCTGTTTTATGCATTAGGATCCAACACTAAGTAGTCACTCATTATTCCATTTGTGGTTATCGAGAAAGTTGTAAACAACACTGTAAGAAGGTGCCCATTCTGATGCTTCATCAGACGTTAAACAGTTTATACATTTAGCATCAGCCATTACTTTTCGAATATCAGGTTCGACAAATATTCCTTTGCTTTGACAAAGGCCAAGTTTAATGTAAAGCATTAATGATGATCAACCACACGGCTATCCTACAGACTCAAAAAACCACAAAATTTTGTGAATCCAGATTGCATCCCAACCAATAGACAAATAACCTGTAATGAATATGTAGATCAATTAATATATATTTCGAAATTAAGTACAATTAATTTATTTCTCAACCTTTAGATCACCACAAATTTTCAATTGATGCTCAATGTATTTGAACTTGACCAAAATAGTTTGTACTGCGTGAGCAATCAGAATGGATGGTTTTCTATTTCCAATATAATGGCTTGTGTTTTAGGGTCAACTCAGCTCTGCTTTTTATTTCGATAAATTCAAATCGCGAATAAAATCACTCAGTTCACTTAAATGATTTTCTTCCACAACGAAATCGCTTTTATTGCTCGCCAGTGATGAAGACGAAGTTCTTATGGCATTTTTTGCACTTATATCTAGACAAATGAGCAATGGATCACTGTCCGTACGGGGAACTGGCTTTGACACTGATGATACGTCAGGATATTTACTGTGCTAAATTTTTGCAGTTATACTGACGACATTAATCGAGCAAAAGTAGCAGTTATCACCATGATTTTTCTGTTCTCTCAATAATGTTGGCACAGAAAATGAAAAGTATATAAATTCGATTCTTGTTCTGCTACATTCTTGATAAAACCAAATTTTCGTATTGGGAGAAGTAATACACTCGTTATGTTCCATTTGTTTATTATCGGGTAACTGACACGTGTTTCGGTCCTTACGGATCATTCTGAAAGTTGAAACTGTAGATTAAGCTTATGGCCTTTTCGGCAAATGTGAATTGGGATTATCTCGCCCATGTGGTGGCCTATCAGTTTTAACTTTGAGAATGATTCGTAAGGAGTTTCGGTTTATTGTCAGTTACCTGATAATAAACAAACGGAACATACCAAGTGTATTACTTCTCCCAATATGAAAAGTATATATTTTGTTAACGGTGGAGGCTTCTACTTCGTTATACATTATTCTTCACAAATAAAAAACTTTTTAACTTTGTTTGTAATTTGAATTCAGTGTTATACAAACAAAGTTAAAAAGCTTTTTATTTGAGTACTCCAAATACACATATTTGAATGCATTTGCCATGATTTTTCCGAGCATATAACATACACAAGCGTAACAAAAACACTTTGAATCGACTTTGCAACGTTGTCTCTGCAGTTTCACATGTTCCGAAGCAAAATCACTGCACAAAAACCAGTTACAAATGATCTTTAATGCAACGTGGTCAACTGACAGCCATTATAAGAGCGCAGTGTTGCCATCATGTGCGAACTCGAAAACTAGAACCAATCTTGACAGATCTGAGTTCAGGGCATCGAATAACGTTAAGCATCGTTCTCATCTGCTCGGGTCCAAAAGTTGACCTGAATTTGTAAAATTACGTTATTAAAAATAATTGCTGCCTTTCCAACATCATAATGCAAGAAGGGTTTGAGTGGAAGAACATAATTTGTTATTATGAACAAAATGTTAAGTTTGTTTTTGTAATTAATTTTTTTATATGTATTTTTGGGAAAGAAGAGCAAAAATTTAAATAAATAGATACATATACTAATACTACTAATATTATGACAACAAAAAAGGAACTATAAATAAAATAAAAAAATATTTTTACATAGCTCAACGATTTATTTTTAGTCACAATTTATTTTTGATAATGATCAGCTTATGATCTAAACTATTTGTATTTGTTTTTCTATAAAAATAATGATTGCAAGATTGCTATTATTATAAACAACTGCAATTGTTTTACTTTTATTTTTTTCATATCCAACTATTTTTTGATTTATATAAAACTGCAACTAACTTAATTTTAGAATTAACTAAGTCATATCGGATTAAAGAGAAAAACACAATCCATCGAATGAGACCATAGCCAACTATTTCCATTAAAAAAAAATTGTGTTTGCGTCATATTTTGGAAAATAATTGCAATCCTAATTTTTCTTTCTATCTATCATAATAGCCGAGATATATTGATAAAAAGTTGCCTCAAAAATCCAAAATTCATGCAGATTGTAGAATAAATCCGTTTTTGTATATGGTATTTGTCAAATATTTCTTAATGAGAGTTTGTTTTTTCTTTAATCTCAGTAGAAAGATAATATATATTTCTAAAAATACTAAAATTGTGATGAAATATTTTTATAAATATGGTCTAAAGATGTCGAAACAAAACACAGTAAAGAATAAAATGATTTTTTATAAAAATATTTCTGCATTGCCTATGAAAAAATATTTAAGCCATCATAATTAAATCCCCACATCTTAATAAGCAAGACTTATTATTTATAAATTATTGCTAGTCTCTATATATACAATAATCTTTATTTGTACCAAACAAAATACATAATAACAATAAATATGAATATAATACAAATAGATAGTATTAGTCCGTCTGAGCTATAGACCTGAGGTCTTTCCGTCTTGAATTTAATAGTGAGAAAAAAAGGTTTCTTTGCTAACTAGCTGATCTGTCCTAGTCATACCCTCTATTATTTGTTATATACATTTATTATGGGTGTACAGTTAATTAGTTAAATAGTGGCCTCACTAATTCTAGAAGAAAAAATATTTCTGTAGACACAAAATACTTTATTAAAATTTCATTTACTTTCAATGCGAACAGGGAATTGAGAAATTAACAATACATTACACTACACATCACACAGTAGCATTTTAGCAAGTACAGAAATCGTTGGAATTGCTTAAAAAACAATCGTTGATTATTAACTGACATGGAATTAATTCACAAATTTAGTTTTACGTTAAGTAAAAATCAACTTGTAACACTGAAAATGTATTTTCCTTTCATACAAGAGAAACAGATAAACATAGTCAAATAATAATTTGATACAGTAAAATGCTACTTTTTTGCACTTCTTCAAGCTACAGATTCCTTCTATGCATTCATGTCACCTACACTAAAAATATACATATTTAAACTATTACTGCAATTTCTGATAAATACCTCGATAGTCATTGAATGATACAAAAGTAATTTGTGTGATAAAAATAGCAAGGCTATTATAGAATCCCTGTGCAGTAATCTTGAATACATGTTTCCAATTATTTCAATAGTTAACTCTGCAAATCTCTGATTACAATTTTTCCCACAGGAAAAAAAACCTTAAAAGGAATGCCAGGTCACTAGACAGTCAATATATTTCATCCCTCTATAAATAACTATAAAAGTTTGCTTTCATTTTTCCTAGATGACACCATTGTAATGTATCTACTATTTAAAATAACTTTCCTTATTTTTCTTATATTGGCTAGAGTCTAAAGTCATTTCGATTTTTTACTATAACAATCAAAAGTGATTTTTTTACAGAAAGAAATCATTTTATTCAGTTATAGATTGATATTTTTTTCGTTGATATTTTGGCATCTTCGACTCAAATAACTTCTGGCCTTTCTCTGCAAAAAAAAGCAAGTGCCGTTTGATAACATTGCCTTTTTTTGTCCTCACGAGGTGGTGTCGCTTAGCGTCCCTACACTGCGGTCTCCGTGGTCCTTTTGTGCTCCCCTGGCTATTTTACTCCTTTTAACTCCCGTATCTTCTAAGAAGTCTAGGAGTTTCTGCCAGGGGATATTCCTTAGCTGTTCTACAGGAAGCATGGGCTTCCCGAGTTTCGCCTTGCGTTCTTGTTTGTATGCTTTGCAAGTGCACAGTAGGTGTTGGGGAGTTTCCTCTTCTTCCAGACACCCACGGCATAAGGGGCTTTTCTCAATGCCCATCCTATGTTTGTGCTTGTTCAGGTCACAGTGCCCAGTGACTAGTCTTGTGATTTTTCTTAGTTTCAATCTGCTCAGTCTAGACAGCTTCAGCATGCTGTCAGGTACCGGAGCATCTAAGAAGAGTCTCGTGTGCCTCATTCCATTTTGGTTTTGCCATGCCTTTTTGTGCTCCTCTGCTAACTTGCGTCGGATTATTTTCGTTCCGGTTTCATGGGGTATACCGAAAGCGGGTTCAGGTCCTATGAATTCACCTGCTGCTCCTTGTTTAACCAGCAAGTCGGCCCCCAAGTGTCCAATAATTTATTGGTCCTTGGGTATCCATACTAGCTGTGTTTTTCTTGTTGTCGCCAGTGCGTCCTTAATTACCATACAAATAATCTTACAAAGATCGAAACAAATAGTAGTCGGACGGTGCAAGGCATGTTGATTATGGTGGATTGTCAATAAAATCCCATCGAAGCTCAAAAAGCTTCTGGCAGGTCACTAAACTTGTGTATAGTCTAGCGTTGTCATGGTGGTACACAAAAGCTTTACAATTTACCAATTCCTGTCGCTTTTCGTTGATGGCTTCTTTCAAAGTAATGTTGAAATTAATACTTAAACAAATTTTAAGTACGGAAATAATAAATGAACTATAATGTAAAATAAATATCTACAGCTGTAGAAAGCATTAAGTAAAATTAAAGTGAGGAATACCTCCCGGAACAATAATTTAAAAAAAAGTAAATCGGCTTGATTGCATTCCTGCCTTAACAACTACACCGGTAGTTCAGGGTAGGGCACCAGGACGAGTCACGTATATGTATCAAAACAAGGTAAATTTTAAAATAATGGTCGTTTGAATATTCACAGAATGAATACTTATATTAAATGAAAAATTGATGGAATATTTACAAGACACCGAAAAAAAAAAGATTTAAAAAATAACCTTTACAAATCACTTACTTACATAAAAGAAACGTGTTAATTTACAAATGACCACTGGGTTTTAATACAAGAACAGAAAAAATAGCAACTTACAGCTTTAGAGTGACGGGGGCGATCCTTTAAAGTAACAAGCTCATTTACACACACACGCAAATACACAAACGACACATGACGGAAGGACCACGTGGTCGATAGCCTAACACTACTACTACTACTAGAAACTGACGCAAATCTTGACGGATGGTTGACACCGTCAAGAGATGTTGTTCAAAGAGACCTTGGCCTTCGAGGGCGAGCGTATTTATTTGGCCGGTGGTCAACCCTCTTCCTTTCTTACCCCTCTTGCGACCACCGATCTCTCACCGATCCACAAAAATGATTATGATAATTATAATTTTTAATACATTTTGATATAGCTTATATCAATATTATGCGATGAACATTCCGCACCTGGGCATCCCGGAATTATTGCGTTATCTTTAGATTACAGGTACTTTTTACCTTTTTGAAGTAGTAAAAAAGTGGGCCTAATTAAATCAAAGTAAAAATCGAAGAAAAAAATCAGTTTTGGCTTAGTTAGAAACTAATTTATATATCTGCAAAATTCTAAATATAATATAAATATATGTATCATTGTATGTGCCTATTAATGTATTTGTTAACAGGTATTCCAAATCATCATAATAAATAAATAAATTTGCTCAATTGGCGACACTACACAGCCTTATTAATGGTTTGATTTGTTAAGTGGTTGTTCACCGAGCTTGTACTAGTAACGTTCTAGTAAACTATCAATTTCTTATTGCCAGTGGCAATAGATTTGAGAAATGTATCATTTTTATTGTTTTTCAAAAGCTTGTCTCATGCGTTTATGTGCTTTGTTAAATGCATTTCTTTGATAAAGATAATAGTTACGACCGTTACAACTTGGTAATCCATGCATACATTGAATTGAAAAATACACTATGTTTTGAGTATAAATAATTATTGTACAAATATTATATTACATTTAAACACTGTTATATAAATCTAAACATTTGATAATGACAATAAAACGTCGAAACTCAAGTAGTGCTGTGTTATTTAGATTTATATATCAGTGTCTACACTTTATATAATATTTTTACAATAATTATTTGTGGTTAAAATATAGTGATTTTTTCAATTCAGTGTATTTCTTGTGAAACCCAAATATTGAGTTTATCCCAGCTTATGCAAATGTTTAGAAATGTTTAATATTTTTGCGGTCTCTTGAGTCATGTAATGGCGGTTTGCTTCGATTAATGCCTTTATTTTCCGCTTCAACTTGCCTTCCCGTATGTGGCACTTTGGAATTGAAATTTTTATTGGCTTGCGTTACGTTTTTCCCTTTTATAAAATAAAACAGTAAAACATAGCGATATTGCTTTTCCATCTTTTTTCCACTATACTACGACTACTGAATCGATTCACTATCTTTTTATTGACAATTATCTCCTTCCAAGTAGTATTTAGGTTAGATAATTAGTTAAAAATACAAGTGAAGACATCTATTGGTCGGAACTACAATGACTTAAGACTCGACCAAAGAATGTGATCTAAAATACCAGCCCAAATATTTTATTTTTGGTAATATTCTTGTTCTTTTTTAAATATTTATGAAGATTTTATATAGTCCAAATTGATTGGTGCGTTTAGTTTATAATTAGGCGCCAATTTACACTCATAAATCAAGTGTTTTCAAAATTATAGTCTAATAAAAATCAGGCATTACCATCATCTGGAAGCATTCTTGATGGTATTGATATTTGTATGGTGATTTTTTTTCTTTTTAGGTTTTTATCATATAGTGTTTATGATAGATTTATCATATTTATCATATATCGTTACCAAGATTAATTCTTCAGTAATTTCTTACCTTCTATTTGACATTTATAATACATTTGCTTGTCGCTGTTGTGTATTTCGGAATTGATCAATTCAAACATTCTACGCTAAACATATAACATTATAAACAAGGAAAATAAAACTAATATTTTATCAACAATATGTGATGTCTTGGAATCGTTTAAACAAAACCAATTTTTAGTTAGTAACCATATTAATATCACAATAGTCAACTGTTCTAATGCTAATATGGCTAGTAACTAAAAATTGTTTCTGTTTAAAAGATTTTAATTGATTGATAAAATATTAATTTTATTTCCTCAAATTACCGTTGGAAACACAAAGTACAAAAAATATAACATTATGTTTACAATTTTCTCTAAAATAATTTGAACATTACACATACATGCCACGTAGGGAGGTATACTTTCTTAGCGTTTACCATTATTTCCTGAGTTTATAAATGTACCCCATAACTACACTACACAAAATTTTATTAAAAACAATTCGAATTTCAATGAATTGCTTAAAAATAATTGAATTAAAAAGATAGATTTTCAAATCATATATCATGGCCTCATATATTTCCGTTCAACTTTCGAAATCTGAAGAAAACCATTTTCTAAAACATTTTGAAAGTATTTATCTTTATAATTAGTTTAGTGGAAGCTTTAAATAAAAGAGAAACCTATAAAAATATTTCTGGATTTTCAGTACAACTGCTCTGCACATTAAAAAAAATATTGCCTAATAAGAATAGGACACCAAAATTAATTTCAAAAAACACACAGCTATAATTAAAAGCAATGTAACAACCAGGCCAGATATTTTTTTACCCTCTATCCCAACCCCAGCAATCCAACCTCCCGCAATATTAATCTTAGCGAGCGAGCTAACAAAACTCCGTCATCCTCTTAATCCTTTACAAAATCCTTCTAACCACCTCTATGATACCACTTTAATTATCCTCATCCTAGAACGCCTTCGATACAATTCTCCAAAAATCCTTTCAACTTTCACATATTATCCTTATATTGTATTCCTAGAAATCCTAATTTAAATCCCAAATTTAAAAATCCTAATTCAACGATATTTGATCTCATTTCATCGTTTCATCCATCTACGCATTAACGACTGACGCCATATGACTGGACAAAACAAGGCAGAAAGCCCTCTGGTCGATAGTCTAACTAACTCACCAACACATATTCCATTATTTATTTATTTATTTATTTATTATTTAAATGTATATATGTATAAAGTTCGTCAAAAAAAAATGTGTATTTTTAAGAATAGGAAATGAAACTCACAGACATAACGTTAAAAATTATTGCATTCTTTGGACTTACAATAAAAATAACTGCTGGTAGTAATGTTTTCATAAATTAGTAACACAAATTCATATTCTAATAATTCATCGTAAATGTTAAACCTGAATTAAATTAAATTAATACAATAGGGCTACACAACGCGTAGCCCATTAATAAAGGAAAAATTACGCGAAATTGTTTATAAATCCGCATGATATCCGGGTTTGGTCGATAATTAATTAACGTTGTTTATGACTAGAAGAGATTTATTGACGCACATTCAATTGTACTGGGAATGGTATATAGGCTGGATAGATGCGAGCTATTTACCAATTTATACATATATTTGAATTTGCAAGTTATAATGATTCTGAAAAGAACCCGTTTTCAACGTTTCATCCAAGTCGCATTGGTCTACTTCAGACGGTGGTTGTTTGCAAATATTTAAAATTAATAATTACGAGTATATTAATTTAAAATTTTTCAAATAACTATTGCAAATTAAAATTAAAAATAGGCCCTTGATGTTTAATCATAGTGATGCGAGCGTTTGTAGTATTGAGTGTTGTTTACAATGAGGTACTTTGGTTGGTTGGATTCACATTTTTTTAATATTAAAAATTTTTCACCACGTAATAAACAAGAAACAAATTTAACAAATAATAATTTATAGAACTAAATTAAGATACTTATCATGTTTAACTACAAAAAATCAATGTAATCTTTTACTTAAATACGATTTAAATCAAGTATGATTAAACAAAAAACAAACAAATGAAGAAATATTATAGAGTAATCTTTTCCCGTTAAAAATGAATGGTTTAAAAATATTGTTTTGTTTGATTTCATTTAAATATTATATTATGAAATCAAGAATGGTCCAAAAATAAAATAAATTAAACTCCAATAAGAATTATTATTTTTTGTGAGAGGAGAGGAAATCCTTCATGGACACCCTTTTAGTAGGGTAGTGTCGGATTCCTACTTACTAAAACCTCTCCTCCTGTCTAATAGTTTTGATACCATTAACGTTTGGGCAATTTATCAGTGGGTTAATTTTTTTCAGCAGTAGTAAATAATTTAATTAATTTCAAATGAAAAATACAAACTCACTTTCAAAAGAAATGACGACTGCTCATTCTTTCCTAAACATGAAAACCCACTAATAATAAATTTACTTTGTAGATAGATGCCAACCAAAATTTTACTCTTTTCTGCTCATAGTTTTTCCAGCAAAAAAATACTCGAATCCTTATAATAATAATATATTTTAAATTCTCAGCTTCATAATGTTCATGTGCACATACAATTGTACGAAGAAAAATCTTTTATTAAAGTAGATCCCAATTTATATCCTGTGGAGCTTCTAATCTTGTACGTTTCTAATATGTCTATGATTAGATAATTCATTATCAATAAGAAACCACTACTTTCGCCTTTCATTATGTTTCCTGCAGGTCCAATTATTCCTTTTAAAATGGCATTTATTGTCTCCTTCTAGGGTGTATGCAATTTTTATTTTAGTCCAGATAGTTCCATCAGCAGCAATTTCAGTTTGATGACCGTTACTTTCATCCGAAGATAATGACAATTTTTGATTCGTCGTCGCCACAGTAGCAAATTGAAGTAGTCCCAAAGAAGTTTTCATAATATTTTCATAATGAAAATGTTAAAAATAACGAACAGTCACATTGACCTGCCGGTATCTATAGGTATATCAGAAAAGAAGAAGAGGTATATTAAAATAATTTATACCATTATTAAATAAATAAGTTTAGAAAAAACATAATATTATTATATTTTTTGATAATATTATGTTTTTTGTATGTAATTTGAAGAGAATAACTGCGAGTAACTGATACAATCGGTAATTTTTGTTCTAGCACTAAGGAATAGGATTTAAACTTTTGACATCTAATTATCATACAGGAGTTTTTTTCTTAAATATTTATTTTCTTTGTGATAGAGGTGGAATTAAAACAGACCCACCAAACATAATTAGGGAGTTAATAAATTAGTTGTATCTTATGTAGCCATCCTATATTTTGGAGATTTTATACACCATCTTTCTAATATTAAAAAAATAATAATTAACTAAGCAAACCACTAAAGTTTTATGAAAGTTAATTAATTACTAAAATTTCTAAAATTATTTAACCAAACTTACCTAGCATAAAAGCGCTAGTTTGGCGTTCTTAATCATATGCATTAGCTAATCATGTCTAAACCACAAACTCTTACATTGATTAGACATTTTTCTTAGACATTTTCTATATTACAAAGAAAACAAATAACATAATATATTACAGTTTCTATTTTCACATTAATTATTCCTTCCAGATTTAGAATGTTTTTATTTTTAATTAGTTTTATAACATAATTGTATTGTTATGATCAAGGTTCTTAAAATTAAAAGTTAAATATTTTTCGAGTTCGTAAAAAGAACACTTAATATTGAAATATTTAAAATTCTAACAAAAATAAGCTTTATAGTGTTTATGTTATGAGGTTTTAAATATAATTTTTGTCAGTTACTTTGCTTGCTTAACTTCTAGGTGCCTTTAGGTACTAAATAAGTGGATTAAATTGTTTACAATGTATAATATTTTGAATTAATAAATGAAACCTTAAATGAAATATAATTGAAACATCACTAAATCAGGTGGTACAGTTGCAACTTTATATATATATCACCTATGAAAGTTGTAAAACTTCTGAAGAATACTACTAACTATCGCAACATCTAAATAACATATCACTCAATAAGTCTCCGGTCTAACGATGAAAAACATATTTTGTTTTAGAAATTCCACTTTATTCATCAACATACTCTCCTTCAAGAGCGATAAATTAATTCAAACACTCCTTTAACTTTTCGATGTCATTTAGGTAAAACGATTTTTCTTAGCTCTCAAAATAAGTCTCAATTTCAGCAATCACTTCTTCATTTTAGCCAAATTTCTTTCCCTCGAGAATTTTTTCATATTTGCCAAAAGCTATCGACCAAACTAAAGAGTACAGTGGGTGGGAAGGCAATTCTTCGCTTTGAATTCATCCATTTAACCATTGTTTTCATCGACTTGTGACACGGAGAATTGACCTGGTGAAACAGCACTTTTTTTATTGCATATGGGGCTACTTTTTTCGATTTATGCACTCAATTAATCCAATAATGTCGTGTAATATTCACTATTGATAGTTTTACCTTTCTCCATCCAAGAAATCCTTTTTATTTCCCTTGAAGGGCTCCAAACAGCGCTCTGAATCGTCGACGCATTGTTGGTTCTGGTCCGGTGTGAGCAAATACGGCAATCACTTCGAAGCAACTTGCGCATACCCAAATTTTGATGTAAAATTGTAAAGACACTACTTTCTGATATCTTCAAGGTGTCAGCTATCTCACACAACTTCATATTACGGTTTTTTTTAACTTTTTGTGGACATTTTTTTATGTTTTTCGGAACAACTAACAACTTCATCATCATGATGTTAATTAATAATAGTTATTATCAAGCCACTATTTAGCTTCAACAGTATTTTTCTCCATCAAAAAATTATTTTCTACCCATTGTCTTGAAAATTACAAAACTGGGGTAACTAAAACTACTGTAACTTCTATACCAATGGTCAGAATTCCAAGAAATTTTGACACCTACTGTTTGAAGGTTAATAGTACCCGAAAATTATGTGGGTCTGTCAACCATATTTCTATATATGTGTTAGACCGGGGACTTATTGAGTAACTTATTATATAGTATAGGGAAATAATTATTTTTTTTTTTAAATATAAAAATATTTTATTTTAATTAGTTAGTTATACTTAAATACATTTTTTATTTCAAGTTTTTTATTATATCACAATGTGAACAATAATTAAATGTATATTGTACGTTAATATATATTGCTATCTTTTCTAAGGCAAAGAGAATTTTGAGTCTGCAATTGTCCATTTATATAACATTTCTGTTCAAAATTCTTTTGTGCAAGATCATTTAACTTATTTTTTATTCACTATATTAAATATTATAGCTATGTGTATATGTAAATATGTTAAATTTTATATAATATAGTCTTAACACTTAAGGATTTACCTATTTTAATTAGTTAGGTTTTGGAGAAAATAACTGCTAAGTCCAATTACACGTAAAAATAAATAACTTATAATTGCAACAAGGACAATTCTAAAGTATAATTTCCAATGGTGTTCTGCTTCTGCACGCGAACGGGGTCGTCTGGAGTCTTCTCTTAGACAATTATAAAACGCTTAAAAGCTGCAATCAGGTAGTCGTACCGTGATTAACGCCCTACGGCTATTACCCACATAGCAGAGTGTTCTTTTGCATTTTGTTGCTTTTCTTATTGCGGATTAGCATTAGGGAGGAGTGTAACGGTCATGAAATCGATAATGGATGATGAAAGTTTGAGGTTAATTGTGGAAATTGAAGATGGATGACTTGTATTCTTCAGACGTGGTTATTGTGATAGAGTATTGTTTAATAAAAATATGTTTTTTTCTGGGATTTGTAAAGAATATTATATGATGTTATTAGTTGATATAAAAAATGCGTATTGTGATAGGGTAAAGGTGAGTTTTATGAGTACGTGAAAATATTTATATTAAATAAAACACTAGTTTGGCACTTTTTTCACTTGGTGCCAAACTAGTGTTTTATTTAATATGTGATAGGGTATTGTTTAATAAAAAGATGTTTTATGGCATTTATAAAGAATATTGTATGATGTTATTAGTTGATATAAAAAAATCGTATTGTTAACACTTTTGCCCAAGTAAATAGTGAATCGTAAAATTATTTAGATTAGTTAGACTTTTTTGTCTGTTGTTTGTAAATCAAACACATTAATAACCATTTCTAAAACTAACTTACATAAATATATAATTGACTTATTCTACAAGGAGAAAGGATTCTAAAATTTGACTCTAATTAAACATTTATCGTTAATGAAATATCCACGTTCACCTCATGTATGTCTATCAACAATTATATTGACAATTATATTTAATAACGGAAGTTATTTTAACAAATGCAGAATATGTATTTTATCTTTTATTAAAATTAATCGTATACGACAAAATCATATTTCAATTCGCTAATTAGCTAATGAACCAAAATTGCGTTCTTTATATGCATAATAAGCAAGTATTGATTACCAGAGTAGAATTAAATTGAAATATCTTATAAGAAAAGTTTTTGAATTATTGTTTTTTTTATTAATTATTTCTACGTGCTGATTTTTGATCTTATTAGAGTACCAATGACTATAGAGGCATCTATTGTCTTAAGTTTTTACTTTTTGGGCGTTATAATGTGTAATAATTGATCTGCCCTAATTTTAAAATAGTTTCCATTTTACACTAATGTACTCTTTAAATACTAGTTCATTTGTTTTTAATATCAGCATTAAAATATTTAATTTATTTTGAAACAGTAATCATAAAACACTTATTCTATATTATATTGATATTATTTGCTAGACAAAATTAAAATTAATTTTATTTTGAAACATCATTAGTTTTATAGATAAAAGTAAATTACAAAAATCATGCTTTAAAAATCCATGGTTAATACATTCTGTTAATAGTTTACATCAAATTTTTGGTGGTATTTTTGAACATAAAATTAATAAACTAAGTTAACTAGTTAAGCTAATAAACTAAAAGTGAGTTAAGTCTGCAGTAATTAAACCAAAAAATCATAAAATCAAAAAATATCTCAATTTTAATCATAAGCACTATTAATATGACATATATATATATATATATATATATATATATATATATCTATATATATATATATATATATATATATATATATATATACATGTTTTACAATAAATGGTCAAATATCCACAAAGACCATTATTTATAGAATTAATTCTTTCTAATGCCGTTTATGGCATAAATGTACAAGTGCTGGAAATACTTCGCTGAGGAATAAATGGAATTGACAGTACGATTCGACATTTTAATTTCTATCACGAAGTAATTACACACACTAAGTGAAGCTAATGATTACTTTGATGGAATTTTAATGACTCTATTATAATAGAAGTAAACTATAAACGTGTTGGAAATAATTACATTACAAGTAATAAAGGTATTTTGTTAAACTCAAGTAACAGATTGCTGAATATAGTGATGTTATAATTATACAATTAACACTATGAATAAGTAGGTACGATTACTGTTTTAAACAAATATTGTTATCTTACGTCTGATCTGCATAAGATCTTTAAATTATACACAAATTTAATAAATATGATAATAATGAGAATTGTTTTAAATCAAGTTTTATGTAATATTATGCGAAATTAATGGGATTTTCTATAAATATAAGTTCAAATATATTTTATAATCTATATACTTACTAATTCATCAATTACCAAATAACTAATAATTAAATAATTGCTAAGTCTATGATATACACATGCTGGAAAGATTATTTATTACCAGGTGTTATTATTTAGTACGGTTTCTTAGTTAAATTTAATTTATAAAGCAAATAATTTTTGAAAAAAGGTAATTGCGGAGGCCTCTACTTTGTGATACATTATTATATAAATGATTGTAAATACCTTTTTTATATACACACACTTTTAATTTTTATTTGTGACTATAGTTTCGGCAGATTTTCTGTCGTTTTCAAACTATACTTTAGTATTAGAGTTTAGTATAGTTTGAAAATGATAGAAAATCTGTCGAAAATGTAGTCACAAATAAAGATTAAAAGTTTGTGTATATAAAAAAAGGTATTTACAATTATTTATATTTTTAAATAATTTTTGATCCGGCCTTATTTATTTATTTGGAATTTTGAAGTACTTCCGATGACTTTGAAACGTGTTTAGAATGTTTACTTGTCTATAATTTTTTTAACATTCAAAAAGTATATCAACTCTTTTAGTTCTTGTGAAATCATAAATTATGTGCAATTATTTATTTATTTATCTATCATTACTTGATATCTGATGAAAATTGTATTTAATTTATTTTATTTATCCTACCTTTCTGCTATTCCTGTGTAGGGGGTTTTATTTCTCTCTATCTTGGGTCTTAGGTTTTTTTTTTCTTGGTCTTCCTCTGTTATTTTTTCATATTACACACATTTCCTATATTCTCTTAATTCAGCATTTGTGCCATGCCATCTTTAATGTCTCTTCGTTATTTTTTCATTCATTGATTTTATCTGTACATTTGGTCACCTTTTTGTTTTGGTTTTATTTTTTATTTTTCTTAAAAACCCCTTATCCGAAACCATTTCTTCGCCTGAAGAAGCCACAGTGTGGCGAAACAATTGTAGCGTTTTACAATATATTTGAAAGTGATTAAATAGTTTTATTTATATAAAAGTGCTTATCCGAAACACTAGGAATTCTTTGTTTTTGTTTTATTGTTTCTTTTTTTGCCGAAGAAAGTGTTTTTGGGCATGTAAATAGTTTTGCTGTTATCATATTTCGTCTTTAATTTCTTTTCTATTTTCCAGTTATTTTTATTGTACCTAGAAACCTAGGTGTGTTCTATTTGATCTATTTATTTTATGATTATTTCGTACTGTTTTTTTTCATGAGCAATTATAACGGATATTTCCGTTAAATAAAATTCACAACAATGTAAAATGTAAAGAAGATGCAGAATCCATCAAGGATTTTAACTAAAAGTTGTAAAAAGTAAGTAAACATAATATTACTGCAAATTTTAATAGATTAATTCAAACAAATTTTTCAAATAATTATTGATGATGTTTTACTGATTGGAGGGTGGGATAGAGGCCACCCACTTACCCTAAATATACATCTAAACTTTAATTTCTTATCGTCTCGCGTTTCATAATAAATTTAATTAATTTTTTTTTAATAAGAAAAAATTAAAAATGTAAAATTTTTGAGTGAGTAAATTAGTACAAATTTTAGGCATGATTGGTGGGCATACTTTAAATCTAAATTAGGTAAGATTAGCTATAGAAAGTCATTTATATTTAAACTCAAATTTTGATTTTGTTTTATATTTTATTACATAAAGGGTTTGATTGTTTTTAGCAGCAAAATCATCAACGAATAGCAATTAAAGCTATCATGTATATGTAGGGTGAGTGGGTGGCCTCTATCCCACCCTCTAATCAGTAAAACATACGTGAAGTTTTTAATTAAAAGTTGAAAAAAAATAAAAAAAACATAAAATATTTGCATTTTTAGAGATATATTCATACAAATATTTAAAATAATGAAGTTTTACTCACTAGATGGTGGGATAGAGGCCACCCACACACCCTACATATACAAATTAACTTTAATATTGATCGCCTCGCGGTTTGGAATAGCTTTAATTTAAAATTTTAAATAAAAGAAAATTGATAAAGTAGAATTTTTGAGTGTGTAAATTATTATTTTGCCTATTACTAATAAACACTAAGAGTTACATGAAATTTATATAACAATTAATTGTAAAGAATCCAAAATTGACGAAATTATAAAGAATAGCCATTTTACGTAAATGTCATAGTTTTCGAGAAAAATATAGGGAAATTGATTAGAAATTAAAAACGCTTGGTTTGTTTCACAGAAAATTTATTATTTCTTCTCCGACTAGTTTCGACAATATGTCATTTTCAAGGAGTAATGACATATTACAATATGTCATTTTCAAGGAGTAATGACATATTGTCAAAACTAATCGGAGAAGAAATAATAAATTTTCTGTGAAATAAACCAAGTGTTTTTAATTTCTAATCAAGATATTAATTAATTAAATATATAAATATAGGGAAAATATTATGATGGTCACATTATCTTGTTGAATACCAGTGTAACTAGTAGTCTTACTATATTAATTATCTGCCTGATTAAACCATTATTTGGCATCCAATTGACGCAGTGTTAGACATTAAAAATTCTGTGAAAATTCTCAACCTAAATGTTTTATTTCCCACATGCTTTATTTTTGTTTTTACTATACATGTTATTAGTAGGTTTATCATTGTTTCTTTACCTCTGTCCTACTAAATCTATATGCATTTCATTGCGTATATTTATTAGTTTATCGCTAAATTGTCTTATTATAAATACCTACGTACTTCTTCTTCTGAATCCACTCTGATTGTCCTCTGTTGTTATTTCTAATTTATCTTTCAGCCTTATTTCTAAAATTCTTCTAAAAATGTTGCAGGGTATACTTGTTATTGTAACGCATCTATAATTTGCTCTCTTCTTTTATCTTCTTTCCTATATATTGGTAGTGTAATTCCTGTGTTTCATTCATTTAATATTGTTTATTGAGTTACCTGAAGATGAACAGTAATTTTGATTTGTTTTGAAACTGTGGAGAAAGTGATTACAAGTGTCTTTATTATTTCATTCATTTGGTGTTTTTCCAGTTCCTAATATTGCATTAAATAATTTTATAGTTCCCCAATTCGCCTATCCCCAAGTGTTTCATTATCTCGTTTAGTTAACACAACACCTGAAATCTAATGACCACGCTCAGCGAAGAGAATTGAAATTGAACTGCAAAAAGCGGATGCTAATTTTTCGAGAAAAATCATCCTAAGCGATGAAGCACTATTTCACATTGATGGTTTTGTCCATGTTTTGTTAATCGGCAAAAATGCTGTGTTTGGGGTTCGGAGAACCCACATGTGATTATCGAGAACAAATGCATACACAACGCGTCAATGTTTGGAGTGGGTTTTACACCGGATGCATCATTTACCATACTTTTTTGAAAATACAGCTGGTCAAGCAGTGACTGTGACTGGTGCTCGATATCGCGACGTGCTCACACCGTTCTTTCTGTTGAAATTGGATTATATTGATCTGGCCAATGTGTGGTTTCAACAAGACAACGCCACGTGACATACAGTCCGTAAAACAATTCAATTACTGCATGATACAATTCCTGGTCATGTACTGTCGTGTTTTGGTGATCAGAATTGGTCTCCTAAATCGTGTGATTTAACACCACTAGATTTCTTTTTATGGGGTTATTTGAAGTCAAAGGTATATATCAACAAGCCCACAACCACTCGTTCATTACAGGAGGAAATTAAACGCTCTATTAATGAAATTCAGCCAGATTTATGCAGAATGGTCATGGAAAATTTTGAAAAAAGAGTGCTTATGTGCCAGCAAAGTCGTGGAGGCAATTTTCCCGATGTGTTATTTTATTTAAAAAAACCCTATTCTATATACTTCTACTATACTCCATGAATCAATAAAAAAATCACAATTTAAAGACTAAAAACTGTGTGTTCTATTTAATTCCAATCTTGCGTTAATTTTGTGACACCCTTTATATTAATAATAAAATTCGAGCTCTTTTATTGTAATTGTAATAAACTATTATTCTTTTCATACAATTATAATGAAAAATCCCAATCATATATAAATAGATGTATAATTAAGAGAGGAAGATATCGAAAAGCAAATATGTTCTTGTAATTAATACTGTCTTTCTGATTTTAAAAGTTTATTAAGGCTAAATATTTTAAGGTTACAAAAAATCAATTTTTGAAAATTCGTTATTATAAATAAAAAAGTCTCAAAACACATATTCACATTGGATAAAGAAATAAATATCAAATGATACAGAACGGCGACAAAATTGTATAATGATATTTTAAAAATCTTAGAAAAAAGTTCTCAAATATGTTTCTATAATTGGAATCGTTAGGTATTTACCTAAGGCATCGCTTCTCGACCTATGGCTAAGATCGAAATGTATGTATTTACTTAAGGCACTGTAAGAGTTATGTTAAATTCGTTTAATAATAATTTTGTATGACAATAAGTGTAGGGAAAGTATAATGGTGACTACATCACCATTTTCTTTCTAAAAATTGTTGAATTGATATTTAAAGATTATAAACGGATATTTACGTTAAAAACTCTAACAATAATTTAAACACATATTGAAACACTTACTATGTTTCTACCACAATTAATTTATTGTTATATGTTTACGCGGTTTACATATATACAAAAATTCACGACTTAAGGTTCGACCTATTTTCAACATAGTAAGTGTTTCAATATGTGTTTAAAAATGGATTACCACCTAGTTACGGTCACAACCATCATGAAGTGCTAACAATAATGTTTAAAGTTGAATCATAATGATGGTTGCGATCGTTAATTCATGGTAATTGAAATTGCAGATATTAAATAAAATAATTGCTATGTTTTTACCATAGGTGTTTATTGTTTTTAAATTAAATCATAAATACAAAATCAGCACTTAAGTCTCAACTTTTGACATAAAAATTACAAACGCGGGTGTATTTGTGAAGATTCAGATTATAAATTGGATGATTGGATTATTTAAAAATTACAGCAAACATACTTAATCTATACACTGTTCTTCAACATCCAGTACTTTTTAATCGAATCTTCCAATAAATACTTCCACTTTTGTTAATTTATGTAACTTGAAAATGACTGCAAAAAATAGAAACTTAATTAATGCTTTTGTATTTACAATTTAATTTATGAGCTGATCTTCATATTTTTCTTAAATTGATTTAGAATATACAGATTATATCACATTTTAATACCACTTTATATCTTATAAAAATAACTATAAATATTATAATAATAATATTGATAATAAATTTACTAACGAAAATTCGATTCCCTTAAAAAAGTCTATATTATAAATTTGTATAACTTTTCAAATAATAATTAATATTACATTTAAAAAAGATCAAAATAATAAAACTAAATATAGCTTATAATTTAATATATAAATTTCTATTAAATTATTACGTTTACGTTTATTATAACTTTATAGAAATTATAAACGGTACGTAAAATAATATACAGTTCATATTATAAAGAAAACATAATGTACTTTATTACAAATGGTTGCACTTTAATACTAACGATTAATATTCAGTTTTGGATGACCTTTAAAATGAATGAAAATGATTACTTTTGTCACCGGGTGTACACAGGCACACACATGTCCTGGAAAGTGGGGCAACCGCCGTTAGGGTGGGAAAAAATGTAGTGGGGCAAAGATGTCCAGCATCTAAGAATGTGGAAGGGGCAATGGAGGGGAAGTTGTGGAAGGTAGGCCGGTGGTAGGGCAGTAGAAAAAAATGTGAAAAAAATGGGCGGGGTGGACGCTGCTAGGGCGGCTGCCGGTAGGGTGAAAAAAAAGGGGCTTATAATGCAGGCGGTTGGAAATTACAGGGTGACTTCGGTGAATTGCCACCTTGGATTTTGTGGGTGTTTTTTTTAATACGCTACGCGGTCGTGTTTTTATTGATAAATTATTGCTTTCTTACAAATGAAAACAGTACACTGGCAAAAAAAATAATAGGGTGCTTCATGTGGTAACCAGTGAGAGGCAAAAAAGCAATTGTAATAGTAACTACACCCTCCTGTGGTTTTAATGAAAGTATTCTATTCTAAACGATTGTTTTCTTGCTATATTTTTTTGTTCAAAAAATTAGAATTTTTTAATGTTTAAATATTAATGTAGCTGCTTGTAATATCTATTCACCACGATAAAAAAAACAAATATACCATAAATGGGGCGAAATATTAAAATATATTACATTAGGCTTGCTATTAAATTGATTCTATTTTAAATTCGATACTTGTTCTGCTACTTTCTTGATGGAACCAAATTTTCATTACTTCTCCCAATATAATTCTATTTTTATTATAAATTTGATATTGACTGCTTAATATTATTTTATTTAAAGTTCAACCAAGTTAAAAGTATATAAATAAATACGAATCACTCATATATAAAAGAGAATTAAGACTTCTTAGATTGGTAAAGATTGGCAATAGTATACCTGAAATTCTTGGATTGGTCGTACTGATACTTGGTGAAACTCGATTGTAAACTCGTTTGATTTTGAGTTACACAGATTAAAGTGATGTTTCCACATTTCAATTGAATGATTTAGTATAGTTTTTATCTTGAATAAATACTAGAATTGATTTATTTGTGTATTTATCATAATTTGCTTGAATTTTAATTGAATATTAGTATTGTAATTGCATTTTTCATGTCACAAAGGTATTTCTTAATAATGAATTATCTATTATCATTAGTATGTCTAAATAATTGATGTTCATTCTTGTTTTTTAATATATTTAATGTAATGTAATTGACTGATTAAGATACTCAATATCGATATTAAATTTAGACTGGATTAAGATTAATTGTAATAAATTTTTAGTAACATTTTAATGTAGTGTTTGAAATAAATATGTTGAACGCAAAATTTCAGCCATCTGTATTCGAGGCGTTCGCAGGTGAATGAATCGGGCCTGCATGATTTATCGCGATTTAATGCTATTTTAAGTGAGGGAAGTCGCCAATTAATACCACCCCCGAAAAATTTGCATTCACCTTTATTCGCTATGCACACGTGCCTGTCGGTGCTAATAAATTTGGCGTGAAACTGAAACGAAAAATGGACGCAGGGAAAAAAAGAACATTCAACGCGGGTCGATTTAAAATTCAGATTCCTTCAGCTGACGTCGCGGACATACATGGCCTTAGATGTACGCCGTTACATTTGCATAATGTATGAAGGGGAAAAATTCCCGATGCACGGGAAGCATTTCTCCGTGACAGGTAGTATTCAGGGAAGATATAAATTACCTTTTAATTGAACGTAAATTTGCGGCGCCGTAAAAATCCTTCGACGCATTTTACACGTCGATAAATTTTATTATCCGGGGAAATATTGTTGGAAGCCAATTAAAAAACTCGCACGAAAAATCTACCGGCCGACACGCACGATTTTCGCAATTTCCTCGATTCGGCCATCAGGTGGTCGCTCGACCGTTTAACTCGGATATTTATTCACTCGTTAATGTCGAACACGCAATTAGATTATGTCCCGAAGAGAGAAGAAAAAACGGCTCCAATTGGTGTTCATGTAACGTGCATTACTGGAATTATTGAATGAACACTACTGCACAATAAATTATATGGTATCCATTGTAATCTAGAATGGGCGATTAATATATATGCATACCAATTATAAACAATTGTTGACTGAGTTTAATGGCGTAAAATAAATATAAAGTGGAGTTCAAATAAATCAAGAAATTACTGTGATAAGTATAATCTGCACTTTATTATAAGCTCCCCATATAATACATTGAGAAAATACATTAAGACCAAGAAGTTGCTTTTAATTAAAAAAAACGAATTTGTCATGAAAAATTTGTAGAAATCGTTTATAATATAATCGTAGCGAAGAGGAAAAGTATAGACTGGAGATAGAACTGTTACTTGTCATCATAATTTAACTGGAACTATACTATATTGTGAATAAACATTAGTTAAAAGTAGAGGAAACTTTATCTACAGTTTTTTTTTAGATTTTCAGTAACTGTTATAGTTTTTGAATAAAGTACAAAATCACAACGATGGTTACTTCATGGTTATCCATAATTTAGGTACTGAATAAAATATAAGTTTTTACCATAATTGTTTAAATTAACAAAGGTTAGTGTAATTGTAAAAAGAGGTCTTTTGGGCCATACCAGCTGATTTAATCATCATGTTTATAAAATTAGTTAACGAAATTTGATAAATTTGACGATAAATCCGACACAAAAGACTTTGAGCAAACATTCATTTGATATACATTTTGAGTACAATATAATACTCATTTTAAATGATAAATTAAACCTTCACATAAATCAAAAACAAATTTTCTATATATATTTTCGTAAAATAAAATTATCACAATGTTTCAAATAATAAAATAAAAACCGCAAAATTTTGTATATAGCTAAATCATTATATGTTGTTCCCAAGATTCTGTGTTTGAGTAATTTCTTTGTGTTAAAGGAAAACCGTGTATTTAGCAAGGTAGATATTATAAAAATAATACATAAATGTAACAATTAAATTCAAACTTTAAACAACCATAGTAACTAACTAATTAATCCATAACCCGAAAACTGGTCAGTTTATATCTGTTCTGTTTTCATTAACTCCAGAGCTTATGTATCGAAATTCTACTTAACTAAACATAAAAATATTTAATATCTTCTTATATAAAATTTTCTTTAATATTTTTATATTTTTAAATTCATTAGTTACAACGGATTGTTGCCTGGCAACATCAATCATTCACGTGGGTGGAATATGGACCACCGACCGCTGTTTGTCAAACAATGGCACTGGATTTCACAATAATAGAAAATATTATACCTAATTTGATAGTTAACAGCTGTTTGGGTATTACACTATATACAGTGGAAATTAATTTCAACGACATTCTATATTAATTATAGCGCACTAGCAATGGCTCAATGATAAATCGACAGAGTTGTTTTTAAGAAAGAAGATCTCATCAGTACAGACTCATGATTAATTTGATTTTTAATTTTTCACATCATTTTGAAAATCATGTTAATAATACAGCTCCACTAACAAGATATAATAGATAGAAACCCGTGGCTGTAAATGTTTTTAAACTTACTTTTATAATACAATATCTGTTGCGGTATTAGTCGGGAAAAAGTTTTTAAATAAGTGATTTATTTTGTCTTAATAAGACTAAGTTATTATACAGGGTGAGTTTTTTTTAGATGTTCTCTAGGGATCTTGGAAACTATAAGAGATATAAAAACGGTTAAAAGGGGAAAGAAGTGTAGATTTATAAGACGAATAAAATTCCACTTTCAAAGTTTTCAAAAAAGTGAAGGGTAACTTGATATTTTAAAAAAAGTATAAAGTTACAATTTTTCAAATCAATATATCTCGGTTATTATAACAGATGGAAAAAAACTGTAAAGGACAAAGTTTTAGATAATTTTACGCAGATTAATAAAATATATTTAGAATTTTTTATTAGCAATGAAAAATATAAAAGTAAAACAATTGCTGTTTTTTTCTATGATATATTGATTTTAAAAAATATCTAGTTACCCCTGACTTTTTTGGAAACTTTGAAAGTGGAATTTTATTTGCCTCGTAAATCTACACTTCTTTCCCCATTTAACCGTTTTTCTATCTCTTATAGTTTCCGATATCCCCATTGAGAACATCTAAAAAACTCACCCTGTATATCAAACCTCAAGTACCTTTGTTGTTTAGCTTACTTTACACGTTAAGTAAATAAATATATTAATACGTTCTAAAATATACAATTAAGTAATCCTTATATAAAATATACTAAAATCATATAATATACATTAAAGTAATTAAGTTAACTCAAAGAGATGTAATCGTATCATAGTCTGTACAGTCAAAAACGATTCCATATTCTTCTTTTAAATAATAAAAATATTAACCAATAATTTATACGTTTTAATATATTACGACAGTATATTTTGTATATTTTATATTTTGGGCCAGAAATCTTTGTGGCACTATATTTTAGAATATCTACGAAATCAATATTAATGCGTTTTCGAAATTTCGAAAGTAATTGACAATTTTTCGTCGCCTCCCGCGCCGTCTGCTTATACTTTACATTTTGGCAATGCTCCAGGGTAAAAATATTTTTAGTTTACCGTTTAAATTGTGCCAACTATTGCTGAATGATCGAAAAAATGCAAATCATTTATTCAAAACCATATTATTATAATAGAGTAATTAAATGAAATTAATTAATAAATGACAATCATAAAAATACGTAACATTTTAAAGACATAAATCAAAATTAATTGTTTACATATTTTAATCAGCCTTACTTCTATAAAAATTGTGTGTTTGTTTAAAACACAATAGAGTAAATTGTTAAAAACTAAATAAACCAAATGAAAACTGCTTCTAATTCTTACTTCACTTATATGTAGGTTTCTGTTGCGATCAATAAGTAACTTAGTTTCAATAAACGTTGAAATACATAAATTAGTTAAGTAATAAATAAACACAGTTAGTTATTTATAGTAACCACATTGTTTTCGTAAAGTAAGAAATAATCTCAGTCTATAGTAAATTTGATTGAAAATACTTCACGTGAATTCGAACAAATTTTCTGTATCTTTTCAACACATTATATCCTTTTTAAGTATATTTTCCAATAAAAACAACCTCCTATCCTCTACTTTATGATGAATTACTCAATTACTCTCACTTAACCTGTGGTGAAACATTTTCATGTTAATTAGAAGGTTAATTAAACACTTGGTTTTGTTTCACTAATTTTATATTTCTTCGACCAGTTTCGACCATTGGTCATTCTCAAGAAGATATGTACAAAAATTTACAATTTACTCATATATATCAGTAAATTGTAAATGTGTGTACATATCTCCTTGAGAATCACCAACGGTTAAAACTAGTCTGAAAAATATAAAATTAGTGGAAAAAAAACCAGTGTTTAAATTATCCTCTACTTATTTGCTTAATTAAATTAACATGTCTGTAAAATATTGGAGCAATACTAGTAGCAAATAATTTAAAATTAATGGTTTTTATAGTACTTAATTAAGGATTTAAAGACATTTAATTACAAACAAGAACATTCCAATAATTAGTATTTATCAAAAAAATTTCAATTCGTTATTTGTGATCTAAATCACATTTTATTTCTTGTTTGAAAACCGAATTTTCCCAAAGAATTGTCGGCAATAAATTCCTTTCATCGCACCACTATGTGTAGGTAAAAATAATGAAATGATGCATTGCTAGACGTTTTGAGGCTGTGCACATGCAACGCATTTCACGTGCCAAAAATGCTGTTATGACCAGCTTGACCTTATAAACATCAAATGAAATCAACAAAAAATAAATGTATGAAATTTTATATTGTTTCAATCCCATAAAAACAGTAGTTTTGCTCGTACAAATAATAACAGATTTTTTAAACGAACCCGTATTTATTATTAATAGTATGTTTGAAATTATAACAAATTGTTAAAAAAAAACGATTTCTAATAAATAAAGCACTATAATTTCGTTTGTATAACTTGTAGTTTATTTTTATGACAAATTTAAATCATCATATTCAAACATTAAATTGCTGAAACTATAGCCACAAAAATTATATCCAAGTAAAATGTATAATACATAAATATTATTTAAAACGTATAATGAATAATTAAACAGTATAAACATTGATCAAGTAAGGGTTTACATATTTTCTATATTTTCGTAGGGTTTAATGGTTATAAAGGTAATGATGATGATAATCATTTTAAATACATTATTTGTTATTTTACTAGATTCACTTAAAGGCTTACAATATTTAATTATTTAATTATTTTACTTTAACTAATTTCAACACTACCCACGTCTGCACGAATTGAATTCTTACTAAAACTTCTTTCTCTACGACTTCTAAGAAATAAGAGTGTGTCAATATTAATTTCATCATTATTTTAGTGATGAAAACATAGCATTTAGTAAAAAACAGTAAAGTGAATTGAATTACCACGTAGGAAAGGTTACAACCATCTTTAAGACTAGTATTACAAAACTGTAGATCGAAAACCTTTAAAATAAATAGATAGTACACCAATGTAAAAAAGTATTGATTAATCTTTAGGATTTTTCTCAGCGTTGAAAAATCACGTTTTAATCATAACCATTAAACTCCTCAATATTTTATCGCTTAAACAAACAATTCATTCCGATTGATTTCGACCACCCTCTCGAGATTACGGTTCGTCCGCCGCCAATCGGCGTTATTTTGAAAAAAAAATGGTCGCCGCTGAAAAAGATTAGATAAAATTTAATGGGTCCCCATTGGATTACATAACCGAGTAATAAAAAATAACCTCTCCAAATTAACCGTCACCAGCGAGGTCCAGTTTATGATTGTAATTGATTTGCAAATAAACAGAAAAGTTTCCAGGATTGGAAAAAATTTATATATATATTTGTTATTGTATTGTATTTCCTCGTGAAGTGAAGTCCGCTATTTATTGTCGGCGTGTTTGTTTAGTACCGCTCGTGAGCCTGGACGATTTTTTCCCTCTGGAATTGTGTCACGTATCAGGTTTTTCTGGTAAGGATTTACTCTGGAAGTGTGCGAAGTCGTTACTTGATGGCATTCAATTTGTACGTTTATAGTTAGTTCTGAAGAAAAATCAATCTGTATTAGGTTATTGCGCTATTGTTCTTGCAGGTATTTTCATCTCTCATATAAATCTATTACCAACAAGTAAATTTAAATTAAAAACAATTGGTTTGTTTGAACTTTATATATTCCCAAGCGAATATATAAAATTCAGCGAAACAAACCAAGTATTTTTAATTTAATCTTACCTATTAATTCACAATGTTTTACATTGAAGAGATAAATGAGAAAATCATTCAAGAAACTATTATAACACTAAAATATACATTTTTTATATTTATTGTATGCTCGTTATTCATTCCATTTTACTACAATAAAAACTTTTGTTTTATATTTTAAATCCAATGATAATTGATATTTGAAGTTAATTAAACAATTATAATAATTATTATTAAGTGTTATCAAAATTTTTAACATAAAATTAATATATCTAAGTAAAATTTAAAAGTTGTAAGTGAATTAAGATTATAATTAACAGATATATAAGAAATTAATTTTTGTTTGGGACCATGCTTGTAATTTATTTATTGTAAACAAAACCTTTAGATAAATACACATTTGTACATAAACCTTAAAATAGTGACTTAGAAACTAGAATAAATTAAAAATACTCGTGCATTAAATATTAACAAAAACATAAAATATTTAAAATACATTATAAATTATGAAATAATTAAAAATTACATTATTAATTAAATAATATCGCCATTATTATTATAAAATAGCAATGTAATTACTTATTATAATAATTAAAAGTACAAAAACATTTCGTGATTCTACAACAATGAGTCTTACTGAAGGATTTTGATATATTTTACTTATTATAATGTTTTATATAAATATTAATACTGTACAATTCTAAAACGGGCCAAACGAATTTAATAAATTATATATTAAAGAAATATTTACTTATATTATATTTATTTATGAAAACAGTATATATTTTAATCAACTTATCTGAATTACTTCTTAAAACTATGTGCAAATTCAAATTGGTAACGTGTTCCGAGCGAGTAGGGAAATCGCTTAAGGGTGAGACGTTCATTAATTCGATGGAAATTGCAACCTAGCGCCATCTACAATCGTGGGATCTAAGTTTAGTTTTCCTTTCGACGTTTTCAGCCACTCCCTACAGTTTCATCTGGTTTCAACCTGCTGTAGATATTATCTATCTGTAAAGATTTAGAAGTTCTCATATTATGCATGTCTTTATTTTATAATTCGAATGCATTATATTATGATAACCGAAACGAAATCTCTGTCAACATCAATAGCATACATGTTATTTCAAAAGTTTAATATTTTATATTTTATTAGTTAGAGCATCTTTTATATTATTACATTTGTGTGTCTTTAGGCAACGTAAGTTTTTTTCCTTTAGCAATAAATCACAATTCGTTTTAGATATTTCTCAATGTATTAGTAATCACACAAATAATTTACTATTATATGTTTTAGAGAGAGAAACATCTTTATTAAAGATTATATAATTATAACAACAATTTATTGTGATTCTTCGTCTTCTTTTTCTTCTTCATGGCTATCGACAGTAGGTTTTTCAATCTTTATATATTTTATTAAATATAAAAATTAACTCACTATTTGTAACATTTTTAATTTTAAGTTTCATCTCATTGTCAAGGGACTATTAAATTTTTTACTTAAAATTTGAAAGAATCACCCAGTAGTTGAAGAATAACTATATTTTTTTATTCAAAATTTTTGAAAAACGTTTATTAGTAAAACTTTCGTAAAGGTACTATAGTTTATTAAATTTTTTAACTCTAACTCTAAAGAATTACTTTACATACGTATTTTTCTATATCATGTTGCTATTTTTATTAAAAATTTATTATAACATAAAGAGAATATTACAAATTAAACAAACTTAAATTTTTTTTATTATATCTAAACATTTATTAAATATTTCATTAAAATATTATTTTGAAAGGGTAATATGCTTTATTTAGCTAAAAAGAACATGGAATATAAAAAAATAAACTTTGTTTAACATTTTTGGTGATATTAAGAAATGTTATATAAAGTTTTGCAGAATTCTATACCCAGTTTTAAATAATTAAATGAAATGCATTACATCAAAACCCAAATAAATTGTACTTTCCCTTAGATAACTCAATTATATAATCCTGGCATGCATTGCGTTTATACCATAGTGAGAAAATATAGTAAAAGGTTTCTAACTATATATGAAATAATTTAGTCAAAAATCTCTGCAAAAATTTTACGGTATGCTCTTCATACAAATCGTTTTATGATTGATATTTCGAATGTGTTAACGATTTTTTAGCGTTTAAAGGATTTTACATGTATCTCTTTATTGAAAATTGAATTCTTTTATTAACCTTTTCTTTCTTTGTGTATTTTTGGAGAAAATTATTAACTATAACATTATCATATAAAAGTAGCATTCATTTTAAAGCAGTGAAGCAACAAAGATCACTATTAAGCATTGCTATAATTGTATTTTTATTGATAACAATACCTTTTTTTCTATAAATAAACTTACCATTTTCTTATTTCTATAATTTGGGAGTTTAGATAGTAAGTGTTTAACCAAATGTACGTTTCACGTTTTATTATATCATTAAAGATAACTGTCCGCAATCAGTGATATAAACTCTAAAATGAGAGTATCTGATTTTTTCGGCCAAAATATATGGCAATATTAATCAAAAAATACAAATTTCAAAATATAATAAACTTACATACAAGGCTATACATGGTGGTAATATGTCATTGAAATACTCAATAAATGTGTTATTATTCTACTTTATAATACAATACATAATAAGTTAAAATTATAACAAAACACATGAAACAATACATACAATTTAGATTGTGATATATTTACGTAAAAACTGACATATCAGTATTTTTGAAAATGAAAAAAAACACAGTTTATTCCTTACTTCACTTGTTTATTAAGTGTTAAATGTACATTTCATTCACAAGGTGAACATTATCAATATTTTGTGAACGAAATGTACATTTAACACTTAATAAATAAGTGAAGTAAAGATAAAGAATAAACTGTTTGTTATTTTCATTTACAAAACACCACGTAAACTCAAACCAACAATAGTGATCAGTATTTCTATTAAAGAATAATGATGATAAATATAAATATGTAAACATATTAATACATTTGAATCACAGATAAAATACTAAAAATATATACTTTTATTTATAATTTTTAAAGACTAAGACAAATGTATTTTTAAGGTTCAGCAGTGACAATACCAAAACCTTGGAAATAAAGTCTATAATCATCTACTCATATCAAACATATTAATAAACACATAAAAATGATGTATTGTATAATATATTACATGTTTTTTAGTGGTAAAAACGTAGAAAGTTTTAGTTTAGTGTATATGGTACATCATGTATTACCACGTGATCGCAACTATCCTTATAATATTATACTATCTCCATGTTCAGTTGTAATTTTATATTTAAAATAAAAATCTCTTTGCATTGTTGCATTATTTTTCGCGTTAAATTTACACTGCATTATCTTAGTACTTATCACCTTAAAATAATTCACTTTGGACTGGTTTTAATAAGTAAAATTACATGTTTTTTTTATATATTATGCACAATATTAATTGCAAAAATATATACCCCCAAGGGTAAGATACGCATAATATTTATATTATATAAAATCATTTCCTTTAAAATAAACTACATTTGTTCTTTAATATAATCAAGTTTAACATAACTCCTCTGAGAAAATATACAGAATATGTATTTGCAGAATTAAATAAATGTTCATTAAATAATAATTTCCCTTATATGTTGAAACAATACTTTATGAATTATATTTAAATGGTTAACAATTCAAACTAATTATAAAAAAAAATATAAAATTGTATGTTTTTGTTAATATTGAAATATTTATTTCTTTGTATAATTATTATAATTCATTTTTTTTAAACATAACAATGTGATTATTTCCTTTGCATAAATTAAAAAAAAGTATCGTTATTTTATTAAATAAAATCTTTATGTAATTATGCCTTATTTATATATTCCTTTGGATTATGTCTAGGTGAAATATATTTATCATGCAGTTTTTTTTTTAATATTCTCTAAGTTGATCTATTAATCTGCCTAAAATTATCTACTACATTGTTCTTTGCAGTTTTTTTGTACCTGTCATAATAACCGAGAGATTTATTTATTAATTTATTGGCACTTTATCAGACTTGCGTTATGAATATATTTCAAAATCTATAAAACAGTAAACAAAACCCTACAAATAATTTCGTCAGCAAGCTGAAAGACGAAATTCACTCTTGAGGAATGTTCTTCCACTCTAACCTGTAGGTCCTCTACTTCACTGTATCATTATAAATAAACTCCGCTTCAGATACATATATATTAAAGCGATAAATGCTTATTTCTTCTAGTAAATTGGTAAATTTAGACAATTTATTGATTTGAAAAACTAAACATTTACTTTTTTCAAAATATCTAGTTACCGTTGATTTTTTTGAAAACATTTAAAATGGAATTTTATTCGTTTTGTAAAACTACACTGTTTTCCCCATTAAACCGTTTTCTACATCTTATAGTATGCGTAATTATCTTAAAAATTCTTTATAAAAAAATTTCATAGATTTTACGAAATTTACTGTACTATTTATATTGCCAATTAAACAATTAAGAAAACATTAAAAATATATATATATATGTGCTAATTTTTTATGACTTATAATAATAATAGTTTATTGGTGCTAGTAACATGGACTTTTACACAGGTCGTAGTAAAATTAATAGGAATTAACTAAACAAATAGCATACAAATACAAACACATCGATGTGTAAAATACAACTAAATTTATACAAAACATAAATGGCCTATTATCATTTTTATAAAAATTAAGTCGCTTGATATTATTACATTTAAACATCAATATGTTATATAATACTTTTTATGGCTTATAAAATATAAGTCGTTTGATAATATTATGTTTAATCATCAATATGTTATTGAACAAATGCGATAAGAATTGTTTATGTGGAATTTTTAGGTCCATTAGAAATCGTATTTTTCCTAATAAGATGCCTATCAGTATTTCTACTTTTAGAAAGTATTTATACCTACGCCTTATACCTATAAAACGATTATATTATTTACTACAATAAAGTAAACAATATAATCTTTTGATTGATAACAAAGCATTATTTTTTAAAACGTTTTAATAAAAGTATCATTATGTTAGTAAATTATTTCTTTGTATAATTATTATAATTCAATTTTCTAAAACATAACAATGTGATTATTTCCTTTACACAAATTTAAAAAAGTATCGTTATTTTATTTAAAAAAATCTTTATGTAATTATTATGACTCGATATTGATTAACTGATTTAATGATATTTATGATTGATGTAGCCATTACTTTGTGATACATCTTGGAAACAAGACAAATAACGCCTATATTTATTGGTAAGTCATTATACGTTTGATAATAGCTTTGTAAAGGGTTAAATCTACAGTCAAAAAAATAAATGCTGTGTATAACATCCACAAAATGCGACTTTTTAATTTCATGTTTTGTGTATAAATAAATAAATAATATTCCATCGACTCTAAAACCTTTTGGTTGATAACACAATTATATTGATATTTTCTCTATAGAAACAAAAATGAATTCTAATAATTATAAGTATCATTTATTTAGCAAATTATCTCTTTAGTGGTAGTAGAAGTGTTTGGCTATCGACCACGTGGTCGTTCCGTCGTGTTATATGTGTATTATCTCTTTATACATTTGTTATAATTTAATTTTGGCTAATTAATCTAATTAAAAAAATGTACATAAGTAATTAAAATTAGAAACTTTAATTTTACTTGTATATAGAAAGTCATTATAAAAATGTGTAAATATATTTATCTTAAAAAAATCCTAAAGATTTCATAAAAACCTCAATTTAAAAATAATTAAAGTATTTAACACTAATTGTATTCGGTAATATTTTTTTATTTGGTTAAACCTTGGTTTTACTATAAGAATGGCAAATTCACTTTTACACAGATGGAAATGTATTCACATAATAATAACATACAAAATTCACTGAACATAAAACAAACATATGCTTTTTCATCTAGCAAGTAAAACATACGGCGACGATTTATTTTAATTTGTAGAATTCATAATACAATAAATGAAAAGTCATCACCTTTTATATATAATACATGTTTAATTTGAGTAATTGCTTGTTTTATCGCATTAATTCTTACGGGCGGAATTTATTTTCTAAACTTCTTTGAGGCGAAGGTGAACAATTCCCCGATGAGTGATTTTATTCTCACGAGTTTTCTGCGTTGAAAAAACTTCTCACTAATTTGACAGCTGCCGGTAAACTTTACAGTTCGCGAAACTTGAAATTATTTCCACGTCATTGTGATCAGTTGGTCAATAGAGAATTGACAGGTGTCGTTAGAGCGGCGAATTGTCTTCGCGTCGCGATGAATGAATAGAGGAGGGAAAAACGGGTGGCGTCAGGTACACGTGTGAATGAATGAGCGAAGAAGTGTTAGAAGAGGGAAAAAGAACGTGTGCGGTTCAGGGGAGCGCGCGCCATATACGCCGCCGACGCCGGCGACGCCGAGCGTCGATCTAGAAAACGAGGCAGAAGAGATAGCCAGGAGTTGAAAAAACGTTTTGAAGAAGAGGAAAGGAGGAAAATCCGGTCAGGCACACACTCGTCCTCTCTCACTCCCGCGAAGATCCGGCGAAGCCTTCCCCTCAAAGCGTGGTGGGGATGCGGCACGAAAAAATAACAAGGAGAGCGTTTTTTTCCCCGACCGGCTAGTGGTGGGGATGTGCCTCCTGAAAATCACTCCTTACATTATTCTCCCTTTAACGGACGCATGCGCCAGGCTAAGATAGAATTCTAAGGTTCGTCCGTCCCTGTCGCGCCCGGCGTACTTGGATGCAACCGTCGCAGTCGCAACCCTTCCGCGGCTTCACCCTCTCACTCGATGGCATTAAACTTACGTATACCCTTCTCCCTCGTTCCTTGCGCTTGTTTTTCCCCCTTCTCGCTCGCGCACGTTACACTTGCATATGCCCGTCTCAGTCCGACCGTTTCTACCCTTAGTTTCTTAGTTTGAAGGCGTCGTTTTCAGACGCTGGTCGTCTTTTCCAGACGCCGACGCTTTTCTTAGTTATCTACTGACTTTCTTATCGCATAGACGCGCCGGGACGCCTGACGTTTTCGAACTTAGTCGCGAACACAACACACAAACACTTTGGGATTTTCGGGCTAACCCTCTCGCGACAGACAACCGGCTATACTCTTGTAACACGAGGGAATTTCTTAATTCTCCGGGAAAGTATTTTCGCGGTTTTTCCAGACGCGCGGTGACAAATTTTCCGCGAGACTCCTCTGTGCCGAATACACGGACTGTGACCGCGATCCGTGATCATCCGCCACGTGACACGACCTTACAGTGCTGTGCCATACAAATTTGTATTCCAATTAACAACAACAACCAAATTACCACCGACCACACTTTGCCGGACTTATCAGTGCTACACTTTTTGACCCTAAAATTACTTGTGCAATACCGCCAACAGTGAGTAGTAATTTTTGATTCCAAATTTTTGTTTCAATTTCAATATTTTCTCACAAAAAATATAGTTATTTTGTACGACCTAGGGTACAGAACCAAAATAAACCCTCACTTAACTCATGGCGTAAATACGGGGTAACTTTGCATGTACTCTATAAAATTGCGGGTATGTTTACTTTGAACTTACCACCAAAGTCATGAATTTATTCCTTCCACTTTTTACTTTCTAACGACTTGCTATACACGGTAGTTCAAAGATAAAAATACAATTATTAAACAAACTATAAAATATATCTATGAACCGGCAAATACAAAAATATTATGAGACAGTCAGTTACTTTTAACAATATAATATAATAGTGGACTAATTATATTATTGCTTAAAATAACATTTCATAGTGTATTATTACCGTTAAAATTATATCCTTAACATCACTTTATTTTGATATAAATTGTATCACTTTTTACAATTTTAACGTTCAAGCGTTAATATTTAAAATAAAATACAAAAACTCAGAATTATGAATATGACATTTGCAACATTCGAAAATCTATATTACTTTTACCCGACATATAAAAATTTTAGCAATAATAATAAATTAAGTCTAGATCAAATGAAGCTGATAACAATTTTCAGCACACAATTATAATTGCACGATATGATATTTGTACTATATTTACCATTAAAATGGCAAAATAAATGAGTTACATTTTCTTAACTATTACTAACATATTTTCTGTCTTAAATTAAATCATACGTACTTTTCTTAAGTGACTTTAATAACTGTAATTTAGACCAACATTTCAATGTTGAGGAATGATGGGTAAAATAAATGTTATATTTTTGTAATAATCAATTGCACGAAAATGATTTTCGTTTCATATTTACCTTTAAATTAGTAAAATTAAATTTTGCTTCAATATCAATAACACAATTTTTTTTCGTAAGTTTAAAAATAATTAAATAAACACTTGGTTTTGATTCACTATTTTAAAAACACGTGTTTTTCCTTTGCCGCTTGTATTTTCGGCAGAATTTACATTTTATGATAACGGGTAAAAGAAATATTATGATTTTTATAGAATCAACTATTTATTTTTTTTTGTAGCATTATCATTAGAAAAATAGTTTCTGTGTAAATAATTTTTACCGTCAAAATACTATTATTTAGTCAAAATTGAATAAAACCCTTGAATTAAAAATTATTAGCGATATCCGTGTCCGTTTAGTTAAACAGTTTAATTTCTGTGTTTTTACAACTATGCAAAATTTAAAGATAAAATTTACACCTCTTTTAATCCCGTTATTAAAGTTTAAATCGTGCAAATTAAATCGCGTTTTCTCTAAAGTGATTGTTTAAAATATATTGTATCTCGGTATTGCTAACACAATTTATAACATAAACAAAATAATCAAAGTAATATTCGTAGAATTTGAATGTCATACTGTTTTGTATAAAAATATTTAAAAACTTAAAAAAATCCTATATAAAAGTGAATTTCATTTATGCCTAAAAGTTTATAAACAAAAATTTTGAAAGGCAAAAGTAATTCAAGCTGAATTCAATAATAAAGTACAATTTATTCCATAAGATTAATCCAATTAGACAAATTATTAAATAAATTAATAAGTAAAATATTCTTCATGCTTGTTTAATTCTCTCCAAAATAATTTTGAATTGTATAAATAAAATACTTTTACTCGATTTATTCTTGACTATATTTGGCTGTATATATTTATTATATTCTTTGGACTTAAAAGTACATATAAAAACAAATTAATTGAACAAATAGCATACATAAAATTTTGGACGAAACAATAATAAAATAATGTATATGAATGTATTCTATGGGAAATTTTTACAATATTGGACCAAAACTAAAAGCGGAAATTATAATGTGTAAAATATGTTATTTTCCTTTATGTTTCACGAAAACTTTACGGTTTGCGCAAAATAATATGCATATGTTCAAAGGCCACTAGTTAATAATGAAATAATGAATAGAAGAGAAAAAGTCAGGCACTCATAAATAATATGCTAAATTATGTATTTTTTGATAGTAGTATTTATTTGTACACTAAACCCTTAATATAAAATAATAATAAATAAATAAAGAAATTTTTTCTTAACAATTTGCAAGACGTATTATATATTCTTAGAATATCAAGATGTGTTTAAAAATATACTAATTAAAATAAGTATTATAGTCTTCACAAAAATGTTGTCATATTTTTAAACTTCGCTGTTATAATGTTTATTACTACTCTAAAAATACTTGACAGAAAACATTTTACTGTTAATTTTTACTGTTATATTGAAATGAATTTGTTTTTCTTTTCAAAAAATATCTAAAACAAATAATTTATAGATAATAACCAAAATAGTATATATATTTAAATGTCAAAAACTAGTGTGGCTAAATTTTTTACTTATATTTTCCTTTTGTAAAATTAAGCTTTAAAACATACCTGATTAAAATAATCATGTAAAATCTTTAGGAGTAAAAGTTTTGACGTATTTTTGTTTCTTATAAAAAATATTATATAAAAATAAATAATGTGTAGATAAATAATATTATGAAGGCTAAAAGACCTACGGTCGAAACATAATAATTATTATGATTATTGTTATACTATCTACAATAAAAATGTTTCTCTTTCTCTAATTTTATGATAGTGGCACGCTTTCGGTTGTATAAAATAATACGATAAAAATTTATTCTCAGATTTAAAAATTGGCAAAGTAAAATACTAGAGGCGTATAAATTTTGAATAAAATTATTGATTTCACTAATCAATAATTTTACACAGAATTTAAACATATTAGGTTAAAGCATAATTATCGCGACTTTTGAAAAAACGAATGGTATTTTAAGTGTTAATTATTTTATCGTTTTCTGAAAAAAAAAACACAATGTTATGAATCAACCTAATAACAAATAATAATAATACACATTTTTATAGACAAACTATACATATTTACATTTAAATAATGAATAATGGATGATGTGTTAGTGAGTTAGTTCATCAACAAAAGACCAGAGGTCTTTCTGCCTACCCAATAACATTAAAGCATAAATATTAATTTCTTTTTGTTCAATCTCATCTTTTACCTTTACATTTGTTACAATTCACAAATAATTATTTAATTTGTACATATCGTCTTCCTAAACACACTATTACTAGATTAATAACCATTGAAATAAAATATTTAAGCAAAATTATAAATTAATCGACCAAAGGTTTTCTGCATATGCTGCTCATTTATTTGCTCTATTTATTTGCGCTGATGACTACTAATACTTACTAAGTTACTTCTTTACGATCCTCCGTTGTTACATAATCACAATTTCTACGGTTATAAGAATTTAGGCAGGTTTCCAAGATGTTTTCTTGCGAATTAAAACATGTAAAATGTGCGGGTCTGCATCCTTAAATATTCAAATACTAACATATTTCAAAAATTATGTAATATGCATGTTAAAAATAAAGGACATATAGCTAAAAAATAACTAAATACAAAAAACGGCAAATTGCAACAATGACACTTTCAGGTTATCAATCATATTATAACATGATATGGTTAATAATTAATAAATGTTTTTTGCAATTGTAGATTTAAATAATATTATCTGCGAAAGAAATGTTTTTAAAACGTTAATTTCTACTACAAATTATTTTATATTTCTTCTAAAAACATTCATTTAATACGAATTTTATGCGTTGGGCACACTTTTGAATAGTTTGAAATTTTTATTACTTTATTTAAAACGTACTCAATAAACATTTTCATAGATAATTATTAAGTATTGAATGAATGTTATTTTTTTAATATAAAAGATTCTACAATATTTCATACATATGATTTAATCTGAAAGGAAGAGAAAAAGTACATGAATTTCGAAAACGATGTGAAGAAAAATATCATAAATAAGTTCAATTCCCAAAAATTACACTAACAACAGGCTGAAAGACTTATTGCCGATAGCCAAGAAAAGGGCGAAGAAGAATATTTCATTCATATGATTTAATCTGAAAGGAAGAAAAAAGTACATGAAATTTCGAAAACGTTTTGAGGAAAAATATCATAAATAAGTTAATTTTTCCACAAAATACACTAACAGCAGGCTGAAAGACCTACGGTTAATAACCAAGAAGAGGACGAAGAAATATAATAATTTGTATAATTATATATTGTAATACTATCTGCAATAAAAATGTTTTCTCTCTACACTAACAATTAAAAATGAATAATAAGCTTAATTTTCTGAGAATGTTTATTATTATTATTATAATTCAATTGATTCACCACAATAATCATTATAAATGGTGGTAAATAAATATCTAATAACAATGTTATTTAAAATTTAAATAAGGAAAGAAAATGCAATTGAATATAAGTGATAAAATAATTAATAAAGAAATTGGATTTAGAATCATTATGGAAGAAAATATTAAGAAGCCAAAAAACTGTCGATAATTACTTATTTCAGAAAAATACTTAAGGAATAGTATAACAAATATTTCATCAAGCGGAGTTTCCATAAGACAATTGTACAATGGTTACGAATTTTTTATAACTAGAAAATTAGTTCAATTTTTTTCTAGTAATCAAGTTGTATATTACTTGAAAATATAAACATTATTAAAATGATAAAAGCTTTGTTTCATCAATATACATAATTTTGTAATTATAGTTTCAACTATAAACTAGCTAGTCATTATTAAACTAAAAGAAACAGGCTTACACATATTTTATATATTTTTATGTTTGGCTTAAAAATTAAACTATTTACATTTTGTAATATTGAAGATCAAATATCGATTGGACTATATAATAAAAGTAACGATTATTAATCCCTATATTCCTTTAATTACATTATGTGGTTCTTCCCTTTGACTCGAATGAAAAATAAATGATTCGGCATGCGATGGTAATAATTGCGAAGTCGTTTCCAGCCTGCCCTTAATATTTCATTTTTTTATAGTCTTCTTCGCCGGGATCGATTTTCCGTAATCGATGCATGGCTCATTAATAGGTAATTGGCATTTATTATTCGCTAATAATAGTTTTCAATTTTGTTTTACGGAAGGGAGTATTGATTACTTTTTTTTCAACATTTAGAGGTGTGAACGTTATCCACCGCAGGTTTAAATTTGCCTTGTATTAAAAAAGTGCTCAACATTATACATATAGAGATATTTAAATATGAAAATACTTAATAATTTAGTCGAAAACGTAAAATAAAATTATTAACAAAATCAGGTTATTTGAGAAAGAAGTAAATTTATTATTATATTATTATTTATCATACAATCTTATAAAAATTCAATCAATTAATTAAAGGATTGTTTAATTAAGTTATTGACAAAAATTATTATTAATTAAGAAAATGTTTGCCTGGATATTTTTATATTAATTATTAATATATTTCTTTAAAATTAGTGTTGATATAGTGTACGGTTTATTTTCTAATTAAATTAATTAATTTTTATTTTCTTCGGTTAAATTAATTTAATATTGCTTTTACATTCGTCTGTCGATACATTGTAATTATTTCCAACCATTTGACGTGAATTTATTGTTACAGATTGACTATTAAGTACGTCGGAACTTCGTCCGCAACGCACCAGGGCTAAGGAAACATCTGTCGTACGAGCGGAGAAGAAAGTAAAAAACAGAGCCAACGGAAAGAAGGGTTCGAGAGCGAGATAGCCGGCGAAAGAGAGTTCAGGGCCCTAAATAACAAAACAAATAAAAAATACTTACCGTGCAATATACACAAATAGTATACTGGCTTTATTCGCTAGTCTACCTTTGGAATAGTGTTAAGCCACTGTGACCGGTGGCCAACGTTAACAAGTCGCTCGTAAATCTGTAAAGATTTTAACCACGGAGGACCAGGGGATCTTGAACAACCTAAAAGTCGAACATGAAAACCTAGTCGCCAAGTGGCTGCAGAATTCTTTTAAGATACAAGAAAACGCAGCCCTGGATCTACGAGCGACACCTCTGTCCCTCCAGATACCGATGACTGAGGTGAATAATCGGCCCGTTTTCAAAATGAACAACGACTTTTGGAACCAGGCGCGGGGCCCACCGCAGAGCATGGCCCAAAACCTATCGAATTCGAACCAGAACTCGCCGGTGCCTGGTTCCACGAACTCCATACCGGCACACTCACCTTCCCAGCAAAGCAACAGCAGCCAGCAAAACCATGTGATGACCCAGGGCGCCATAGCCTTACAACAGCAACAGCAGCACGCTCAAAACATGCAGCAGAACAACCAGCAGGCACATAGCCAGTCCAGTCAGCCGAGCACACCTGTCAACAATCAGATGAACCAACAGAACAACGTCCAACAACAACAACAACAGCAACAGCAGCAGCAGCAACAGCAACAACAGCAACAGCAGCAGCAGCAACAACCGAACAACCAACAGCAACCAAACTCAAACACGCCTCAATTAGGCAGTCCAAACCCTCACGCTCAATCGCAACAGGCACATGCCCACGCTCAGGCCTTAGCGCACGCGCAGGCTCAGGCCCAGCAGCTGGCACAAATGACGCAACAACAACAACAGCTAGCTAGTGGACAGAACTCGCCTGATAAGATGACGGAAAAGATCGTCAATGAATTGCAAGTAAGTAGAGTTTAATATTGAAATCACTTAATTTACTATTATAAATAACAATAAAAAATGATCAACACTAAACACCTACAAGAAACCATTTGATTATACATCTATGAAATTATTTAGCTAGATTATTCTGATAAATTATATTTTTATTATTTGTCTCTAATAAAATTCACAAAAAACAAACTTCTAATAATAATAAATAAAGATACGCAAATCAATCAAACATAATAAATTATATATAGATAGTATTTATTTCTTCAATGCGCTTACATAATTATTTTGTTAAAGAACTTACGTGAAAATTTCGAATGCATATTGTAAGGATTGAGTCATAATTACATAATCTTACACTATTATCCAATTTAACTCTATCGACACTACTGTGATTGAAGATTTTTCGATGGTATGTTCTAATTAGTAAGTTAATTAAAGATTTATTATGCATATGAATATATAGTATTTAAACAAGGAAGTAAACTCTGTTTTAATTAATCTTAACTAACTATACTATATTTAAATAAGTTCGTATGTGTGAATAATACATAATTAATTAATAATATAAAAATTTGAAACACGTCGTAAATCTACAACGATGAGCCTTATTAAGACACTCTCATATTTGGATGGATTATAGTCTATGAAAGTATTTCTTAAATCTTTATAGAGCCGAGAGTTTAGAGAGAACTTTGTTTTCATAAAACCGTAGAATATTTGTATTCCACTTTATGCAAAATAAAAAGACATTTTGAAAAATTGGTATTACCTTCTATATCCCCGATTTTTTTCAAAGTAAAATGTTCGCCAATATATGTTAATCCTTCTCTGCTATTATTCTTCGGATTGGTTTTGTTCAATATTTTAGGCTCTTATTCCAAGAAAATATTTCTGTGCTTATTCTTTATACGTATTATGTTTTTTAATAGAGGAGAGCATATTCATCACAGACACCGTTGTAGTAGGATAGTGTCGGATTTCTACAGACTAAAACCACTCCTCCGAGATTATGACTAGTCCATCAGTCTTTTCTAGTCCGAAACTCTAGCGAAATGATCGCTAAGACTTTAAACATAGTCTATAATCAGATTTCCTTGTGGTAATAAAACTCCCACGAGCGTTGGTTTGCGTATAAGTTTTTGTGTTACATACGTAGCATATTTTATAGTGTATGTGTAAACGTATTTTTTTCTATATGAAACAATATTTTGATTCACTTCGATATATGCATTTATCTTTAATTATACGTAATTTAGTTAATTATATCAATAAAACTACACTACTTCATTGGTTACAATTAATAATTTATCTGATCTATTTCATACTATTTTAATATTTGTAATTTTCCAGGGTTACCTTAAACATTGTCTAACCTTATTTTCTCTCAACCCCTGTAAAAGGGATTTAATTAAATGCCGACGTGAAAAACTACCTCTATCAATTCGGATGCACGCCGCATTGTTGCTTAATATTTTTTTTTCTTGCTTCAACCCCTCGACCGGTTCGGGCCGAGTCCCTCGTTAAAATTTCAAGCCCGTTCTAGACCCGTCGCACTTTTCGTTTTTCTTCCGTTTTTCTTGAAAAGTTCCGTGCGATGCGGACGTTAACGTGCAATTTCCTAAATGAATACTCAATTTAAAGTGGCCGGCGCGGACGTGGAAAGGCAATTAAATCGCTTCCGATCCGGCACCTGGCGTTTAAGCCCCCGATCGGAAATCAGGAGGGCAAAAATATCTGACGGAGAAAATTTCGAAACGCCAAGGGCGAAAAGAAACGCATTCTTTCCCGCGGAAACCGTGCGGGCGGCGCGTGGCGCCCTCGCCGCGGAGACGCCGCGAAGTGCCCGCGCGGATTCTTAGACGCCATCTGCGGCGTCGCTTTCAATTTCGCCCATTAGTTAATTTTTAATTGGACTAGTGCGATTTTTAATTGGTGAGCTCTTTTCGGGGCCATTAAAACTTTCGCGATTCTATTATGCAGTGGTGGGACAGCGTACGGTGTGTACGTGTGTTCTTGGATTTTTTTAAGCAGCAACAACTTGTTGCTTTTCGTATACCCCCGTGAATTTGTCAGATTTCTCTCTCTTTTTATCGGCAGGTGGCGCTAAGCGATACAATTAACGACGAAACTGGTAAAGATACCAATTTAACCTAAAAGTTATTAAATATTATTCTGAACACCTTTTTTATTTCTCAAACATAACTTATATTTAATTTATGAAATTCTTAAACTTGACAAGGTATCGATCAGAAATATTACAACCTAAAATAAAGCCTGTTATATAACATCCGCAGTAATATTAATTAAATAAATACAATTGTTAAATAAATAAAAAAGGAGTGATTAATAAAAAAAAAACTTTAAAATAAAATTATTATTATTTCTTCCACTATAAATACCAGCAACTAAGCGATGCGTTTTTTATATAATTTATTTTATTCCAGACTTATATTTATGTGTTTTTCTTATTGTGTGCAACGTTTATTGATGCTTTATTTATATGTTGTATATTATTTTGTTACAATAACTATATCATAATTAATTTGTTTTTTTTTGTATATAATTTATATTTGTACATATTTCATGCTTGTTGTATGTATTCTATTGTTTGTGCTGATTGTGCCTTGCTTACTTTTATTTATTTATTTTCTTTTTAATTTTAGGCTGCTTTATTATAATTAAATGTTTTTACCCTTTGCTTTATTTTTGGTGCTGTTTGCTTGATATTTCGCTTCATGTTATTTCTTTATGCTTTGCTTATATCTTGTTGAGAATATTCTTAGATGAGGTAAATAGTATTCAATTTGTGCTTATATGTTTATAACAAATAATTAATAAACTGTTTATGCTGGTTCAACTATTACCTCACATTAGAATCTTTACATCAAGTTGCTTGTTATTAAGAAAATTATGTTATTACTATTATTATTTATTCTGTAGTGTTATGTTTACTAATAAATGTTATAAATTTTATTTCACTTCTTTCTTTTTTTAAAATTTCGTATCACCTGCATTAAAACTTCTAATTACAAATTCCAACCAATTATATTCAACAATCATCCCGTTAAAAAATGGTATTCTTTAATATTCTAATAAAAAAAAGTGTGGTGAAATGAAAACATTATATTTATAGTATTTAAAACTTGCCATTTAAGATTTTCTTTTAAATAACATTTTATTGTAAGAAGGCAATATTTAAGTCTGTTTTTTGTGATTTCTCATTGACCACAGCAACATCTCATCTGTTTTATTACATGGGATCATTGGACTTATTATTATTATTATTTTTAATGATCATGGGATATTAGAATTATACACCCGAATTGAACAATGTTCCATACCTTAAAGAAACTGGGTTCAACAGGATGGAGCTATATCACAAACTAGAAAATAATCATTAAAAGTTTTGTGAGAATTTTTGGGTAACTGTGTGATCTCAAGATTCGTTAACGTTTCCTTTCTCACCTAGATCGCCTGAATTTTTCTTATTGAACTATCTCAAGAGTAAAGTGTATACTGCTTGAAAAGCTAAAAGAGATCGCTCTGACTAAAATTCATTGTATCTTAACTAAGAACTTGCAGAAGTCAATAAAGAACTTTTCTTGTTGAACTATCTCAAGAATATACAAGTGTATACTGTTTGACAAGCTAAAAGAGATAGTTCTGACTGAAATTGACTGTATCTTAACTAAGAGCTTGCAGAAGTCAACAAAGAATCTTAACAGCAGATTTCAAGAATGCCTTACTTACTTTAAAAACAAATTATCATTTCACTAAACGTTTCTTAAATGGCAAGTTTTAATGTTTTAATTACTTTAAATAAATATTTTTCTTTCATCATTCTTTAAAAAAAATCCCGTTTTTATTACCTTGTATTCTTCCCTACGCATTAAAAACATAATTGAATAAAACTAAAGTTACATGAATTCATAATTTACTATTTTCAGCTCTTTAATATAAAACATGAAGTCATAGTGTGCTAAAGATATTGCTTGTTATAAATACATTTAATATTTTAAAAAAATCAAATCACTTTTTACATTAGTTTATAAAACATATAGTTTTGAACAATGAAAGGTAAAACTTATTAAAAATTATTTACTTCGAACGTTTATGTAGTAACCTATTGTTACTAAATGAAACAAGAATTAATTCTTTTGTTCTATTAATCTTGAAGGAAATAGTTTTGAAGCATTCAAAATATTAAAAGTTTTCTACGCTAATAGAATGGCTGCTACTTTACTAAACATATCGCCATTGAATATTTTTTCAATACTACATAAATTAAATCTTTTGATCATCGTAATACTATGAATGCTAAATTTTATATCCTTAAAAATTGTTTTATACATATAACAATACACAATATTACTGAAAACAAATTAAGAAATACAATTAACTATATGTAATATATGTCGCTTATGTAATTTTTCTTTTCTATTCAGATTGTTGTTATGTGTACATGTATGAACTAACCATATACTAAACTGTGTTCTTCTTCCTATTAACGCTGCCGGACTTTAACCAGCTGCAGAGGAACTCCTCGGCGATATCAGAGAGGACGCTGGAGGAATGCTGGACGACTCTCCAACGAGTGAGTTGGCTTCTGTTCGACCGTGTAGAGTATACTTCCAAATTAAAAACGATGCCCAACCGGAAAGTCCCGTAGTCTCATCCTCGCCGACATTCCCAAAAAAATTCCGAAACATTTTAGATACGCTTTTAGATTAAATCCCCTTAGTTTAACAATTGATCCAAAAAAGTAATAAATTGCTACCAAATTGTATATTCTTGTTTATAACAAAATAAGAAATAATATTAGGCGTTCTAAGAATTTTGATTTTTTAAATTAAACAGCTTATAATTTATTTAATGCTTGAAGCCTTCACATTGTGATACATTTTGAATCAGGAACTTTAAATCATTTAAAGTTTCTTAAACAGCTTAATTTTCTTATAATCACATATATCTTTTTTTAATTATTATATCTTGAAGTAACATTTAAAAAAAATATTATGCTATATTTGATCAAAATCTAATGTTATTATTAGGAATACAAAATTATTTGTACTCTTTGGCCAATGAACAAATTAATTTAAATATTTAATATGAATATTTTCTCTAATATTTCGAAAACAGTTAATTGATTTTCTAATGAATGGTAGCAATTTTTACTTTAATTCAAGCATGTGTGAACCTATCCCAGTAGTTGTGATTTTGTAGCGCATAGCTTCGTTGTTTTTATCTCTCTTGTTGTTGGATATGATGAAATATACTTTGACATAACTTTGGGGTATTGGATATATGTCAAACGGTGAGTATCTAACGCCATAACCGGACACACAGAGCAACATATAAACATCTTTTTAAACACCAATGAACAATATTCTAGAATAATTTTCAGTACATCGATACAGATATTTTTGGAAATATTAAAGATTAATATGTACTAGTTATTAAAGTATTATATTTGAATACAATAAGTGGCAACTACCTACTTCAACTAAATTAGGTAATTGTAATAATTTGTTTTATATTATATTACAGAAATGAACGATCAAATACATACCTAATATAATATGAACAGAAATATGCTCTATATTCAAATGACATTGTAACATATTTACTATATACATCTGTAATGTTGATGGAATGAAGTGTCACTTTATATTGGTATTGTTTTCACAGTAATTGGAATGGGATGCGTAAAAAAAAGGTGTAATTGCCGGTGTCGTTCGTGGGTGAAAATTGGAGCGTTAATTACGTGGCCGAGCCGAAGAGACGAAAAAGGGTAGAAAAAGCCACCCCTTTCCGTTCCATATATAAACTCTTATAATCGAGCGCCCAGTACTTATCACGACTGAAATGGTACGAAACGGTACCGAATGCGTGAAGTCGTCAGGGGCGGGCGGGGGTTTCAGAAAAAGGGTGGCTTGAAAAACCTGCCCCCGTGCCGTGCGTGGATCCGTCACCGTTATCTGCATCTTTTATCTGTTTTTATTTGTTTTCGTGTTTATTTTTATTTGCACGGGCGCTTTATCGGAACGCACGGGGGTAATAACTCAGTTCGGGGGGGCGCACGATTTTTCAGCGTCATGCGAATGCCCCAATCACGAGACCGTAATTGTATGTCATTAGGGAAAAATTGCAGCGCCAAGGGGGTGGGTTGGCGTCCCGCCGATAAGTATTGGTCGGGACAAAAAAAATTGAAGGGGTGGAGAGTACGAAAAAAATATTATGCGAATGGCGATTTTTTCGTTCACCACCGGATATGTGGGCACACCCACTTCTCTACGAGGGTGAAAATTGAATTGGATGTAATGGTGGGCATAATCTTCACGGTTCACAGTTAAGTAACTTTATTATTGGAAAAATCTTTTAATTTTGCATAATTACATACCTTATCATGTACAGTGCGATTTCATACATTGTAACTATCGTAATTATTCTTTAAATATTCATATAAAAATAATTGTTTGATAACTTTATTGAATTATTTAAAAAAATAATTCCGTTAAATATAGAGTATTTATCGATTATAAATATCGATACACGTAGTAGTATTATGTAAATTAATTAACAAGAAGTGATGGTCTGTTGGGACAAGAACGATTTTTATAGATTTAAAAAATTTTGAGAACTAAAAACATATGTAATATCATTAAATATTTACAACTAAACATTTTATCAATTAAAACCTCACTTGATCGATTATCTAAATTCTAATATTTGCTTAACAATATATCTTATTTTCATTTTTAATACCTAATTCACAATTCTATGAAAATTGTAAAGTTTTAATCTTATACATATTTTAAATTAATTTTTGTTATAAATTTTCTACATTATTGTAAAAATAATTTAAAAAAATAATACAATGTCATATTTTCAAATCTATCAAAGTAATAATAGTTTATTTCAAAGCAAGCTGGACTGGGTAATACAATATAAGTTTTATCAAAACTGAAAAAATCAAATATATGTTTTGTGCAAATCTTTTCTTCTCTATTCATTTTGAATGTTCTCAATAACTAAAAGAGGTTTGTCCTCTGCGTGTAAAAAAAATACGTTTATATGCCGAAACAATTAAATGTAGTACCTGGCAAGTGTCGAATTGAACCAGTTTTCTTTTCGCCAAGAGTGGTCCGGAAATAATTATAAAAACATAAACCGACAAAGGGATGAAGGGAAAAATGTGATGACAATAATGATACTGCGGAATAATTAAAACGCGATCTGATGGAACTCGCACAAAAAAACGAGATTCACACGGGAGGGGTCGCGCACCCCTGCCGGTGCCGAAAAGGGGTCGCATTGTTTCAAATTCGAAAAAAATTAACCCTCGACACACGGAGGTCATTGTTTCACCGCATGCAAATTCGGGGCGCCCAGGTATCCCGAAGGAGAACCAGTTCTCCAAAGAAGGAGGATCCGGGACACGGAAGAGCATTCTCTCACGTCCGCGATTATTGTTATTAATTTTTTGTCTTACGCCATTGTCACTTTAAGAAGACAATGAAGATGATAATAAAAAAAAGCGGACAAAATCCGTTGAGATAATCATGCAAATCGGTGTTTCCCAGCTCCCGTTGGGCTTATTTGAAAAAGTGCTTAAGACCTCTGCGAGCTTAATAGGGCCTAATTGGGGCACTTTTTCGCAGAAAAATCGCCCCCCCTTTGTTTAAACTGTAGCGAAATTAAAAAGCGTTCGCGCGTGAAAATTTGATTTTTTCCTGTTGCAAGGGCGGAGGAGGGTGGATTAGCGATTCCATCAGCTCGCTTGATTGGCAGCGGATTCATTCGGTTATTTAATTTGCGTAACCTTATAGGCAGGCAAACTCTAAAATTTACAAATCGCAATTACAGACTTGGCATAGTCATGTAAACTATTGTTTTAACTAAGTAAATAATTATTAATTCTTGAGTCCTTGCACATTTTGATTAATGCTTAATGAAATTTAATTCGTTGTCATCACATGGGATTTTATTTATTAGAATTGCAGTTTTAAAATGTCCTTGTAAAGGTCACTAATTAAAAACCGTGAGTAATAACAAACAATAATATATAATGTAATAATCTACCTGATAATAAGTTAAGCCTTAGCGTAATATTTTAGTTTTTTTGTGTACTTTTATCCTAAAATGATTTTTTAAATGTAAATATGTTAATTGTTTAGTCTTTGTTGCTTTATTACGAGTTTTAGATGAAACAACTCAAACAATTTTTAAATGCTTTAATTTAAATTTTTAATTATACAAAAAAATTATGCAGAATTTTAAAAATAAATGAATGAGTTTTGAAAGGAAAGATGATTACTAGAGAAGCATATGTGTAATTAGAATAATATATGAAGGTATTTAATATTTTTAGCTATTTGTGTTCACATTATACTTACTATCCACTATTCGAGATTTAATTTTAAACATTTACTATTTTTAACTCAATAGTAGACTAGACCTATTTATAACTTAATAGTAGACTAGACAGACAGCGAATAAATTTAATATTATAATTCTTGCCCACGTTATAATATATAAAATTATTATCAAATTTGTTAGATCGTTTATTGTGCTTGCAAAGTTGCCGTGCTCGAATGAACTTATTGTTTTTTTTTTAAATACTGTTCATGTATATCTCTAAAATGAAATTACGCTGTAGACCGGAGTTGCGGTGGAAAATTCATTTTTGTTTTTCATTTTTCATTTCCTCGTGCCACCCTTTTTCCTGATTACGCTGCCGGTTGATTTATTTATTTTTATATTATCGGGCGGCGCGAGTTGGTTCTCTGCCGAAAGAGGACGCCTCTTTATAAAGATTTAACGTGTTGATCTGTGCATCTTAAAGGGGTAAAATATTACAGGAAGCGGAAACGGAGAGGGTTGCGCGAGCGCCCCCTGCAACGGCAGGAGACACGCGCCCACCGCGGTGTACGTACCTAGTTAGCGTTTTATTTATTCGATTTTTACGGGAATTCCACGTGAAAAAATGGGTGTTCCGTGCGGTTGGTTATTAATGGGGGCGCAAACAATGGAATTAAAACGCAAAATAATGACAACAATAAAAGAAACGCGTAACAAAAGAGGCGAGTGACGTAACGCGTTCGATTGTTCGCGTTCGCGGGTCGTGTTTCATGTATAAATGGTCTGGTGTGCGAGCGTATGCAAAAGTGATAATGTAACAGTAACAGAGTCTCACTTTTTGCGAAGGCTAGTAGAACGCGATAAAAATAAATAAAAACACGGACTGACCCGCACAATATAAAATAACTTGAGGTCTCACTCTCCATCTTCGTTGCGCAGGCCGTGCCGGTCGTCGCAGGCCGGCACTAAAAAAACCGGTTAACAAAGCAGAAAAATGCGGCGACCCGAGGCGCATTAAAAAAAAAAACGGACACGAAAAAAAATGAGCGAAACGAGGCGGACAATGTACGAACCACTGCGCGGCGAAATTATGGGCGACGCACCGAAACGCGTCGTGTCCACGTCTTTACGCACATCGTGAAACTCAGCCTGTGACGCAAATGATAGACCAAACATCGACACCCGTGTGACCACTGATTTGCCAAGATTTTATTACAACTTACAACAATAAATTAATGAATGGATACACTATAATTACATAAACTGTATGCAAATTTAAAACTGCATTAATTTGGACAACGAAATCAAAACTCACAAATTGACACTAAATTTTGTAGAAAAGGCATGTGTATACCTCAAAGTGCTTAAGTATAAACCTAGAAGCATCCTGAAAATTTCTGAAAAAGAAAATTTTGAAAACTTCAGCAGTCTTAACAAAATCTCAAAACCCCTGAAGAGTTTGATGGTAAATTATGTATACTACAAGTTACAATTATTAGTTAATTAATTTGTTTTCATATTCTACTAATCATTTACTTGATTAGAAGAGAAATTAACACTTTTCCTAAAATGTGAAATTATTATAAGTGGAGACGGTTTATAAATATGTTCAATTTTCATACAATGTTTCGTTTTCATTTTTGAATTCTTCTCCAATATATATTTGTTGCTGTTCTTTTAATCAATCATTTAAATTTCTACCTGTTTGACAGATATTTATGAACTTTGAAAATAATCGTAGAATCTGGTGTACTGCATATTTTTGGCCCTTCTCCAAATTATCCTTACTTACTGTGATAATAAATTTGTGAATATAAAATCCTTGAAATTTTTACTAGTAGTAGTAGTGTTAGGCTATCGACCACGTGGTCCTTCCGCCATTTGTCATTTGTGTATTTGTGTGTGTGTAAATGAGCTTGTTACTTTAAAGGATCACCCCCGTCATGAAATTTTTATTTATTCGTACAATTTTAAAATACTAGTTTTAGCAGTTTTCAAATTCTAACATTTTTAATTTACATGTTTTAAAAATCATAATCAATATTTTAAATTCAAATTCAAAATGTTGTAAATGACCAAATTCTACGAATTGTACTGTTTTGTAAAGGATTTCTAACTTTTCTGTAACTCTAAATACTCAAAATCTCTACCCAAGGTTTTATAAACACACATTTTATTTTATTGTTATTTCATTATTAATTAAGAGTATGGTTGCCACAGTTACTACGTGGTAAAGCATACTTACACTGAATTAAAAAATTGCTTATGGTTTAACCACTATAAGCCTATACATATATTTATAATAATTTATCTATAATTCTAGAAGTTGTAAAATATTTTTCTACTTGACAATTTCCAGAGTTTTTGCGGATTTATAATTTTAACTGCTGTATTTTTTAAAAGTATAAAAGTTTAAAGGGATAAGAAAGTTGTTTCAGAGTTCTATTCGTATTATTAATTATTACATACCTATCCTCGTATTTTTAATTCTCTCAAATTCTTTAAAATGTTTTGTTGTTTTTACTAATAAATTTAATTTTAGAATACTATTCTAGCTGTTTTTAAATTTTAAGGTTTTAAATTAATTACACATTTATAAATTCTCAAAATTTGTCTGTAGCTCCATAAATGAAAAATACTTTAAAATTCTCTAAAGTTGCAAATTCTAGAGCAGTTTTAAGGATAATTCAAACTATTTTAAGTAATCCTAATTTTATAGGTATTTATTATATAAATCTCTACATGTTTTAATAATTTAGTTATAATTCTAGAAATTCAAAAAAATATATATATATAACTTCCAAAAAATATAATTTTAACTTCTTCCTTCTTTACAATATTCTAACATCTTTTAAAAATATATTAATTCTCTTTAGACTGATACTTTTTTTAAATCTTAATAACTAATAAAATAAATCTAAAATTTTAGAGTTTTTAAAAAATTGTAATTTCATTCTCTGTATTCTTTAACTCTACTGTCTAAAATTCAAAAATTCCACATTACAAACCTCTTTTTGTTTCAGACAAAGTTTTTAAATATTCTTTAATCATTTAATTTCAAAATACGATATTGGTTTTCATATTGGGATTTTAATAATTATCTAAAATTTGAATGACTTCTTTATAATTCTATAATTTCGAAATGCTCCAAAACTTTAAAGTTTCGAATTTTAGAACTGTTGTTATAGAAATTTAAATATTCTAAAGTTATCTGCAATTATGAAAGATTTTCATGGTTAAATTTACAATTTTCATAGATTTGTAATTTGTAACATCTGTTTTTTTCTCCTTTTAAACTATCTAAAAATTCTTATTTC